>RCWM02000744.1:0-433952 GCA_003667255.2 Euschistus heros | reverse complement strand
GTTTTCCTTGTCACTGTTTTTCCCCTTCCATACTGATTACAAATTTAAAATGGAACTATTAATAATAATAATAATTTGGATTGGTTTTGAACGACTTAATTATTTCTAATGATTCATAAATATTAATTGATGTATTAGTTTTACTCCCGAGACCTTGTTGAATTTATAGTTATTTTCTTTCAAATGGATAGAGAGGTTATAACTCTGCGTTTAATTATTGTTTGCTATTATGTGTATGTTTTTTTGTTTTTTTAATTTGTCTCCAGTTGGAACGGAAATAAACAATCAGTCATAAGGAAAACCGTAATGGCAACCCACCTATTTCTAGGTCCTGATGTCTTACAGTCATGATATCAGAAGAGCTTTTCATTTTTCCTCCTTATTTCAGTACTAACATGTTTGATTTTTTGTCTTACGTTTTCTAAAAAAAGGTAATGTGTATAACCTGTTTATTTTTATTTATTTTATTAAACTTATATAAGTTTAACAATCGAAACTAGTTTTTAAATAAAAATAATTTTAATAGAAATATGAAATAATTCATAAAGTCCTTATTATAAATTTTCCTTCTATTTAACCATTTACTAGTTCCAATCTATGACTGTAGTGAACTTAAGCTAAAAGATAGCCAATTTAATAAAACTCTAATTCTACAGTATAAGTGCTATAAAAAAAAACTTAAAAATCTAAATTTTAACTCCTAAAAAACATCCTGTTTTATAAGTCTCACTGTTTACCTTGGAACCATGGTTTGGTAACAGTGATGCTCACAGATCATGGATAAGATCAAATTATAGAATGAGAATTAATGATGCTATCTCTGATACATACTTATATAAGATTAAAAGAAATTTACGGATTATTGTGAATTGTGTGGAGTTAGTGACGATCCGAACCATATAATAAGGTCCAATTTAGGTCATCCACTGTCATTAAATTATAAAAAAGCATAGACGTTTCATTGATTAAGATAAAAAAACAAACAATCATTTTGAATAAATATTATTTTAAAGATGGTCAATGGCGATTGACCTTCCTTAAAATGGCAAATCCAAAGGATAATAATAATAAAAAAATTAACTCAATACTTTACATTTTTATGTGACTTCTATTTCCATCGCTTGTAGAAAAATCATCATTAATTTATTCAAATTTGTTGATAGATTCGGTAAATTAGTCAAAAAACCAATATTACAGATTGTTGAAAATATTTGTCGTTAGGTTGTAGGAGGTGGTAGTAGAAAGGTGCTTCACATCCTTAGAAGAAAGTCGGCTGCCTGATGAAGACATCATTACCGAAACGAAATCCTGATCCTTCTTTTTAAAGGATTGGGAAAGTTCATCAGGACCCGGTCCTTCATCAGATCGATACATCATTGGAACCAATCTTCCACTTTCCTTCGGCGACTCTATGGTAGTTAGGTCTGAGTAGTTCTTCTGTTGACAGCCATATTATTCCCATTGTCCTATATAGGATGGAAGTAATGTAGGCATGAAAAATATAACCAAGCAAAGTTAGTGACATGTTTTACTATTGTGAATTGTTGAGTTTTGAGACATACACCTTCTGAAGGAAAGAGTGCCAACTAAGATAGTTTTTTATCTGTTTTAATGTCTAAATTTTAGAAAATGGGCAATAAGGTTAGGTTAGATTAAAACTTATGGACACTCAACGTCGAGGGTCTTTCGTATTCTTCAATCTAAGTTTTAATTTCAATCTAATTTATATATATATATACATACATTTATTGAAATTAACAACTGTACAAAAAATATACATCATGTAATTGTATTGACAACGATCACAATAAGATGTCAAAACTTGAAAACAACTACTCATCAGTAGCACTTCATTGTGTTTTGGTAGTTGAAAAACCTTTCAAACACTTATTTAAAGTTTTTCTTATTTCTTATAATTTCATGTAAAATTCCATTGTTTGTTATAAAATAAATATAACAACCCGATAAAGAATTTAAGGAAACTGTCACTAGATTTATTAGCTTTGTTTATACAAAGTTACAAGAAACATTGGGATTCTCCACAATTCGTACAGCGGTTCTTATTTACTCTCAAAACAAGCAAACAACTTCTTGTTGGTTTCCTCACGTTGTAAAAATAAGGAAATACCAAGGCAACTCCGTAACTTAAAAAGTTTATTTTATTTTTTCTTTATTATTTTTTTTCGTTTTACTTCTACTATTTTATTTATTAAAATTTACTACTGAATAACAATATAGATCTAGTTAAAAATCTCGTAGTTTAGATAATAAACTAATAGAGAAAAAAAAAATCAAAATCAAAGTGTGTTAATTTTTTTTTTTTTTAATATACATTTATTGAAATTTACATCTGTACAGAATATATACATCAAGTAAATGTATTGACAACGATTACAATAACATGTCAAAACTTGAAAAGAACTACTCATCAGTAGCACTTTATTAAAAATTCTACACTAGAAGGTCTCTAGGCCATCTTCGTTTCAGATACCTCGGAGGATTATCAGGAATGGAGTGGGAAGCAAGTTGAGAAACTAACGGATTTGAGTGATTATGGAGCTTACTATGAAAGGATAGGTATCTGGTTTGAGCTAAATCAGCAACATATGGAACATTAAGATCTTTATGGATAAGTTTATTGGTGACAAAGTAAGGAGCCTTGAGGAGTGTTAAAATTTAATCTTAAAGTAAAATAATAAAAAATGTTGATAATGTTAATTTCTTAACAGATTTGAACTTAATAATTAACTACTCATTATTAATAAACAAATTAGACATATTTTTTTCGTCTTTATTAATCATTATTTATAATTGTCATATAAAATGACAACCAGATAATGTGATGTAAATCAGACCCATAATATGCATTTACATTAATACGCCGAAATATTTTTGTACTTGCATCTTGGGAATATCATCCAGTCCTTGTAACTTAATTTTTCCTAGAGAATTCCCCATAACGTTTGTACTGTTTTTCAAGATTCCCCCAGGTCAGTTGTGTACTAGAATTGTTAGAATTTAGTTAGTCTATACCATATCCACCAGTAACATTGTAAGTAGCTTCATAATCCTCTATATTTTGTAATTATATATATTTTGATTATTCTAACACACGTTGTTATATACTTGCATTGTAGCTAACTTTATGTTTTGATATAACTTGTATAACTTATATCATTTTATTGTAACCTGTTTTTTCACTATAGGGCACGATTATGAGAAAAATAGAAAACGTCGCCAAAATAGTTGTTTTTATTTATTGACTGAACCGCAAGAACCTTACTAAATATTTAATATTAAAAGTTAAGAAATGCATCCATATATATATATATATATATATATGACTCGAATCTGATATAACATGTGAGTAGCAGTAATTTTATTCTTGAAAGGTCTTGATAATGCGGCAAGAGTCTTGAAGCGTTGTCCAGATTTTGAATATACTCAATATTTGCGTGCTCATTTTTTTCATAAATATTTAATCAAGCCTTTTTTCCCCATAAGTATTCTAAAGATCCAGAAGAAAACCATTTTTTTTAAATTTGTTTAATTGTTATTATTATTTTTAAACGACATGACATATATATATATATATATATATATATATATATATATATATATATATATATAATTATAATATGGGAATCGTTTGTAGCTAAGTGCCAATCTCGGACCGTTATCCATTCCGAACAGTCCCGACATTCCTGCACCGTCCAGAAAAAGTCACGTGTTTGAACGTGATCCAACCCGTGTCTAATGCCTCAATGATGACAGAATTAACGAAACTTGGCGCGGCTCATCTGAGTTCGGTCAGCTTCTGGTTCTGTTTCAAAAGAATCCCTTATCTTTTTTTTTATGTGTTCATGAGTTTTTGGTTTAGCATATTTCTAATAATTTGTAGTAATAGTCTTACTTAATTGTATAAGTTCTTTCTTTTTATGTACGTCTTTTGCCTGGGGCTCTTAAGTTTTTTGTTTTTTTTTTACTTTCAAAAATGTAGCATGTTGACTATCTATGTTGGTGTTGCTTGGATCGAAACTTTGACTACTGTTTAACTATCAGAAATTTGTGAAGTAATTTTTTTGTTAAATAACATTTATCGCTACCGACTGTTTAGAAACTATATTTGTTTGAATGAAATACGAGGTGTGATCAAAAAGTTCCAGGACTTTTTATATACTATGGGAATGCAATGTCTCACAGCGATGCGGTTGGCAGCATTGTATTGCCTGACTCAACAGGAACACAGCTGTGTTTGCAGATCAATCATAACATCACTGAAAGTAACATTAGCACAGTTTGTTTAAGGTTAGTTTTATAGAGTTTGGCTATTTTATGAAAATGAATGTGAAAGAAGAGCAACGTGTTTGTGTGAAGTTTTGTGTGAAACTGAACAAAACGTTTTCTGAAACCTTTTTGATGTTACAAGAGGCTTTTGGTGAAGAATGTCTAAGCCGATCACGCTGCCATCAGTGGTTCAAGAGGTTTAAAGATGGCCATTTTGTGTAAAAAACGCAATGACTGTCATTCCTCAGCCCCCCTGCTCACCTGACCTGGCTCCAGCCGACTTTTTTCTTTTCCCGAAGCTCAAGAGACACCTGAAAGGACGAAGATTTCAAACAGTTGACGAAATTAAAGAAAAAACAACGGAGCTGCTAAACACCTGGGAAAAGTGTGTAGCTTCCCAAGGGGAGTACTTCGAAGGAGACAAATTTGAATAACCTGTATGTTGTATGAATAAATGTATAGAAATTCAGTCCTGGAACTTTTTGATCACACCTCGTAAGTAACGTTTTACCTATATCATCATCACCTATGTATATTACAGCATTATCTGTGCTTACAAATAAAGGAGCATGTATCATATTTTTACACACTAAACATTAAAAAGCAAAGGATAGAAATTTTTATTTGGTAATAATTTTTCTTTTCCCTAAGGTATAGTTGACTGTGAAGCATAGGAGATGTAGATAGTTAGATGTAGATAGTTATGCATTGCAAGTCGAAATGTTGTCTTTAACAATTAAAATAAAATAACAATTTTATTTTGATCTACTGAGTATCTATGACTGCCTACCCTATCTACATCTCCGGTAATAATTTTTATTCGGCGGAAATTTTATCGATTTTATCTGGTCGGATTTTAATTTTTAACAATAAAAGAATATGGCAGTGTTGCAAACCTCGTTTCTGCCACTCAGTATTGCACATTTAAATATTTACTGCTGTAAAATTTATTATTTCTTAGCCTTCTGATAGAATTATGAAAATTATGTTGTTAAAATTTGGTACAGATGGTTGGTTTCAGCAGTTTTATCATTTTATCTACTGAAAATTGGTCCTAACCATATATTGGTCGTTTTTAAAACTTCATTGAGATCCGCATGTCGCACCATTTATTTAAATAATTTTCAAAACTTTAGGTAAATGTTTTCATCGATTTCAAGTACTATATAACACCGAACCTTTGTAACCTCTCTTGTAGAATGGTGCTCGCCCACCTTTCTAACTTTACTGTTATGGACTTCTCATCGCTATTTTAGTAACAAATTAATTGAACATCAGTAGAATTTATTATTGCTAAACTTCTCTGGAATATGAAGATAATGTGGTTAAAATTTGGTACAGATTGGTTCAGTAGTTTTTGCGGTTAGTGATCAAAAACTAAAAATTGCTTGTTCTTTTATATAATAGCATGTTTATTTAACAGAAAATTAAAGTCTTCTAGCACATTTTGTAAGGAATTTCATCAACTTTTAATTTGTATAGAATCGTCGTCTTCTGAACATATAGAGCGTTCGTTCAATATGCAATTCAACTACCTGGAAAACAGCGATTTTTGTTGTAAACTCGACTTATCACTAAGCATCTTATATGAAATTCTAGTTCAGCATCCCCCAAATAACAAATGAAACCGTTGAATAAAAAATCTGATATTTTGTTCCGAAATAACCGATTGATAAGACAGCACTTATTTTAAAAAATTTGGTTGAAGATGTCTATTAATATTAAAAACTGTTTGTACTTCATGAGGATATAAACAACTGACAGTCATTGATGGTCACAGTTAGGTAGGTCACAGCGCATACAATTGAATTTTTTTCGCATCTGAATCTTATTTATTTAAAATATTAATTTTAATTTAAAGCCTTTAATAATAATGAAGTATCACTGACAAATTATACGAATAAATTCATTGCCGATTTTATTAATTTATTACCAATTCACGAGTTGATAGATTTATTCAGCAGTGGATACAGTCGGCCATGTCAGCTGACCGTACAAGGCCTTAGCCGACCGGCTGTAATTAATTATAAATCGATTTGTGTAATCGAAATCTTTATAATACACCTACGGGGAGCACTCTCGTAAATATTTCCCTGGTTCGATTATATAATAATGTTGTGTGATAAATAAATAGGCTCCTATAAAGGAGATATTTCTCATTGCCTTTGTGAGTGGATTTTATTTAATGCCGCGTATTTTCTCATTTGTATTGTCATGTTGGTATTATTGCTTTCACTTTCTAAATTCCCCATTTTATGATTAATTATTTGCTTATAGAAACGTTTAATTTAGGTAATTAACAATCTATGCTTTCTAAATTATTTCATTTCGAAAGGTAAAGAGATATGAAGAAGATGAAGGGTTTATGTTACAAAACACAATTTTGCGTAATTTATGTTTAATTTTTTTTCCCCCTTTTAGCAGGAAAATGTTACATAGCCCCTTTTTTGTGTTGTTACATTTTTGAGGGTGTAAACAGCTTTAATATATATATATATATATATATATATATATATATATATATATATATATATATATATATATATATATATATATATATAGGAATACGAGTATAATAGGTAGAGATCCAATTTTTTTTTAAATTTTATTATCTTTTAATTTTTTTTTTTTTTAAATCCAACGCCAGTCTTTAGCCTCTCGGCCAGTCGACGTCTAGCTTCCCAGTAACGTGTGACAGGACCAGGTGGAGCGTCAGCAGTTTCTGGACAAGTCTTCAGATGATCGCTATCCATTTTGTCTAGGTTGCAAAGGGGGCAGAGGTGTTACTGTCTGCGACTCCAATCCGGTGAAGATGATCCTGTAGAGAGTCGTGTCCAGTAATAAGTTTGAAGTGTGCAACAGCTTGGGCTCGGTCTAGCCCAACACCGGTCGGCCCATTACAGTTACTAGGCATTCCCACTTCTTATTTTCACTTTGTACCTTCATGGGATTGTACATATAGGCATCGATGGTCCTGTTGATTATGTTCTTTGCTGCTCTTAAGGTCGTGGCAACTGAGGGCTGGACAGATTTAGCACCTTTTTTGGCAAGATCATCGGCCTAGTCATTTCCAGTTATTCCTACATGGCTGGGGATCCACTGCAGCACTGTGTTCCATCCAATCTTGATGAACTGTTCTGGTGCCGTTCGACATTTAACAGTTCGTAAGCAGTCGGTAGGATTATTGGTGCTTAGTGCCGGTGTAGCTGCTTGGGAATCAACCAAAAATACAACATTATGTGGGTGCATGTTAATGGTGATTAATTTGGTGACCGCCTCCTGTATTGCACTCACTTCGCCGTCGTAGTTGCATGCATTGATCCCCACAGCGATATAGCCATTGAAGTATTCGCAATACCAGCCGGCTCCAGCTCCTCTTGGTTCAGGTATGTACGAGCCATCGGTATATACGTGGAGCCATTGATGTTTAGGATATAAATCGTGCAAAGTTTCAAACGCGCTTGCCTTCAGTTCTTGGGGAGAATTGTCATTTTTTTTTTGGCCTTAAGACTGAGCAAGTCAGTTCGGGCAAGAGGTAAGGAGGTAATGACTGACACGTAACTCTGAATCGGCGGGATCGCCTAGGTTAAGATTATACTTTTCTTCTACAGCTCGGGCATGTATTATAAGCAAAATTTGCGACTTCAAGCTTCCTGACGCTGGCTTATAATTATTCCAAAGTTTTCCATTTAATTGTATCGATTTATTGATATTTTTTATTTCATATGTATTTTTTTAATTTTGCTATTTCTTTGATTCCTTTGTAAGTAAGGTATGAATGTGAACTAACAGCATTAGAGGAAATTTTTATTTGAAAAAAAAAAAAAAAAAAAAAATCGTTAAAATTTTTAGGAGCCAAATGTAAGCCTAAAGGATTCTGTATCCATAACCATTGGATCTAAAGCGTTATAATACTCATAAAGAAATTTTAAATTATTGTATAAACCATCTATGTAATTTTTCTTACGTCAATTGAATCTAAAATACTTCTTTTGTTATTTATATTTTCTTCTGCAAACAGTGCACGGTTCATTAATATTTTAGTAAATAGATAAACACAAGGAAGGATTGACAAATAGAGACAGCACAGTTAAGAAACACTGGTGCATCGGGCCAAGGTTAAGAATGCGGCGTTCCTCTATGTCGATATCTGTTCCGCTGATCGATATTGTGCAATATATTATAGTTAAATCGATAAATTTATATTGCATAATATATCGATATATCGTATCTACAAGAATAAAATACCACTTTGTACTGACCCTTATGACGTCATAGATAATCCTATCTCAAAATTATGCTCGGACTCGGTCAATTATACAGTTATTTTCTATTCTATCTGATTTAAATAGCTCAATAAAGATAAAATTAAAGAAATAAATTTGATGTATTAATTATTTAAACAAATATAATGCTTTATTTGTTCTGATCGCAATCATTGACAATATTATCTAATGTAATAACTTAAAAATACATTCCTAATATACAAAAGAATATAATAAATATTTCAATTAATATAACATAATTAAGTGGATTCATTTATTTTTTAAAATTAATTGATTAATACACCGTAAAATGTCACAACTTTCTCCTACGTTCTATTCTATATGTTTTTGTTTTATTCTTTTGCTTTTGTTATTGATTGAGATAGGAGGTTAGCAGTGTTAACTAACTCAATAGAATAAAATGTAGTCATGCCATTAGATGTCAATTATAGTAGATAGCATATGAGATTTTTTTTTCGGAGTAGAATTGTAGGACACGAAGTGCTGCAGCTTTGTGACCCCCTAATTTTATATTTTAAATATTAATTTATGCCATAATAAAAAAAAAAAAAATCATATATAGTATGAACCGTAATGAATAAACAATAGAAACCTGGACAATAGAAAAATTACAAGGCAAAACGTTCCTGGCTATGAAGATGGATTTTTGGATGAGGTCGCCAGAATCTCAAGGACTCGGCGAATTATAAATGAATTTATTAGAAAAAGGACGGAAGTATGTAGGAATATCCTGGAGAAAATAGTGGGATGGAGATTAGGATGGTATGGACTTTTTAAAATTATACAGGGTGAGTCCCTCTTAGTGTAAAAAAAAAAAGAAAAAAAAAAAAGTGTGAAACTAGATCAAACATGAAGAAAAATGCCGCAGACCTTACTTATCTATTTCAATCCGTTGAAGATAGGCTTTAATTCAAAGAATTTTTTTTTTTTTTAAGAAACCACGTTTTTGTACCATAAAAGTTGTAATATATCCACTTTGTTTTAACATTTTTCAAATTTTGACCACATTTGATTAATAGGATTTAGCATTAAATTTTCTATTTAGAGCAGAGTGCATGTACCAGGTATGCAAGTTTAAAATGTCGTTTATTTCTTAAAATATATACACAGTAATTTAAAAAAAAGTATAATATATTTTATTCAAAGTACTGACCCTCGCTTTCTACACATTTTGTCCATCTCTGGGGCAATATATGGATACCATTCCAAAAGAATGCTTCATCTTTATTTGAAATCCATTCATCGAGCCATTTTCGTACGTTTTCGAAATTGTTGAAGTGTTGCTCCCGCCAATGAGTGTCCCATCGATGAGAAGAGGTGATAATCAGAAGGCGCCAGGTCAGGTGAATACGGCGGGTGGGGTAGGAGTTCCCAACCAAGCGAAGAAATCGTTTCCTTAGTCAATCTGGCTGAATGTGCAGGAGCGTTATCATGCTTAAGAATGACTTTGGCGTGCCTGTGAGCCCATTCTGGGCGTTTTTTTCGATCAATGCGTGACTCAAATTGATCATTTGTTGTCGGTAGCGCTCGGTATTGACTGTTTCGCCGGGTTTGAGAAGCTCGTAGTAGACTACTCCCTTCTGATCCCACCACACACACAGCATTGCCTTCTTCCCAAAACGATCCGGTCTTGCACTCGATGTGGATGGTTGTCCTGGCGTTACCCATGATTTTTTTTTGTTTGGGATTCTGAAAATAAATCCATTTTTCATCGCCAGTTACAACTCGATGCAAAAAAACCCTTTCTTTCGTGGCGTAAAAGCAGCATTTCGCACACAGTTTTTCGTTTTTCCATCTGTCGTTCGTCCAATTCATGTGGAACCCATTTTCCAACCTTTTGAATCTTTCCCATAGCTCTCAGGCGATCGGAAATGGCTTGCCTAGTGACATTCAACTGTTCTGCCATCATTTGTTGGGTTTGGGTATTGTCTTCGTTTAATAAAGATTGCAATTCGAAGTCCTCAAACTTTTTTGGTCGATTCTCTCGTTTTTGATCAGTAACATCAAAATCACCACGTTTGAAACTTTGAAACCAACGTTCACATGCCCTGACGGTTGGAGCAACATCGCCATAAGTCTCAACAAGAATTCGATGACATTCAGATGCCTTTTTCTTTTGATTAAATAAGAAAATCATGACATGCCGCAAATGCTCTTTATTTGGCTTAAAATTAGACATTTTTAACACCAAAGAAAGGTATGATACGTCTACGTATACGACTTAAAAACAACTGACTTTTGTAAACAAATGACTAACAAACAAAATAGCGTTTAGAGATAAGCAAATCCTTCAATAGGCTAAGAGCGCATTCTATTGGAATTAAAACGACATTTTAAACTTGCATACCTGGTAACCTTGAATTTACAAACTTGTGACCTAAAGAACACTTGATCTTCACCTTATTTAGGGAATTTAGAACGTCTTACGTTACTTCAACGGTCACCGTTTTTCGAAAAAAAAAACTATCCACAAAACTGCAAATCTCATAAAACTTAGCAAATTTAACCAGCTTTCATATGTTATGATCAAATTTATTATTCCGATTGATTTTACGGAGATATTTGAAACTGGAAAAAAATATGTTTTTTTTCATTTGGAATACAAATCAGTTACTTTTTTAAGTAAGACATCGTCCTTTTTATGTTTTCGATACTCGAAATATTATTTAATAGTTGTATGCTATCATTGGTAAAAAATGATATATCTGCCCGTCTACATTTCCTTAGCCTATTTGTTTATTATGTATTTTTTAATTTCTTTTTCTTTATACCGTACTCCCATATCAGGACTGTTTTATTTATATATTCACATGTTCCATGCCTTATAGGCATACTACATATGACATTGTTTTACAATGCTACTACAAAGTTTAGCATGATTAGTTTAGCATAACCTAGTAAGGTAACAAAAAATATTTAAACAAAGAAAAAAAAAAACAACAAAACAAAAGCCAACAAGAAACTACCTCCGCCGCCCATCATTTGTCAGTTTGTCAAAGTCGATTTTTCGTATAAATGTGAGTAATTCAGTCTTAAATTTAGAAAACAAATTTTCTTCTGTCTCTGGCCATGTTCCATGTTTGATAATAATACGTTTTTATTAGATTAAACCTCTATCTTTCAATTGATTTACATTCGTGAAGTACATGTCTGAAATTTTGTGTCTGTCCGTCTTCATTACATAGGTCAGATCATGTTAAATCGTTTTAGGTATTGTTTGGTACAATTCAGTACCTAGGACTTACTTTCGATGACCTAGGGCCCTCACGTGAAAATGAAACGCCTCTGTCTAAATAATAGACTAAGACTACTATACTCTATTTTTCACAAACAATCGACTCTAAAAATCAGACAACGATTAAATACTTATACTTACTTACTCAAAGCTTTATGGACCCATGCATCACAAATTTTTGGGACAGAAAAAAAGGTTCACATTTAAAAATTAAAAACTTTTCACTCTAAGGTTTTAAGAATCATAACTCACTCACCCTGGTACGTCAGTAACAGAACATTGCATACAGACTTGAACATACCCACTGTACAGGGCCATATCCACATTTCCTACAAACGATTAATGACAAACTTCAAGGACACTACAACAAACTGTCTCTGGATATGCCAGAGACAGCACGACGAAGGCTGAAGGGGAGCTGGTTAAGAGATCTCCTAAGATAAATCTTTTTAAAATGCAAGACTGGAGTAGGCACCGCTGTGTGCTGAACTCCCTCATGGTCTGACATGTCAATTTTTTAGATAATTTTCTCATATCACATCCGCTTTGTCTCGAATTGAGTGACAGGTGTGGATATAACAAATAAAGTGAAAAAAAAAGATATTGTTTAGAGTTACCGTGTTCTGTCATTAGTTGTGTAACTTTGTATGTGTTTGTAATTTTTGTGTGTAATGTGAGGTATAAGTCTGTGTAAACTTGGTGACTTTGGACCCACAATTGGTCCCACTTTTCCACCTTATCAGAACTTATGTCCCGCTTTATATAGGATAAGGGAACTTTGTTATACGAAGGTAACAAATCACCTTTAGCCGCCTCTTTGGCTAGGTAATCGGCCCTTTCGTTACCCTCAATTCCAGAGTGTGCCTTAACCCATTTTATATATTGTTTATTATGTTTGTAATCATTACTAAACCATCCTTATGCTATGGTTCTAGTGCTATCCGGGCCGTATTATTGTACATCATATAATTTCTCCGTAAAATAACATGTGACACACCTGTCGTTTTCAGGCTGGATATACCATTATGTACACTTTTCATTGTTTTTTCTCCTGCCTAGCTAAACCCTCCTCCCAGCTGTGGAATCGATGTTTTCCTATAGCCGGTGTAAATAATCGATCTTTGACGCTCTGAGCCAGTCATGGTGTAACTTCCTCTTCCTTCACCTTGGCTCGGTCCAAGAGCTCACCTGCCTTATCGTCTGCTCTCGGTGCGTATCTCTTTCTTTTATTTCCATTCTTTGTCGGCTCTTATCTAAAAAGTCGTAAGCTCTATGGATTTGTTTTTTTATTGTTCATTTTATTTCTGGACAGATCAGGTTACACCCCCCGAGTCGTTGTAGGCTTGTGATAAGAGTAGTCAAGTATGCTTTAATCTCTCTTGTTCAAACTTCGCTGTTGGTCCAAGAACCGGTTGGATCTGAGACTAGGAAAAAAAAAGTAGATCATCGATGCATCACGGTGTTCGTTCCGCTTCGTGTCGTTAATTGAATCATCACCAGTTATTTTATAACTTTTTGTATTATTTTTTTGTCCTGTACCATAATGATCTCTGACTTCACCTGACCATAGCCGTACACTGCCCACATCGGTATGTAAGTACATGGTTCGTGATCTGGCGGGCGATAGTTATGTCATTCCATGTGATGACCACCTTGGGTGCTGGTACCGTGTATTGGTCGTGTGTGTCCATCTGTTGTAAACACTATCTTCGACATCTAATATCGGTTCTCTGTATTATTAAATCTTTTTCAAATCCTTGACGTACATAGAGCTATGATCGAATGAATATAAAAACACCTTTCCTCTTTTTTTTTTTTCCAATAGTCATCCTGTGTAGAGCAATCTTCTTAAAAATTCATTCAATACAGAGGCAGTCCGTCGCCAATAGGAAGTGAAGTTAGCACCGTTTCAAAAGGAACAATTCATATTGATTCCTTTGGGCTTGATTCAAAGCTTTAAAATGGGAAAAAAAGTTTATAAAAAAAAAATGATAAAAGTATAGTTGACTGTTAAGATGAATAGAGGAGATAACCAGGGATGCAGTCAAAGAGGAACACCACGTCTAAGTAGAAATACTTTAAAGTGTGCTAACGTTTCGGCATGCCTTGCAGGTCTTCTTCAGGGCTATAATAAACCAAAATACTAGAAGTGACAAAAATAACAGACCTATAAACAGGAGACAATTGGAATACAGAATGATATTTATGACATGGAATACAGAAATCTGTTTTTTTGATATTTTCAATTGTTTAATATTAAAATAACTATATTAGCCGAACATATCTATTTAATTATATGTCATTGACTTTTTTAAAGCAACTACCTGTTATTCCTAATAGATACATAGATACACATTCCTGATGTCTCGTTCGACAATCGAATGTTCTGAGAAAAAAAGTACATTTATAGGTAATAATATAAAAGCTAAAAAAGTAGAAGCCTCAGTTAATCGAGTCCCGAGTGTATACAGTGGAACCTCGATATAACGAACCTAAAAGGGAACGAGAAAACTTCGATTAATCTAGTATTTCGATGTACGGAGGTTCGATTTATTGAGTTGATTTCTGACTGACGTAGATATGTAGAGTTTAGAGGTTTATAATAATATACTCAATGTAACTATAGAAAATATGTACATATTTTATTGAAATAATAAGTAATAATAATAAAATAATTATTAAATTCGTGAAAATTTAAGCGGACCTTCCGAAAAAAATCTGAAATAGTAGTTTGTCTACCTTAAAACGACACTTTGTCTAAGTCGATATCTTGTAACTCGGGCCATCTTAACCTCTTTAATAATGAAAAAGAGGTACGCTGCTATTCAAAACTTTTTTTGCAATATCGCACTTTCTGTCAAAGCCGGCATTTACGGTTTGAATAATTTTCAATTTTTCTTCATACAAAAGTGTTTTACGCTTTACAATTTTCGAGAATAAAAAAAATATTGTGGAACTACAGAAAACGAAACGTATCGCATAATTATTTTATCATGCAAACTGAAACAAACTGGAAACAAATGTCAGGTTAGGAGTTACAGTTAATCCTTCGTAGAATCTTTGATCAGTCTAAACTGTACTTATTTAACAAATCGACTTCGATATAGTTATAAAGAGATTTTCCGATAAAAACTTCGTTTTGTAGAGGTGTGGTGTAAGCTAAGCAATCTTCGAAAATTCGATATATCAAGGTCTTCTTAACCAATCCTTCGATATGTTGAGGTAAAAATAACATAGGAATGGTAGGCAGATTCAAGGGGAATAGGAAAACTTCGATTTATCAAGGAATTCGCTATATCGAGGTTTCACTATATTATGGTATTAATAGTCCTGACAAAAGAATTGCGACTGCTCTAAAATTATTTCTGTGTACAACACCGCTGGAAATCTTTAAAGGTATTTTAAACATAAGGAATAAACTGCAGTTTTAAGTTGTTTACAATACAGAAAATTATATTTCCTGTTCCATGTTTACAGTATTTGTTTAAACGGATAAATCCCCTGCATCCGGCATCCTTTTGATAAGCTGCATAAAATCCTATCCTATGTATGCAAACATCCCGTTTGTTGAAATATATTTCTATAAATCGTTCGACGGAATGGTTAATATTAAAGGGAAATGAAAGGAGTTGGGTTGATATAGGGTTGCTGTAACGCATTGAGATAAAGAGTAGAGTAGGTGTTTACAGTCGTGTAGCAGTTGCTGTCTGTGTGTGTCCCTTCTCCATCCCCCCCCCCTCGACGTTAAGGATTGCTTGGGATTGTTGATTGTCAAATTGATTCTATTGAAGCTTCCTCTCTGTCTCCCCCCTTCCTCTTCGTATCTCCTTAGTCTTAGCCTGTTCCCAGATCACTTAATTTTAATCATGATTTATTGTTCGGGATAGCCTGAGCTGTGAATGATTTTGATTTGCCTGCTAGGAATAGAATGAAAATAAAGGAAAATTTTGATGGAATCGAATAATTTTATGGTATAGAAGTATCAATACAATTAGAATCAATGAATTATTTGCCACGTCTATTTGAATAGCTTTATTTGAAGGGGAACATCAAATTTTCAACACAACAGCACTATTTTAAATGGATTATATACCTATACTAAAAAATATATTATATATAATATATTAGATTATATAACTTTAGTGTATATAATCCATGTAACATACAAAATTTTGTATGTTTTAGAACTAAAGATGGATGTTTAGCATTTGAAACTAGTTTTCTAATAAAATAATCCCAATAGAAGTGGCAATTAATTCATCAATCCTAAAATGAAAGGACTTCTGAATGGAGAAGATAATCAGGGATGCAGTCAAAGAGGAACACCACGTCTAAGAAGAAGTTCTTTAATACTTTCCAACGTTTCGACTTGCCTCGCAGGTCTTCTTCAGGGCTATTATGAACAAAATACCAGATGTGACAAAAATAACAGACCGACAAACAGATGACTAATGGAATACAGTATGGCATGGATAAACAATATACAAAAACCGCATAGAAAAAATCTTTTTCTATATACATAAATAGATTTATGTATCTGATCTTTTTCTATGCGGTTTTTATTCATGTTATTCTGTATTCCATTTGTCATCTGTTTATCGGTCTGTTATTTTTGTCACATCTGGTATTTTGTTCATTATAGCCCTGAAGAAGACCTGCGAGGCAGGTCGAAACGTTGGCACGTATTAAAGAATTTCTTCTTAGACGTGGTGTTCCTCTTTGACTGCATCCCTGGTTATCTCCTCTATTCATCTTAACATTCAACTATAATTTTATCATTTTTTTTTTTTAAACTTTTTTTCCCATTTTAGAACTTTGAATCAAGCCCAAATTGAATAAGTCAGTCAGAAATCACCTCAATAAATCGAACCTCCATATATCGAAATACTTGATAAATCGAAGTTTTGTCGTTCCCTTTTAGGTTCGTTATATCGAGGTTCCACTGTATACACTCGGGACTCGATTAACTGAGGCATCTACTTTTTTAGCTTTTATATTATTACCTATAAATGTACTTTTTTTCTCAGAACATTCGATTGTCGAACGAGACATTAGGAATGTGTATCTATGTATCTATTAGGAATAACAGGTATTTGCTTTAAAAAGGTCAATGACATATAATTAAATGTTCGGCTAATACAGTTACTTTAATATTAAACATTTGAAAAAAATCAAATAACAGATGTCTGTATTCCACGTCATAAATATCATTCTGTATTCCAATTGTCTTCTGTTTATCGGTCTGTTATTTTTGTCACATCTAGTATTTTGGTTTATTATAGCCCTGAAGAAGACCTGCGAGGCAGGTCGAAACGTTGGCACGTATTAAAGAATTTCTTCTTAGACGTGGTGTTCCTCTTTGACTGCATCCCTGGTTATCTCCTCTATTCATCTTAACATTCAACTATACTTTTATCATTATGGACCTCTGAAAGATTTCTAATTCAGTAGAACCTCACTAATTCGACACTTAAAGGACCAAAGGGTAGGAAGGAACGGCCAAAAGGTAGGATTAACCGGAAGTATCAATGAAACACACGTTTTTCATGATTAAAAATGCGTTGTAATGGTCTTTAAAGTTACATCTTTACATTTATAAATAATTTAAGAAGTTGAAACATACTTTACATACAATAACAGACCAACATGTTTCAGCCAGCTATTTATATATAGAAGCATTGGCCGTAGTAACACTATATTGTGTTAGGTTTATAGCAAACTAACTCACCTTTAGAATCTTTCATAATGAAGCATACTCTAAACGTCGTTTTCAAGCATGTAATGAGCAAAACCGTAAAAACATAACTATTCCCGCCTCTTTTTCCAAACCTTTTTTTTTTTTTTTTTTTTTTATTTTTTTTTTTTTTTTGTTCAAGACTTGTTAACATTAAGTCCTATATTGCCAATGTAGCACTATCTAATTTTATGCCCAGTTGAATGAGTTTCTTTTTCTTCCTCTATTATATGAGAAGCTTTCGTTTCTGATTAAAATTTATTTAAGTTGTGGGCCTTTTCTTTTGTCATTGTTCTTAAAAATTCAAAACCATCGTGAAGTTTGTGTGCCCAGCGCTCTTATCCTCTCATTCACAAACTTTTTGCACTTAAACACGGTATGTCTTGGATCTTCCAGACATTGGCATTTAGGACACCTGCCACTTTAGCTAGTGCCATTAAATTGAGGTGTTTATTGGTTCTGCCTTGGTTAATGTTCAGTCTATTAAGTTTTACTAACCTTGGGTGGTCAAGATTTAGCCTTTGAGTTACAAACCATGGAGTCAGTGCTACCTTTTGCTGTACTGCGTAGTGGTCATTTCCTTTCAGTGCACTTTCCCAATTGTAAAACCTTTGCCATTCTTCTATCGCATTACATTTGATCTTTCTCATTAAGTCTGTTATTGGGATCTTAACATTTATCCGGTGATGCTGGCGTTGGTTGGCAGTTCTGTCTGCCGTTTCATTACCTGACAGCCCTACGTGTCCCGGTAGCCATTGGAGGAAATAATGGTTTATCGGTTTGTGTAAAAAATAAATGTAATTATATGATTTTCAAGTTTCAGAGCTTATTTCTTGCTCAAATCGTATCAAATTTAGTTTTGTTTAATTTTGAATATATAAAGTTTTCCTTTGGAACGAAACGTACAGCTGATGTTTCGGTGAAGTGTAGAAATGGTCCAAATTTTTGACGCTTTGACCTAATCAATTAGGTAGCTATGGCACTTCAAGATTCAAAATGAGATTTTCGCACAAAAAGACTAATCTAACGTCATTTCAGAAAGTCAAGGCCAGGTAGCCTTTTGCATATCAACTTACCCGGAGATTCTTACGGATTAGTGAGGTCATGCAGCAGGTATTTTAGTGAAATGGTCAAAAGTTTTGACGCTTTAGCGAGCGCTTTAAGATCCATTTTGATTTAATTGGTGCTCTTTAGTCATATACTTTCGGATCTATTTACTTCAAATGATTCATCTTCGATTCTGAAATCCGTGCATTCGTATAAATAGAAACACGTCATTATAATATGCACTTTTTTCATTTAATTCTTGAATCATTTATCACTAAGCCTCCAAAAAAAATGTTATTCCCATGGGAGAGGAGAAAGACTTGCTATAATTAGCTAGTGGGAAATGCAACTAGCAGAGGCCGGTAGTAAATTATCAAGATACGCACTCACTGTAATGTATCATTAATACAAATGGCTCTCATTACATGATACGTCGGCAGAACGCTTCCACGTTATGTAGAGTAAGTAGGATCTGGGTATAGTTGTGGATGGGAACTGCGTCACGTCACGGTGTGTACTCTTCCGACCTTATCTCGGGACATCCTTTGAAAAGGAAAAACTTACTTTCCTCACGATAAGAGGGAATGATATTCAGCGAAAAGGGGCGATAATTGTGGAGAAAAGGATGACTCATTCATAATGAATAATTAATTACTTCTTCTTCTTCTTCTACTTCTTCTTGTATATCGATCGCAGTAGGTTCTATGAGTCAAAGAGTTGTCACACTTATGACTCCGTTTCTGAAACGGCTACAAGAAAGGATAATTTTAAAAAGGCAACTAAAATGCCAAGGTTGTACTGAAATATCAAACTCTATGAGTCTGGATTGAGTAATACCTTAGCTCGGATCGTGGCAACGCAGGCTAATGCATTTATTTGGTCCCATTCACATTTGTATTTATTTTTTTTTTTTTTTTTTATTAAGCTTTAAAAAGTTAGTTTATTATATTATACACTGCTTTTCCTTGAACATGGCCAGTCCAGATAAAAGATAAATAAAAATAATTAAACCGAAATGGTTAAAAAAATCAAATCTCAGTTAATTGAGATCCCAAAAAAGTAAGGAGAAAAAAAACATTGGACAATTGACGTAATACATAGATATTGAAGTGCCTTCTCCAATCAAGAAAACTCTTCTTCATGAGCAATTTGTTAATGACGATTCGTTTCCAGTATATTTGGTTGATCGAGACATCAATTTATCGAGTCCCGAGGTATAGTTATGTACAATATCCCATCCTTTACCGGATGTATTTATTCATGCAGTTATAAAAAAAAAAAAAAAAATAGTAGGTCCTAATTATTACTACCTAAACGGTAGGTTTTATCGACAAAGTTTTATAAACAAAAAAGCTGAAAGAGATCGAGCAAGATTGGTCAAATCCAGGTTAATTTTTTTTTATTTCGTATTAGAAGAAACTGAGTCAAAAGGAGCTCACTTACTAGAACCTTCTTCCTAGCCGCTAGTGTTATTTAGTATTAGAAGAGTTGAGCTCCTAACTTCTCCTAATCTCCTAATATCATACTACCAAACAGCGCGTAACTCATTCCCCAAAAATAGATCTCTTTTGATCAAATAGGTCACCGTTCCATGTTTGTTTGTTTTGGTTTTATGACGTACAACTACTCCGGTTATCGACGCCAATTTTTCTTTTTTATTTTATTTTTGTATCAAAATATTCCATTCTTAGATTTAATTTAATTTACATGTTTTGTATAAACTTATGTTCTATTACATATTTAAAATTTTTGTAAATAAATCGTTTAATTTTTAGGAATTTGAACACTAATTTTGTTGTTCACTGTCATCTCCCAAGAACTGATCTGTTGGAAGATCAGTATTCAGTCCCAAGCTTATTGAGGCGGCATGTTCCATGTTATAAATAATAATGGAAAATTGAATATCTCCTTTTAGACATTTATGTGAAATGAAATTTGTAAATATTCCTCCTTTGTTTATGCGAGTTTCGGGCCATTGAGACACGAATTTTCCCGCAACCGAAGGTCTGTTTTTTCTGAAGGTCTGAAATTTTCCTCTGTTCTTTGATACTCTAAAAATTCTTCGTTATATAATAGCGAATGTAAATCCGGATAAAGATTTTTTTGGGTGTTATCTCAGCATTTACGGGTATGGTTTTCTGAATTATTTGAATGTCGAATTCGCTAATATTGAAAATTATTAAGTATATAATTGAATATTAATTTTCAAATATCAGCTTTAATTTTTTTTTTTTTTTTTTATATGCATTTATTGAAATTTACAACTGTACAGAATATAATACATCAAGTAAATGTATTGACAACGATTATAATAACATGTTAAAAACTTGGAAAGAACTACTCATCTGTAGCACTTTATTAAAACTTCTACACTAGAAGGTCTCTAGGCCATCTTCGTTTCAGACGCCTCCGAGGATTATCAGGAATGGAGTGGGAAGCAATTTGAGAAACTAACGGATTGAGTGGTTATGGAGCTTACTATGAAAGGATAGGTATCTGGTGTGGGCTAAATCAGCAACATATGGCACATTAAGGTCTTTATGGATAAGTTTTATTGGTGACAAAGTAAGGAGCATTGAGGATTTTTACGAAGGATTTTGGATTGTAAGGATTGAATACGCGATGAATTGGATGGTTTAGTGGAGCCCCAAAACTCAACTCCGTACGTCCAAACAGGTCTAATCACAGTCATGTTTATGAGTCTTTTGTTATAAATTGGGAGCTTTGAACGTTTGTCTAGTAAATGTTGAAGTAGTCTGAAACGACGGGCAGTTTCTTGTCGTTTTAGTCTTGTATGTGGATTCCAAGTTAGTCGTTTGTCCAAGTGGAGTCCTAGGTAGCGTATCTGTTCAACAGGAATTAGTGGAATATCATTAAAGGATACTGTAGGACAGGAGGTAGTAGGTTTACGACGAAGGGTAAAGGTTATTTGGTGGTATTTGTTTGGATTTATTTTGATTCTCCATTTTTGACACCATTCTTGAAGGTTTAGGATATGGGATTGGAGTGTTTGAGAGGCAATGAAGGGATCATTGTTTACTGATAACACACATGAGTCATCAGCGTAAGTAATGAGGACAGTGGTAGGATGAGTTGGGATGTCAGCTGTATACACTGTGTAGTGGATAGGACCTAGGATACTACCTTGAGGAACACCGGCAGATTGGGTAAAGAGAGAAGAATAGGAAAAGTTATGATTAACTTTGAAGGTTCTATCGCTAAGATAGGAATGCTTTAAATAAAGAAATAAAATTAAACTATCATTCGTTTTGAAAGTACATTTGTTGTTACTTGAAATTATTTTTTCTTAGTTAATAGTACACGTAAAAAAACGAAATTTACTTATAGGTTTGTAACGAATTGGTTCGTGTATTTCTTTCTTGAACTTTTAACTTCTAATAATTGGAAGATGAAGTTGATGAAGGTGGCAAGTAAAAATTTTATAAAATCTGTGTTACCTCTATGGATTAACATGTTAATGGTATATTTTTAATATTTCCTTCTCTCATTCCTCTAAATTCAATAAAAGTCTCAAAACTCTTAAATTTTAATTTCTTATATAAAACTACTTTCTATAAAAAAAACCTGCCAATGCCCAACTTTGAATTCAGTTTTCTCGAAACGCGAGAAAATCTAAAGAGTTACTTATCGCCTTCATTCACTTGACCTTTCATATTCTTCACGATGAAAATATATTCTCAGTTGTTTCGAAGAAAATTATTTACTAATAAAATAGTCAAAAATATAATTCCTTTTTTTTGGTATTTTTTAACTTTTTTTATGTTATTGAATGATCTGAACTCAGGAATTTTTAATGTGCGATTGGTGGTGTCGACATTCAGTTCGCCAAGCCATTTACTTATTTATATTTCAAAATATATTATATATTGGGTTGTTTCACATGAAATGTCCGTTTTCAAGGTAAAGGGATTTTAGTAAAAATACAATAGGAAAACAATATTTTATTCGAAGTATTTACCTTCTTTTTCTACACATTTTTCCCAACTTGACAACAACTTTTTTTATCCCGGATTTGAAAAACTCTGAGCTTTGAAGTGAACAAAATCTGAAAACGCACTTTTGATTTCAGCATCATTTGCAACAATTTTTCCTCTGCAGAAGTTGTCTAAAAATTCCTGAAAAGGTGATAATCTGTTGGAGACAAGTCGGGAGAAAATGGTGGGTGCGGAAGAACTTCGTACCCCAGCTCTTTCAATTTATGCATGGTAAGTTTTGAAACGTGGGGTCTAGCGTTGTCGTGTAGGAGTATAGGGCCCTTCCGATTTACCAATCCCAGGTTGTTTTTTTTCAATAATTTTTCGTGCATTTGGCCAATTTCATTGCAGTAGGTTGTAGAGGTAATGGTCTCACCTCTCTAATTACAGTTGGAGGTCTTCCTCGGGGCTGGTTTTCCAAGTTGGTATCCCCAGTCGAAAACTTAGCAAACCAACGGCGAATGGTTCGTTCATTTACACTCCCTTCCCCAAACGCCTTACAGATGTTTCTAGCAGCCTCAGCTGCCGAACGACCTAGTTTAAACTCATAAAAAAATATTACACGAAAATCGCGTGTTTCCATGTTCATATTTGAAGGTATACTAAACAGTGTGTAATTGATTGGGAAGCTAATGTTTATAAAAGAAAAGTAGAGGATTAGTAACTGCTTGATTATGATATGTGAACTTTGGAAGTAAACAACAGAGACTCGCAAAATCCTCTATGTATTTCAAATATTATAAAATCGGACATTTCATGTGAAACAACCCAATAGAACATTTCAAAAGTTAAATAAAAATGCTAGTAGAAAGTTCTAATACCATTTTTATCAGCATTATATAAAATAATCAAAACATTATTGTGTAATAAAAGCAGTTTTTCAAATACAGCTATTACAGAAATAATCTTGTTTATATGTAATCTAAAAGCTATATGTACGTATATAGTTGTGTAAGCATCAAGGTTTTTAACAATTTGTATTTTTTCCTTATTATTTTATTCATTATTCTATTATGTATGACTTTAATTTGCACACATATTAGTTGGAATATATTTAATTTATATAATACATTTTTCATTCTTTCCTGATTATTTTTTATTTTTTTTTTTTTTTGTCTTATTTATGCTTATTTAAAATTCAAAATTAATTATTTAATATTCTAATAGTATATTATTCCTTTAATCAGCTGTTTTAATTCTGCTAATATAGGAAAGAATATTTTTTGCTGTTAAATACGTGGAATTTACATGAAGTAATTAGGAAAAGTATGATGGAAAACCCCGAGAATGACGTGAAAACCATGTTAATTGTCTACTCTGTTTCATCATATGTATGATGCTTATAAAATTTGTTAAAATTATTTGTTAATTAATTATTTTATGTGAAATGAAAGTTAAAATGTAAAATCTAACACATTATTCAGTCAATAAGGAAATCAAAAAAAAAATTATTCTGGTTTGACATTTGAAGCTTTGACAGGTTCTTGGTTAGATACTTTATTCACTTTTTGGTTAGATACTTTTATTCTTTATTTCTCGTCGAAAGAAATGATATCTTCTCGTTGACAGCTGAAAGAGGATATAAATTTAGCGTGAAAGTTCTCCATTTTACCCTTTTGGGTTTCGTTCGATATCTGCGACCGGTTTTTGTTTATTTTCTGAGAGCCATAGAAGAATCGTTCTGTCTTCAGAATGTGTTAAACTTTTCTCTTTTTCCGTTTAGTAAATTTTAAAAGTCATCCAGAAAGAGAAGACGTATTTCTAATCTAAGTATTAAAAAAATATTTTTTTTATACATTATTATTATTATTATTATTTTTTAATAATATGGATATTTAAATATTATTTTATTTCAGGTATATATAAGATTTTTAAATAAGTTTGTTTGAAAACCAGTAATATTAAGATTTTAAATATTTGACTAGGATATATTGTCATTGATTTGGACGTTTATCAAACATTTTGCATAATCGACCTTTTGACAGGGTTATCCAGGTGTATTCTTAATGAATGAAGAATTTACTCTAAGGATTGATGAATTAATTGCCACTTCTATTGGGATTATTTTATTAGAGTGATACTAGTTTCGAATGCTAAACATTCATCTTCAGTTCTAAAACATATACAATTTTTAACACACCATTACTATGTTACATGGATTTTTACATAAAGACTCAGGAGTAAAAATAATGCATCACGTAGAAAATAGCGTAAAATTAAATATTTATAATCATTGGAATTAATAAATAGTTTAAAACCGATCCAGATTTATGTTTAAAGGACCAGATAAACATTTCCAATAGCCCGATTTAAATCTGTTTCCAATAGCAACGGAAATATCCAATGAGACATAAGAGAAATCCCATAGTAAACCTCAACAATTTACCCTACCTGCCCCCCCTGCCCCCTTCCTCTTTCCACGATGAATATATTTCAGATATCTCTTAGATCTCCTCAGGTGAGTTCCAATGTTTGATTTCTTGTCTTACATTTTGAAAACTTTAGCATATATTATCCATATATCAAGGTACTGACGTGTTGAAAATTTTTTATTTGTTCAGAACTGAAGATGAATGTTCAGCATTCAAAACTATTTTTTTAATAAAATAATTTCAATAGAAGTGGCAATTAATTCATCGATACTAATTGTATTGATCCTTCTATACCCTCATGCTGTTTTACAATGTGAATTCTTGAAGACTTAGGAGTTCACTACAACGTACGTAAAGCAATCTCTAATACAAACAAAAATATTCTTTTTTTTCACTTTCACGTGGTTCAGAAACATTTTTTTTTTTTTAATTTTAAAATTGTCTTCTTCATATTCCTCCTTCTGCCAATAATACCGTAGAGTGGTCTCATTTATTTATTTATTTTTTGTGGCTAAATATTCTTAGAATGAAAAAATATATCAAATTACAGCTGTGGAACTTAAAAGCATAGGCCCTATGACTATTTCAGCAGATTTTTCATAGTATTCTTTAAAACAGGTCAAGAATAATACCTAATACAATATATTTTAAACTGTTACAAATACAATCTACTTAACTCAGGATCAATGAAAATTAGGGTTGATGATGAGTCCTGTCTAAAAATGATTGATACATATTTATATCATGGTATTGAAACATCAACAAAAAATTAAGATTGATGAATTAATTGCCACTTCTATTGGAATTATTTTATTAGAAAACTAGTTTCGAATGCTAAACATTCATCTTTAGTTCTAAAACACTAAATTTTCAACAAATCAGCACTATGTTCCATGGATTATATATACTAAAGTATTCATAATTGTAAGACAAGAAATCAAATATTGATAGAAGTGACAATTAATTTATCAATCCTATTAAAAAATTGTTGTAATTTATTTCGGTATTTTTAGTTAAATTAACGAATTAGTTTTTTTGGTTACTGAATTCAATTGAACAATCTTATTGTTTGATTGAAATGAAATAAAGTATAACCCATCATGTTTGTATTTTTAAATATCCTAATTTGCTTATGATAATGAGTCCGCCTGGAGCTAAACTAAACAATGAGTCAGGAGTGAAAATAGTAAATATTTAACCCGAGGCAATCCATCACCAATTAGCAGTTAATGACGATCCGGTTAATTGAACATCTAGTTTATCTGGTAATTAATTACTGTTGTTAATTGTGGCGAGGCTTTTTGTCAACATTGGCCCAGGCGGACTCACTGCTATGATTAGGGCTATTACCAGTGGGCAGCTTCTCTTGTAGAGGAATGTCCTGATTGACATCTCCTAATTAGATGGATCTTCCAAAATATTCTTCCAGAGGCCTAAGCTAATTTTAGCAATAGGATCTCTGTTATAGGATCGACAGAAATGTTTCTACCTAAATTAAATTATGCATTGCGAACGTTATGTGCTTGAACTTAACTCTGGAATTAGAAAATGCAATTTTAATGCTCTACAACTTTGATTCTTTCATTTTTTCTTAGAAACGATCGTTTGAAGACACTAGAATAGGGTTGTCATACGTCCCGGTAGACCGGGACATGTTACCACTATATAAATTCCGTCCCGGTCGTCCCGGCTGACCCAACATGTGTCCCAGTCCGAGAATATACAGTAATAACAGTTTATTTGGTTAAATCCTTCAGCGGTTTAGAATTAAGCGGCGTAATATTATATCTTCGGTGTCGTAGTGCGTTCAGAATTCCTGGAGTGATTAATCCAGTCAATAAAACACATTGTAGAGTGCATTGAATATGCGATAATTTTTGACTTCATAGCTTCGTTAGGAATAGTTTGAAGGTAAACATACTAATAGTCCCCGCCCCTGGGGGGTGAGCTAACGGTGGGGGGAGGGGAGAAGTTCAGTTTTTTTTGGTTTTTCGATTATATCTCGAAAACGGTTGACTCTAGAAAAATATGTTACAAATCAAAATTAAAGCTCATTAAATTTCCTATAAAATTAACTGTATACGTATTCGTTGAAATTCCAACTGTTTTTGAGATATACGTTATTAAAAATCAATAATTTTAGAAATAAAAAAATGTTTATCTCACTTTTTGTTTAACATTTGCTTCAAATACCAAAAACGTATATATATATATATATATATATTATATAGTAATATATATAAAATTAAAGTAAATTTAATGCTCTACAATTTTGATTTTGACGTTTTTTTTCTGAAAAAACGATTGTGGAACGTAATAAAAGTAAAAGTTTGACAAAAATAGAAGTGACATTTGTTTTGTTCCCGAAAATCACCGATTGTCAATGACGTATATCTCGTAAACGGTTAGAATTACGACAAATTTATATATAATTAATTTTATAGAAAATTTAATTAGCTTTTATGTTTATTTGAAACATATTTTTCTAGAGTCAACCGTTTTCAAAATATAATCGAAAAACACAAAAATGGGACCTTCTCTCCTCCCCCACCGTTAGCTCACCTACGAGAGGCCTGGACTTTCAGTATGTTTACCTTCTAACTACTACTAACGAAAATATGAAGTCAAAAAAAGGTCCTTTTCATTTTGTCTCCTTAGAACTGGTGATGAATGCATAACATTAGAAACTAGTTTTCTAAAACATTAATTCCGATATAAGTGGAAATTAATTCATCATTCATAATTTTGTTGATCCTTCTATAACATCATTCGTGATTCTAGTGATACTGTATAATGATTAATATAAACGAATATATCCTTCAAAACCTATAAATTATAACTATTATGTAGTGATTTTTTACCAGTAATTTGTTATAGGTTTGATAGTTATAAAAACGAATAATGTAATAGGTTGATACTAAAATCGATAAAAAATATATGGCAATAAAGTTTTTTAAAGGAAATTATTTAATAAAGATATTTTTCGAAGGTTGGATTCTATATTCGATCTGGTATCGATTGGATAATAAATAAACCAGATCCCGAACTGGAGAAGAAAGTGTACTAACCTGGACGTGACCAGAGCCGCAGTTACAGCTGATTGGATCTCCACCTCCTCCAACCTCCCTCACAAATACTATTGATTAATTTTCTAATTTTCTGTCCCCCATGTTTTATTTTTTTCTCATTGGATCGACTTTCTCTTGCTTTATTTTATATTTTTCTCCCCTCGAATCCTAAAAGTTTCTTTGATGAAGACATTGTTCTAGGCGGTTCGTCTTCTTCGCTTTCGTGTGAAATTGCTCTTTTTAAAAATAATAACTTTTACGGATCATTGTTGAGAGTTGTAGGTTATCAGTGCGCCTGCTATTCACTACTCTATGGCTGTTAGCAGCCTTTACACTTTTTGTATTTAATTGTTTTGTTTAATAAGTCTCTTTGTCTTCTCAATGTTGTACAGTTTCTTTGATTTTTATTTGACTTTCTCCTCTTTGGCCTCATTTGAGGCGGGATCTTCTGTGTATTCATTAGCTTTATTTTAAAGATATAGATATTTTTTTTCTTAGTTAAACATTGGAATCTAATGATATAGTAATGTGGAATAAATATTATGAAGATCGCAGCACCTACGGGGTTCAATTTTAGATTCCTCCTAATTAAGAAAACCAATAGACAGAGATCGGAAAACGGATTTTATAATAAAATGGACATAGAGAATCTGATGAATCTATTTTAGAAGGCCATCTCAAAATAGAATTTACACGATCCGAAATGAAAATTTCGAAAAAATTATAAAGGTAAACAATCATTAAAACTATATAACCAAAACACAACTGCATACTTATTGTAAATATATTTAAAAATGCGGGGTGCATCAAAATATAAGAAGGAATTAGGAAAAATCACTCGTTAAAGTATGGTAGAGGATAAGCGATTATAAACACTGATCCCCCAACTTCCGCCGCCGGGTACAACGACATGCTCTATGCCCTATTTTGGGAGGGGGCCTACAAACTTTTGTTCTACTTCACTTCCCCAATGATGATGTTATTGACTAGAATTATAACATTGTTCATATATAACGGGAAAAGGATATAAATAAAAACATTATTTTATTATCAATTTATATAAAACTAGTTGAAAAAAAAGGAATTCACAAACAATAAAGTATTATCTATTCCTATTACTAATTAAAAAATTAAAATTACTTATGCTATATTACTGCACATAAAAAAAAATCTATTATGGAACAAAAATATGGATATTATTTTGTATACAATGTTGCTTATTCTTAATAAGGAGATAATTATATTATGAGCTGTATTCATTAAAATTATTTACTTTTTTTAATACCAAAATCAAAAAGATTTTAGTACTTTTACTGATTTCATATAAAAGTGATGAGTACAAAAAGTTATTGAATTTTTCAATTGAATTTAAGTTTAATAAAATAACACACAATAGGGAAACACCAACGCACAGAGAGGTACCTTGTAGGTCTAGCCGGCCAAAAATATCATCTTTTCTTATATATTTTGTGTTCCTGAATGCGAAAAAATATTGTATAAAAAATAAAGGACCTTTGGTTTTTAAATATGATTAACCTTTTTTTTTTTTTTTTTTTTTTTTTTTTTTTTTTTTTTTTTTTTTTTTTACAATAAACCAAGACTATCAAGTTTATCTGGGCTTTGCAGCCCAGATTAAATAATCCAATTACTTTAACAAGTTTGAATTTCAAAACAGGTCGCGGTTTTAATGTGCTGGTTATGGTTATTTTACGGAACTTTGATCAAACTTTATATATAGGTTTCTTATAGTAAATTTAATGAGCATTCAGATGAAAAAAAAGAAATTTCGGTCGAACAATTAGTTTCGGAAACTGTAGCCAAATGAATGGTTGATATAGGTGTTTTTCGCAGAAAAAGTGCGACCCTAGTCAAAGAGTGTTGAAATGAGGGGGTCTAGTTGTAGATTGCATGAAATATGCGATAATTTCTGATGTCACAGCTTCGCCAGGAGCAATTAGAAGGCAAACCTACTAAAAGTCTCCGAACTGGAGGTTGAGCTAAGGTTGGGGGGGGAGAATGAGAGAGCGGCTCCCCAATTTCGTATTTTTCGATCTTATCCCGAAAACAGTGGGCTCAAGAAAAAATATGCTACAAATCGGAATTAAAGCTAATTGAATTTCCTATAAAATTTATTATATACATATTTGTCGAAATTCCAACGGTTTTCGTGATATATGTTATTTTAAAATCGATAATTTTAGAAATAAAAAAATGTTTTTTACCCTCACTTTTTGTTAAACCATTTGCTTCAAATACCAGAAACTTATATATGAAATTAAATTAAATTTGATGCTCTACAATTTTGATTATGTAATTTTTTCTGAGGAACGATCGGGGAAGGTACTAGAAATAAAGTATTACAAAAAGTGAGGTAACATTTGTAATTTTTTTTCCCCCGGGAAAATCACACGATTTTCAATAACGTATATCTCGAAAACCATTAGAATTTCGACAAATTTATACATAATCATTTTTATAGGAAATGTAATCAGCTTAATTTAGATTTGTAACATATTTTTCTAGAGAGTCGACCATTTTCGAGATATAGTCAATGTCAAAAATAAAATACGAATGGTTTTTTTCGGAATCAAAACGTTTCAATAATGTTTTTATAAAAATTTATTCATACAGCTAGCCGTTTTCTGATTGTAAAAGCTTGTAAATATCAATATATATTCTCTCAGCAAATTAGTCACCAAACAAAAAAAAAAAATGAATAAAATGGAATCATAAGGGGCAAAATATATGCTTATTTCGCAGTAAAGGGGTTTTAAAACGTACACACTCCTTTTGCGATCAAATACCTTATTAGATCCATTGTAATATATTTATAAATATTTTCTTTTGTCTTTGTAGCCTTCCGTGTTTGTTGACCAAACACAGGGGCCCGAATAGACTAGAGAAGAAGAGGGTATGCGGAAAATAAATAATTTTTAAAAAATAAATAAAAAAAAAATAGTATTTACGAAATCAAATTTTTCCCAAATTACTTCTTTATTTAAATCAAAAGGTTGTAATGAATAACTTCTTTTTCTATGTCTAACCGTTTTCAAACTGTTAAGCAGTAAAAAAAAACACATTTTTTTCAACAATTTAGAAGACCCCGGGGGACGTAAAAAAAATGTGGGAAGTTTCTCATAAAAAAAAAAGCTTGCAATTATTTATTATTACCTTTACTTTGAGATTAGGGTTTTGAAGGAGGAGGAGAAAGAGGTCAAACAAGCCTATACTGGTGGTGATATGTCGGAATAAATAAGAAATGAACACGACTCTTGTGAAAACAATAAAATGGATTGATCAAAAAATGAAAAAAAAAAAAAATTCATTTTCACAAAGAAATGGTTGTAAAACATCTTGTCATACCAGACCATTGTTGTTTGAACCTACGATAGTATTAAGAAAAATGTTGATATTTCCTTTGATCCTATGCCGTCTAGGGATTTCGCGTCTTTTCTACCTTCTTCTTTTTACCCGAACCTAGCATAATCTTGACTGTGGATTCCTATGGCAAAACGTACGATAGAAAAACCAAACTGAGTTTTATATATCTCAGGAATACGCGCGGCGGAAGGGGAAAGAATGGAACCTGCCTATTTAAAACTCTTCAATGAAAAAATTCAATCAACTTTTTGTACTCATCACTTTTATATGAAATCAAAAAAAAAGAAGAAAGAAGAAAGGTACTAAATCTTTTTTTGATTTGGGTATTAAAAAACTCTCTGGTAATAATTTTATTTATATTTTTTTTTTTAAAAGGTATTTATTGAAATTTAAAACTGTATACGTTTACGTTATAATATTAAATACATCAAGTAAATGTGATGATAATACTAAAAATGACATTTCAATTAGGATTGGTGAGGCCTCTTCTATTGGGTTTATTTTATTAGAAAACTAGTTTTGCCTCTCTTCAGTTCTCAGGAGGTTTAAGAGGTTTATTTAGACTAAGATGATTTTAGCAAAAACTAGTTTTCTATGGAATCCTTCTAACCATCATTGTACCTCTTCATGTCTTGCTTGTACAGTTATTGTAACACTCATAAAGGTTTTAACATTTTCTATATATAGAAGTTCTCGAAGCCATCTTCTTTTTTACAGCAATGGGGGTTATTAGGATTGGTGGTGAATTAATTGCGGAATAGAATGTGATGCAAGTTGTGATACTAATGGCTTTGAATTGTTATGGATGTTTGCTATGAATGGTTTAGGCTAAATAAACATCATTATAATGTCATTATGGATGTATGTTAGTTACAAAGTAAGGAGCATTGAGGATTTTTTGGAGGATTTTGGTTTGTGAGAATCAGAATAATTTTATTATAGTAGAAAAACGGTGGCGATGAAGACTGTTGCATTATTTTATCTAACCATTGTTGTCAAAAAATGTGCTCCTACCATTCAGCAGTTAGCCTTACAACAGTTACCTTAAAAATAATTATGAATTATGGACATTGTAATTATTAGAATGAATAAATTCATCAAAAATATGGAATGTAAATCCATTTAAATAAAAATAATTTTTTTTTTTTGGGGGGGGGACAAAAACCGACATTAAGATTAAACAACCTACATGTACAAACGTAAACTAAAAAGTTTTTTTTCATTTATTGATATTTACAACTGTACAAAATAATATACATCAAGTAAATGTGTTGATAGTGAATACAATGGCATGTAAATAACTTGTAAAGAACTACTCACGAGTAGCACTTCAATAAAATCTACACTAAAAGATCTCTAGGCCATCTTCTTTTCAGACGCCTCAGAGGATTATCGGGAATGGAGTGGAAAGCAAATTGAGAGACTAGCGGATTGGAGTGGTTATGGAGCTTACTATGGAAGGATACATATCTGGTTTGGGCTAGATCAGCAATAAATGGCACATTAAGATCTTTATGGATAAGTTTATTGGTCACAAAATAAGGAGCAAGTAAGGATTGGATACGAGATGAATTGGATGGCTTAGTGGAGCTCCAAAGCTCAACTCCGTACGTCCAAATAGGTCTTATCACAGTCATGTAAATGAGTCTTTTGTAATTTATTGGAAGCTTTGAACGTTTGTCCATTAATGTTGAAGTAGTCTGTAACGACGAGCAGTTTCTTGTCGTTTTAGTCTTGTATGTGGATTCCACGTAAGAGGTTTGTCCAAGTGGAGTCCTAGGCAGCGGATCTGTTCAGGAGGGATTAGTGGAATGAACTAAAAAGTACAAAATAATATTTTAATTACTTCGAAACAAAGAGCATTAAAGGACAATGAACGAAATTATGGATACTTATATACCTATTCACAATTTATAATCAGTTATTTTGGTAGTCCGTGCCAGCCAAGAAGGGCAGTTTAATCTTGCCTTTGCAACAATCTTTTTAATAGCACGAGGCAACGGTTTGGCGGTGATGTAATAGCTGAGGGATCTTTAAAATTACCATAATTTTTTTTCGAATTCAGTTTTTTTTTGTCTGTCAGCGACTACATAAATAACATCATAAAAATAACTAATCATAAATTATGAATAGGTCTATAAGTATCGATAATTTCGTCGGTTGTCCTTAAAAAAACAAAAAAAAAACAGACGGTTTGAGAACCTCCTCTTTTCTGAAGTCGGTTGATGATATAAAATAATTTTTATTAGGATTTTATTATGATATTAATATTTTATTTTGTTGTAGTTCATAATTAATATTTTTCTTTTTTTTTTTATTGTTTCAGGTATGTACATGTTGGCTGTAATACTTAATGTAATATTGTATCGGCTCTAATACATTAAATAAGTAAGTAGGTTCCATATGTGACATAAATTAAACTATATATAAGTTGTATTATATTACTTTGTATTTCATTTAGTATAAACATTATATTGTTCCCCATAACCATATTTCGATTACTTGTTGACAGATTTAAAAACAAACGCTCAAATATTATATTTCTAGTAAAATACGCGGAGTTCACTCACTGCTATCTATACTCCTATACTGCTGTACGATTGTCAAGGCTCTCAGCTGTCTTGAATAATTTATCGCTGAGTCGAAAAGAGTGAAGGTTATACACGGTCCTTTTGTATCTTGTAGTTTTGCTTTTGTTTTGTTTTTTTTCGCAACCTTGGCAATGATAAAGCGCGTATCTCTACGTGTCTTGTCGGATTAGTTTTTTATCTTCTTGTACCGTCCGAAACAAGATGGACTTTATTAAAGATTTAACAGCTTAATGGATTTGAAATTTATTAGCTCACGTTTTTATTTTTACGATTTTTTGTGTCTTCATTGTGATCGATTGGTCCTTTTCTTTTCTTTTTTTTTTTTTTTTTTAATTGCTTGATCAAATACTATTGCCATGGTCTACATAACATCGTATAACTTAAATAATTAGAAAAAACTTATTTACAAGACAGTAATTAGACCCGTTTGGAATGCGGAGTTGAGTCTTGAGGCTCCACTAAACCTTCCGATTCTTCTTGTACCAAATCCTCAAAGCTCCTTATTATGTCACAAATAAACTTATCCATGACGATCTCAATGTATGTTGCAGCTTTACCCTAAACTAGATACCTATCCTTTAATGATAGGCTCCATACCCTCTCGAATCCACTAGTCTCCCAACTTGCTTCTCACTCGATTCCCGGCGTCTGGAAAGAAAATTTCCTAGGGACTTTCGAATGTAGAACGTTTATTGAAGTGCTGCTAATGGGTAGTTCTTCACAAGTTAATTACATTTCATAGTAATTATTTTACAGCACATTAACTTATTGTATATATTGTATGCAGTAAATATGAATGAAGTATATTATAAAAATTTAAAAAAAAAAACTTGCTATATGAGTGCTTAACCCTTTAACGGGCAGGCCGGGAATTTTTGATTCCATTTCTTCTTTTTTTTGTGTTTGAATGGCTATAGCCATGCTAATCACCACACATGTATCATGAAATTCATGGTTGAATAAAGGATATTAGATGATAATGAGTAGGATAATGCGTCAGAAACTAGGTCATTTATTGAGCAAAAGGCATTAAATATGTGTATCCTACAGGATATATTTCCTGTTAAAGGGTTAATTTTGTGATAATTAGGGTTGATGAATTAATTGCCACTTCTATTGAGATTATTTTATTAGAAAACTAGTTTCGAATGCTAAACATCCATCTTCAGTTCTAAAACATACAAAAATTTTTCAACACATCAGTACTGATGTACCATAGTACTGATGTGTTGAAAAAAAATTTTTTTTGTATGTTTTAGAACTGAAGATGAATGTTTAGCATTCGAAACTAGTTTTCTAATAAAATAATCTCAATAGAAATGGCAATTTATTCATCAATCCTAATTGTACTCATCCTTTTATACCATCATGCGTACCTCAAGTAATTATAGGATAGAATTATTTTGATCCATGTTTCTAACAATATTGATTTAGTATATGAAACATTGCTCTGTTATTAAAGATGAAAAAGTTAAAAAAAAATTTTATGATTGTGAGGATGAATGTATGTATAATAATCATTATTAATTGTCCTAAAACTATTGCCTTCGGTTCTTAGAAATTGATATTTTGAATCGACACTTCCCTTGAAAGGATGGCCTTTAAAAGAAATATGAATATCTTTAAGAAGTGATAGAAGAAGGTTTTCTTGGGATATATTCAATAAGGATTGATGAAATAATTACCACTTCTATTCGAACTATTTTTATCTAAAATTTAGTTTCAAAAGTTGTACATTCATTATCAGTTCTAAAAAACATATATTACAAACTGCTGATGTTTTGTCCTGAATCCCAACAGAAGTGGCAATTAATACATCATTCCTAATTGTATTGATCCTTCTATACCATTATGGTGTGCCTCAAGTGATTTTTCAAGCAATTCATCAATTTTTAGCCTAAGCTCTTCTTTAACCTAGGTATCATAGTATACTTCATCGAATCCGACCATGCTTGACCGCTGACATACCGTTAATAGCAATGCTTGCCGTACCAAAACCACTACCGTAGCAGGATTAGTTTTGAAGAAAAGCGACGGTATAGAGGGCTTGCGGTACGGGGAACAAGAAGTCGAAGGTACGACACAGGAACTGGCCGCAACGATAACTGTCACCCGTAGACCGTTATAGTAGGAGATGGAGCGGTGGTCCTTTATCCACACTCAGCGATCTTCACGTAGATCTGCAGCAAGTTGGTACTGTGGTACTGTGTAGGCTACGCCACTGCCTTCTCTATCTACAAAATAATACAAAGAAATTTAATATAATCATAATATTCCCTTTTGTAGCTCATTCACCGGATTTGTAGATCATTGACCGAAATAATTTTCTGGAGTGGATAATCATTTAGAAGTACATAAATGTGAATTTATTGCTTGTCAATTTTGACGTTGTTAGCCATTGGTATACAAGAAGGTATTAACTGACTTTTATTAAATGAATGAAATGAAAATGAAATAAAAAAATTAACTTTATTCTTGGACTTACTGCCCCCTAAGAATAAAACTAATGCACAGTTAAAAGTATAATTGTCTGGCCTATTATTCATAAATTAAATTTTAAAATAATATATGATATAATAATAGTAACATAAAATACAATCATATATATACATATATAGACATATAAAAGAAAGAAAGAGAAAAAAAAAGTAATTGTAAGTATTTATTTGATTATTGACATATTTGCGGAAGATTGATTGTCTAAAAGGTACAGAAATGAATTATTTTTAAAGGAAGTTATGGAAGTTGCTTTGCGAATGGAAGTGGGTAGGGAATTCCAGAAAGAGGTAGCACGAATGATGAAGGATTTGTCAAAGGAAGCGGTTTTATGTGAGGGGATATATAGGTTAAAAGGTTGGGATCTAGTGTTTAGGAGGTGGATAGAAGAACGCAGAGTTAATAGATCAAGAATATAGGAATGTTATTTGGTTTTTAGAGATTAGAATAGGAAAGTACCCAGAAAGTATTGCCGTCGGAATTTAGGAATATCGGCAAGTAACGTGTGACCGCCACACTTAATTAAAAAAAAAAATAAACACACAAATTAATTTTTTTTTTTTTAACGTTTGTATTTTCTTTATGAAATGTTTTCTATCTGTCATCCATAGTTTGTTTTGGTCATATAGCTAACCTTACTCTAGTGTCTTTAAATGAACCAGTTGATAACTCTTTCTCAAAGAAAAAAACGTTGACCCATCTTTTAATTGATGTGAAATTTAATCCAACCACCCTCTCTATTGAAATTTCTGTATACTATAAAGATAAATGCAGGTGAGAAAACGTGAATAAACAAAAAAAATATTCTGGAAAAAAAAAACCGCGTAACGTAAGTTATTTAAATATTATGTACCTATACATAGAGTTTAGGATTAACGAATTATTTGCCACTTCTATCGGTATTGTTTATTCTAGTTTAGAATGTTCCTCATTAGTTCTAAAAAAAAATTCAAAATAGTGGTACCCAGATTATATGTATTAATTTTACGAAAACTTAAGACAAGAAATCAAACATTTTAATACTCGCCTAAGGAGGCTAAATAGAAGGACTTCTAAAACATATCAGGATCTCCTGTAGACTGAGTCTGAAGAGACGAATATGAGAGGAGGGTGCATTTTGATTCCTGCATCTATTAGTCCCTTGGATTTTCCTTATGACTTGTTGGTTTTTCTGTTCCTATTGGAAACAATTAAAATTGGACTACTGGAAATATCTATTTGGTCATTTAAACAAAAATCTCGGTAGATTTGAACTATTTGATTATTTCTAGTGATTCTTAAACATTTCGCATTCGAAACTCGTCTTCGATCAATAATAATCCGTAACTAATAACTCATCAATTCTCATTGTATTGATCTTTCTATACCATTATGCGTAACCTCAAGTGCTTAAATATTTATTACATGATAATTTCAAATTGCACTATCACAGCACACCGAAGTATTTTGACTAATGACGTTTTGTTATTTAATGAGCTATATGTGTCATGCACACTTATCTCCCGGTGACCTTGGTCACCCTGCCATGAGGACTCAATTTAAAAAAAAATACATTTGCAAGTGAGAGAGCTATTCTATTGAGAAGGAGCTTTATACGCCACTTAAGCCTAATGACACCCCCTGACAGATGTAGGCCAAACACTCTTCGCAAGATAAATTCCGCCTCTAACCAACCGTGGATAATCTCTCGGTGACGACTTCGAATCTGCACTTCCTGCCGGAGCGAATATATTGCGCCCTTGGGGGGCCGTCCTCTCACTCTCTCAAGTAGGTTGCATCTTATCCTGAAGATCTGCCGAAGACACGGATGGCGAAGCGCGGACAAAGACTCCATCGATGACATCTGACCATGACATCCTTCTTGGATTGCGTAACACAACTCATGAATTCGCAAATAGGCGTTGCGATGAACTCGTCGGCCCTGGATCGCGATCATACGAAACCATCGGCTGTCCTTATTCCGATTGGGGGATTATCGAATCGATACCCATTCGATGTTAATGAAACTTATACTTATCATACCTTCGAAGTATGGATATTATTTTGCTATCATAGTCCCCTCTGAGAACGGCCATAGAGGAAAAGAAGAAAGTTACCGATGTCTTTTGAATTGAAATTGTTAGCCTGATGTGCTGTACTCTTCCGGCTTTCTCCAATTTAGTTTCTAGAAACACTAGTCACGAATATTTTAGGTTCGTCAATATTTTATTAAACAAATATATCTGTACCTCGGAGGTACAGAACACTATGTCACATTTCCGTAACTTTACAGGAGAGCAATTTAAAACAAAAAAAAAATTCATTTCCTAAACAGTTTATTATAATTATATGTACGAAATAAATCTTGACTTTCCCATCCAGGCTAGAATAGGTTGTTAACCCGTCCTTCCTGCCCTAATTGGAGTAGGGTTGGGCGATAGTCGATAGTTAGCACTATCGATAGGCCGATACTATCTTTTGAGAACTATCGATTGCTATGGATAGTTTTTCAATAGTTGCTCCCTTTTTTTCCAAAGCTATTCAATAAAGAATTTCAACTAATTTAACTAAATTCAATTATCTACTTAACTATTTGAAATGTGCAGGATTATAAACTGTAAGATTATATCATAAAGATGAAAAAAAAAAACTAATTTATTTGAACATACAATAATAATGAACAAATCAAATCTTTGAAAAGAAAAATAACAAAATAGTTAATTTCAGGAGTCATGTGTGCTCCTTGAGCCACATATTTCCCGAAAGAAAAACTAGCATTTCGGTTTTCCTTTGGCTTAATATTTGAGAGAACCCTTGAGTTGTAGGAATTCCGAATTCAATTTCAAAAGAACTCGACACTGGACAGAGACAGATCAGCATAATTCCAAGAGTTTCAAAACTCGAGAGTAAAAAAGATCCATCGATAGACGACACTATCGATGGTGACCATCGATAGGCATGACCTATCGATATATCGATAGTAACAATCGACTATCGCCCAACCCTAAATTGGACTACATAAGGACGTTATGCCCTCCCACCACAAAACAAAAAATAAATAAATAAAAACATTTTTATGTAACTTACCGTAATTTTTCTAGGACATAGAATTCTACACCTCTGTATAAAGGGAGAAAAGGTGAATAAGAATACGTAATAATGTACTTTGGGTAAATAAAAAATACATAGTGTTGTGTACCTCCGAGGTACAGATATATTATATACTTATACTTTGTTGAAGATTTAATTTTACCAAAAATCAAGTGAAATAGATATTAATTTGACGGAATATTTTAGAGCTGACTCATGGCTAAATGTAAATTTAAAAAAAAATAGCATGAGAGTGCCTTTCCTTTAAACCGAACCGCTAAATCCGGTTTGGAGCTTTGAAAGAGCCCGAGATATCTGAAAGGTCGATCCGAGCGAAGAGAGTAGTCTCGTCGCTAATACATCGCTAGGGCTAATTCCTCTTCGACGTATCATTACCCCCTGCCGACGATGCCCAATCCAGGATACGCTCTGGGCCGATCTTCCAGAAAAGGGTTGGTGAAGTACAGTACCAATTGTATCCAATTACCTAGCTATAGCCTCCATTTGCATAATAATGGCAGGTATACACCTCGGGCTATGTTGAGTTATATGGTTGATATGCCGCGCTCAATTCAGGGGCTTTAAGTCAGGAAGTTGCAATCACACTTGTAGTTTCCTTTTTTAGAGATCCTTTCTGTAAATTATCTTTGAAATATAGTTTTTTTATTTAAATAATCATGAACGTCTTACTTGGAATCAACATAGAAGACTGAAGGGACCCGTAGTATTATTATTTTTTTTTAACTATTTATATTTACAACTTTACTCAATATACAACAAGTAAATTTGATCATAATGATAACAATGACATGTGAATAACTTGTGAAGAACTACTTACTCACTAGTAACACTATTCGTTCCTAATAAAAATTTTACATTAGAAGGTCCCTGGGCCATCTTCTTTTCATACGCTTCAGAGGATTATCAGGAATGGAGTGTGAGGCAAGTTTGGGGACAAGTGGATTTGAACGGTTATGGAGCTTACTATGAAAGGATAGATATCTGGTTTGGGCTAAATCAGCAACATATGGAACACTAAGGGCTTTATGGATAAGTTTTTTTGCGACAAAAAAATGAGCATTGAGAATTTTTTGAAGGATTTTGGATTGCGAGGATTGGATACAAGATGAGTTAGATGGTTTAGTTGAGCCCCAAAGCTCAACTCCATATGTACAAATAGGTCTTATAACTGATTTTGTTCTGAGAAACAATTGTGGAAGGCACTAAAAGCAAATGTTTGACAAAAACATAACGTAAAATCTGTTTTTTTCTGAAAATCACCGATCAACTGTTAAAATTTCGACAAATATATCTACAATCAATTTTATAGGAAATGTAATAGCTTCAATTTTGATTTTAAATATATTTTTCTAGAGTCGACCGTTTTCGAGATATAATCGAAAAACCCAAAAATGGTACTTTCTCTCCCTCACTGTTATCTCACCCTCCAAGGGCGTTGACTTTTAGTATGTTCACCTTCTAACTACTCCTAACAAAGCTATGAAGTAATAATAATAATAATAATCTCATATTTCATGGACTCTACGATATGTTTTTTCACTGGACTATAAGCTTAATGCTGTAAAGCATCTTTTATATAGCAAAAATATATTTTTTTTGTTGTATTTATCCTTCTATACAATTACGCTTTTTATATCTATACCATCCTACCTCAAGCATAATATATCAATGAAACTAATTAAATATCTGTTGGGCTCAAATCATACTAAATGTCAAGGCTGTGCCCTTTACGTGCTCGTTTGTTATAAATAAAAGAAAACAAATGAGCTAAATGTTTTTTTAGAATTATAGGCATATTTTTTTTTTAAATTTTAATTTGGTAGCCATGATGGAACGCACAACTGTTCAGTAACGTTCGTTCCTCTGTGAAGATATTAAATGGCTGTCCACTTCCGGGAGGATGAAAGATAACAGAAATAGTTCCGCCCTAAATATCATTCTTTATGTCTTTTCTGTCAATTACATCACAGATATTTTTGTAATATCATCGAGTAAATTTTGGCTGTCTGCGGTTCCAATTCAGTTTTATGGTTTTAGATATCGTTTCTAAAAGAATTTTTTTTTTATTGAATTCAATTAGTAATTTGTCGGTACTAACATTTTTGGATTCTCATACCGGTACCAAAAAAATCAATTCTCTATAGCGATACCTCGGTTAAAAAATAAGTTTGTAATAATAAAAAATAATCTAAATGAGAGCTGAAAAAACTAATCAAATCTATTTAAGAAACAATAGCTATTCATGAAATAAATTGAAATAAAAAATATCTTTATTCTGGAGTAGGAAATAAAATAAAAATACTTTTTTTTTTTTTTTTAAACTTGAGAAGAACTACTCATGAGTAGCACTCCAATAAAAATATACACAAGAAGATCTCTTGGCCATCTTCTTTTCAGACGTCTCGGAGGATTATCGGGAATTGAGAGGGAAGAAAGTTAAGAAACTAGTGGATTTGAGTAGTTATGGAGCTTACTATGAAAGAATTGGTATCTTGTTTGGGCTAAATCAGCAACATATGGAACATTATGATCTTTATGGATAAGTTTATTGGTGACAAAGTAAGGAGCATTGAGGATTTTTCGAAGGATTTTGGATTGTAAAGATTGAATACGGGATGAATTGGGTGGTTTAGTAGAGCCCCAAAGCTCAACTCCGTAAGTCCATATTGTTCTAATCAGTGTCATGTAAATGATTCTTTTGTAATTAATTGGGAGTTTTGAACAAGAATAACTTAAAATAATAATAAAATGGTCAGTGGGTAAGGCACATGACAACCACGCTCCCGGCCTTGAGTTCGAGTCCGACTGAAGACTGAATTTATTTTCTGTTATTTCGGTCGTAGCTCGACTTTGAAGTCGGAAGACCCTCCTGGGGCACACCCAGCCTCTACAAAGTGGGTACCCTTAAATGGGGAAAATCCGGGCGGTTGAGCGTGATTTATGCCAAATCTCCTTTCCCAACCGTTGGACTAGTAACAGTGCATCCATAATTAATTACTGAACCTAAGACCATTCATGGGTTGTTAGTGGTACAGATTTTATTTTTAAATAATATAATGGTACTATTATCTGGGTTAATTTATTTTGTTAGTGCTTTAGTTTTAAATTGCAATCCTATTTTCTATTAGAAAGTACATATCTTCAATAATTTGAAGTATGGCTCGTAGTTGCAATGAATCATTTTTGAAGGGAATTATTTTAAATTCTATACCAAGCTGTTTTTATCTAGCTCATGTTCTATTATTAAAGATGAAAAATTATCTTTTGTCACAAAGCTATCTAGATACCTAGGAATTGACTTAAGATATCGATTCTTGAAGAAAGAATCGATATTGGAGAATTTTGAATCGACACATCCATAAACCCAATTATACTAACAATTCTCTTGTAGTATAGACGTATTCTGAAACTAAATACTTGTATATCTATTTTCTTCATGACGTTTATTTTTGTTGCTGATTAATAATTTGTTTTTCTATAGCAACACGACTAATATTTGTTTCCTTTGTTTCAGGTATGCGACAGTTCAAATAAAACTTCAATCAGCTGTACAAAAGTATTTATTTTTAAAAAATAATCGTGAGTACGTACTTCTTTCAGTATTTATATCTGTGGTCTTAGGAAATACTATTTTATGTAAGAAATTAGCCAAAATCATTTTTCCCTTTGCATTTTCACACGATATTGATGGCTTCAACTCTTTGAACTTCTTTGACAAATGTAGTTTTACAATTTAAATTACAGTTTGGCCATAATCTTAATATACTAATCTTTTGAGTCACACCGATATAAATAGTTTTTGTTTTATTTTTAAACCGGATTTACAGAAACAATATAAAATTTCCTTCTTTAAATAGTTTCCATTTTAAAGTTAACAACCTATTCCCTTGAATATATCGACCACTATGTAAAATTAACGAATGTTAAAAAAAACGCATTTTTTTTATTTCGTCTTTTACGGTTGTATTCTATAAGACCTACCTTGTGGTAAAATTCTTGAAATTCGTGAAATTGGCATTATAGATCTCGGCCTTCTAATTTGCCGATCAGATTCGAAATTTTATCGCAAGGCCGTGTAGAATACATCGGTGAACGAACAAAATAAAAAAAAAATTTGAATTTTCATATTCATTATTTTTAGATAGTATCGACGATATATTGTCTTGAAAAGGCGTAAAAAAATAAATAAAATAGTAATAATTTAAAAAAATAATAATATGCTACAAGAGGGGGGGGGGGGGGAACTGTTCTGTGATATGATAGTCCTGATTGTTAGGGAGGAAATGTCGGCATAAGAATTAAGACTTGTTTAAAATTAAAAAAAAAAAAAAATTATAGATCAATATTTCAGTCATATTTAACACTTTCACACGTACACACACAATTAAATATGTGTGTAATTGTATGTATATATATATATATATATATATATATATATATTATATATATATATATATATATATAAATATATATATATATATATATATATATATATATATATATATATATATAAACTTAACCCAAACAAAGAGATTGTATATGATTGTTGCGCAGCATATTTAACATTTGGACACTTGATTGTGTGAAATATAAATGAACTCATTAATATATTGGCAGTGGACTTCCGGTGTGGAACTGTACAAACCATCAACAGAACTGGTTCCGTTTCACTCCTGCTCGTTTCCTGTTGCTAATTTTTTTATTCTTTCTCATGGTGATTTTCTCCCAAAAGTAGTTTCTCGTTCCCGCCGTGACGAAATGACCAATGAAGAAGAAGCTCACGAGTGCTTAATGAGTGCTGGGCTTTCCCCGGGGCTAGTTTACAATCCCGTCGTGTCGGGAGGTCCTCGAAGGGGATACTAAGCAGCAAGGACCTGGGAGTAGGGGGAGGGGAGGGTATTTACATCTCGTTGGAGAACCAAAGCAGGTGGTAGTTCGCGTTGGCGTGGGCAGAACGGAACATTCAAAGTGTTCTTCACTCTCGATGGCCACCTGATTTGTGGTAATTGTCAGGTCTTAATGTCCGTGTTTGTTTTCTTTATGGCTGTTGTATCTGGGCCCCATCATGGGGCGATAACACTTGGACCGAACAAATCGATCGTAACCTGCCTTATCGATCTTGTAATCTCCCTGACCATCCTACGGCTATTACCAAACAGCCAGCTAAACATTGTGAGAAAAAAACACGAAGAGCATCAAGGTGTTATTGAAAAAGGATTAAAATTGTTTATCTTTATACTTGTCTCGTTTATTCTAATTTAAAAATTGAATACTTCGTTTCACATGTTCTTAACTAGTATCTAGTATCTACTGATGTGCTTATATATGATTTAGCGTACTCGAATCTGAATATACGCTTTGAAATGGAGGAAACAGCCTCTGCAAATGATCGATAATGCGAACTATTTGAGGGAATGTTCAAAAACAATAACGAATCGCTAAAGTTCGAAAAAAAAATGTAGTGTACATTCGATACTTTGCATTTGTTTCGACGATAATATCTCCATGTTTTAGGATTAATGACTTAAATCACACTTCTATTGAAATTATTGTTATTTGAAAAATAGTCCTGAATGTTCAACATTCATCTTCAGTTCTAAAACATACAAAGTTTTTCAACACATCAGCACTATGTTACATGGATTATATATACTAAAGTATTCATAAATGTAATAGAAGAAATCAAATATATTGGTACTCACCTGAGAAGGTCAAACGGACTTCTCCATGTTTCAGTATTGATGAATTAATTGCCACTTCTATTGGAACTATTGTTATATTAAAACTAGTTTTGAATGTTCGACATTCATTATCAGTTCTAAAAACATTCAAAAATTTCAAACATCAGTGCTTTGCTACGTACATTATATATATATTAAACTTTTTAAAAATGTAAGATAAGAAATCGAATATAATCCTCACGAGGGGAACGGACTTCTGAAAAATATCAGGACCTATGATGGACTAAATGAGTAGAGGCGAAAAGAAGTCCTTTCGGTTTTCCCTATGACTGGTTGTTTTTTCTGCTCCTATTGGAAACGAATTTCAAGACTAATGCTCAATTTTTTGTTTTAGCTACGATTTTATTTATTTTATTTTATATTAATGATTAGATTGTTTTTTTTATTACTACTGATAGCTACTCATCTTTATATTTTATTCTGTTTATTAGGCTCATACATGTCTAATTAGGATGGATGAATTAATTGCTAATTGCCTCTTTCATTGGATACATTTTATTTGAAAACTAGTTTCGAATGTTAAACATTCGACAACACTTCTAAAACATACAACATTTTCAAAACATCAGCACTTTGTTACGTAGATCATATATATTAAAGTTAAGTCCAATAGAACTGGCAATTAATTCAACAATCCTAATTGTATTGATCCTTCTATACTATCATGACTATTTATTTTTTTATTTTGTTAAAAATCAGCCTATTCTTTATCTTATCTTACATTTTTATAGTTCGTATAGACATGACAAAGGACTACAACGTTAGCCAAACCGTAGGCACAATAAATTTATTCCTTTTATTGTGCTTTTGTGATAACCGCACAACCCCGCCTTTTTCATATTCTTCTTTATTTAATTATGGTAAACCTCACCATTTTAAAGAAAACTTCCTTATTTCGGCAGGCCTGTTTTAATGTTTTAATTGATATCATCATCATCATCATCATCAATGGCGCAACAACTCTTGAAGAGTCAAGGCCTCCTGCACCTTAGTCCGCCAGTCCTCTCTGTTTGCTGCCGCCGCTCTCCAGTTGCGGATCCCCAAGATGGTCCTTGCGTCCGCTGCCACTCCATCAATCCATCGTAGCCGAGGTCTTCCCACTCTTCTCGTGCCATACACCTTTTCATCTAGAATTCTTCTAGGAATCTGATCTGGGCTCATTCTAACTATATGCCCTGCCCATCGGAGACGTCCTGCCTTTATTATTCTTACGATATCAGGATTCATGTAGAGCCTCGTAATTTCAGCATTAGTGCGAATTCTCCAGGTTCCATTGTTGCAAATTGGTCCGTAAATTATTCTTAGATCTTTCTTTCGAACCTTAGGAGGAGTGCTTCCTGTGTACCAGTCAATGTCCAACATTCAGAAGCATAGGTGAGTACTGGTCTTATCAAGGTTTTATATATTGGCACTTTTGTGGTTCGATATACTGTCCTGCTTTTTAAATGGTTTTGTAGCCCAAAATAACATTTATTTGCAGTTATGATTCTTCGTTGGATCTCAGCCTGTATTTCGTTGTTGGAGTTTACTTGTGAGCCAAGATATACAAATTCGTTCACCGTTTGATCAATTGATATCTGGCTACAAGAATATTATTTCAACAAATTCTGCATCTAGATCGTTTTTCGTTGTTGGTTTATGGCGTTGCAGTGACTTAGGTAAATCTGTTGGTTTTGGTCATGTTAGGTAGGCGTTGTGACGAATGTTATCATAGCGTACGATAGGATAGTGAGTATTAGATAGTCAATATGATCAATACTTATCAGTTTCTGCCTATCTGTTTATCTCTTCCGTATGCGCACGTGTCACATATGTGTGGCATATGGTAGTCCCTGAGATTTCATTCAGTTTAAATTTTTGATCTTAATAATTTTCTTTTGTTACCGTATGTGATTATATTTAGCCGTATAACTTTGGTTTAATTGTTTTATGTTTATACTTGTAGCCCAGTCAATGAACAAATTGTAGAGTGTAGAAAATATGCGATAATTTTTTACTTCATAGCTTCGTTAGGAATAGTTGGAAGGTAAACATACTATTAGTTCCCGCTAACGGTGGGGGGGAGGGAAGAAGTTCAATTTTTTGGGTTATATCTCGAAAACGGTGGACTCTAAAAAAATATATTTCAAATCAAAATAAAAGCTAATTAAATTTTCTATAAAATTAATTTTATATAAAGTTGTCGAAATTCCAACGGTTTTCGAGATATACGTTATTGAAAATCGGTTATTTTCAGGGGGAAAAAAAAACAAATGTTACTTCACTTTTTGTCAAACATTTACTTATAGTACCTTTCACGATAGTTTCGCAGGAAAAATGTCAGAATCGAAATTGTAGAGCATTAAATTTTCTTTAATTTCATATAAACTTTTTTGGCATTTGAAGCAAATGCCTAACAAAAAGTGAGGTAACATTTTTTTTTATTTATAAAATTATCGGTTTTTATTAACGTATATCTCGATAACCGTTGGAATTTCAACAAATATGTATTTAATCGATTTTATAGGAAATTTAATTAGCTTTCATTTTTAATTTGTAGCATATTTTTCAAGAGTCCACCGTTTTCGAGATATAATCGAAAAACACGAAATTGGGACCTTCTCCTCTCCCCCCTTAAGTGCAATGTATGCTTAAGGAAACAAAAAAAAATTAATACTAAAATACCAGTTACTATTACAATACAGGTTATTAAATCTAAATCTAAATTTAAAATAATAATAGTGTAAAAATCACTCTTGAATCAGGTTGAGCTTGATCACTGGTAACCCTATTCTGCATTAGACCCAAAACTGTTTTTAAAAATAACAAAAATATTATAGAAAATTACATGTTAGCAAAGGTTACAGTAAACAACTGCCATAAAGCCTTAATAAGTGAAGTAGCAAAATTATACAGCCTAAATCATATTCCTAGAGCACTTAGTAATTTTACAAAAGGTTAAAGGGCTAAAACTAATTAACATAAAAATCTATTCCAAGCAGCTAGAACATAATGTTCGAATATCAGGAATGATAAAATAAAAATCTAAAAACAGTAAAAAAAACCGTGTCACTATTAATATATTAATTGGAATTATGACACCTTTGATTCATTGATTTATTTAAATGTACCAAAATAGTTCTTCCATAATCTTTGAATTGAATAAATTTTGTTATTAAAAATTGAGATAATATATTTTCTTTGAGCAGAAAATAAGCTGTGTAGCTTCAACGAAAAAACAAACAAAAAACAGGCTTTCAAATTTTCTGAATCCACTCAGTAAATTGTAGAAATTGTGTTTTGGCTCTACACATCCTTAACATGACGTTTTGAACTTACTTCATTATTAACGTTTTTAAAAATTAGTTAAATACAAACCTAACTTGATAAAGTGTTATTATGGCCAATACTTCTATACAGAAACATTTATATGCAAACATAATAGTCTATTGGTGTATATAACGTACGTTTATATTTCTTTAATACAGACATAAAAATAAATAAATAATAATAATACTTCAGTTTAACTAATTATATAATTTTAACAATTTTTAAAATTGATTTTAAGTGACTTGTACAAAACTGTTGGACTTAATAAAGTACTATTTCTAAAGGCTACATCAGATTTTGTTGATCAATTGTTCATTTCAGAAAATTTTCTTCATTCAATCAAAGACATCCGGTCTTTATGTTATAAAAATTACTGACTATTAATATTTTAATTTCTAACACTCCGATTTTCTACAAGTTTGGTTATATACATTTATACATAAACATATAGATGTCGCAGGTATATGTTCCAAGTGTCGCCTATAAGAAAACGAAACTGGTCCGTGTCCCACCAGCTGTCCGGAAGCCACTCACCACAAACCTGTCACTAAAACTCGATCATCTGGAAACTGCATCCAGACCTCTCTGCCGTAAGGCTAGAAAGTACTTATTGCGTAATGGCCCCAGCGGATTTTAGACCATTCCATAGAAATTCTCTCTACCCCAGCGGGGAGTCGAACCTATTGGTTTAATAGTTCTCCACACTTCCGACACCGCAATTTCCCGATTTTTTCTCAAAATACGCGATACCCGTCACCGCGGCTCAATACGAAGAATTGAAAAACCCGGAACTTTCTCCGTGTATTCATTGCTGCGATGGTCCGTCCATTTCTCAATTTATGTTCCCCTTGCTAGCTCTCTGGGAGAGAGATTCCAGTTTTTACGAATATCCATAGCAATTCATTCTTCATTTTTTTTTTTTTTAAATGTAATATTTAAAAAAATATTCTAAAGATTTTCGTGACGTGATTTCAGTTTCACTTTGGGCACGCATGGTGATATAGCAGGATCAATTCAATTAGTATTAATGAACTAATTTCCACTTATATTGGATTTAGTTTTATTTGAAAACTAGTTTCATGGGTCATGAGTGTGCTCTAGGTCTTGATACCTTTCAGAATAAATAAGAAGAATTCCGATCGAAGTGGGTATTAACAGAAACAGTGTGTTAATATGAAATATTGAATATGTATGCAATGAATGAATAGACGTTACAAAAAAAAATCTATATTAAATGTTAACGAAGTTAAGAGATGAAGAAGATTAGAGACAGCTTGAGTAAAGATGACGGAAGCGGACTAGACAAAGAAGCAATTAGTTGAGGGAAGATGAGGTGCAGGAGTCTCCCAGGGAAGGGCAGGTTAAATGGTTATTAGTTATTCCAAAGTTATAACCATTCTTCCTACCTCTAGGGCTCAAGGGGGTTCCTCTTGGCTAAACCCAGAATACATTATCCCGAAGGAGTTCAGAGGCAGGTGTCCCGCAGGGCTCGCTGCTGCGATGGCTATCTTACGCTATATACATGTCTGACATCCTGCCGGCTTATTTGACAAGCCTTCGCTTCACCGCAATCCGTTCATATTGGCTAACTGATTTCGAAACGTTGCTTGTATTTAATGATTCGGACGTGTGTGAACTTTTCGCCGGGTGTTAAAACTTATCCCTTGTCTTACATTTTTAAAATTCAATGTATGTAATCTCTGTAGCAATATGCTGATCGTTTAAATTTTTTTTTTTTTTAACAGATGATAAATGTTTAACATATTGGAAGTGACCCTTCCAAAATTCCAAATATCTTTTTTTTATAATAATTAAATGAAAGGGTCATTCCATATCAAATCAACTAATTCTACATTTGATTTGAAACTTGACCTCTCCGATTTCTATGAAGTTGTACTTACCAAGACGAGTTAAATTTTTTTTTTTTTTTCACCATTTATTGATATTTACAACTGTACATCAATACAAATCAATTTGAGGAAATACATGAAATTTGATGAAATGACATCTAAATCACTTGTGAAGAACTACTCACTACTCACAACATATTGGAAGTGACCCTTCCAAAATTCCAAATATCTTTTTTTTATAATAATTAAATGAAAGGGTCATTCCATATCAAATCAACTAATTCTACATTTGATTTGAAACTTGACCTCTCCGATTTCTATGAAGTTGTACTTACCAAGACGAGTTAAATTTTTTTTTTTTTTTCACCATTTATTGATATTTACAACTGTACATCAATACAAATCAATTTGAGGAAATACATGAAATTTGATGAAATGACATCTAAATCACTTGTGAAGAACTACTCACTAGTAGCACTTCAATAAAAGCTCTAAACTAGAAGGTCTCTTAGCCATCTTCTTTTCAGACGCTTAGGAGGATTATCGGGAATGGTGTGGGAAGTAAGTTGGGAGACTAATGGATTCGTTTGGGAGTGCAGTTTACTGTGAAAGGATTGCTATCTTGTTTGGGCTAAATCAGCAACATACGGAACATTAAGGTCTTTATGTATAAGTTTGTTTGTGACAAAGTAAGGGGCATTAGGGATTTATCGAAGGATTTTGGATTGCAAGGATCGGATACGAGAAGAATTGGATGGTTTAGTGGAGCTCCTAAGCTCAACACCGTATGTCGATATGGGTATAATAATTTTCATGTAAATAAGTCTCTTGTAATTTATTGGAAGCTTTGAACGTTTTTGTTTTTGAGTTATTAGTTTTTAAAAATTATTAGTACTGATGTTTGATTTCTTGTCTTACATTTTTAAACAATTTAGTGTGTATAATCTATGTAACATAGTACTGATGTGTTGAAAATTTTTGTATGTTTTAGAAATGAAGATGAATGTTCAGCATTCGGAACTAGTTTTCTAATAAAACAATCCCATTAGAAGTGGCAATTAATTCATCAATCCTTGTTGTAATATTTTACATTTTAACTATTCTTGGTAGTTACAACTTCTATACCAAAAATCATAGAAATTGGAGAGTTCAAGGTCCTAACCATTGGTTGATTTGGCATGGAATGACCCCAAAGTCAAATTTATGTCAGATTTAGTTAGTACAGATTTTTCTACATTCCCTCGTGTGATCAAAGCTGAAGTCAAAATAAATACACTCTTCCTCGTCTCATTTCTCTCTCCTCGGGCTGTTTGCTCTGAAGACTGGAGTCCGAAAATAACTGCGGGTTTTTAATTAACCACAAGGGGTCCATGTCCCTGCAGTTGTTGCACGCCCAATAAGATCGACTGATAAATCGCCCGCGGACAAAACAGAAACGAACTACAAAACAAAGGAGCGACAACAAAAAACAAATGGATACGTTGAAGAAGACGTGCTGGTTTGGGACAATATTTTATTGCCGAGTAGCTCCTTAGGACCCTATTTCGAGAAGTGACTTAGCGACGAGTTACTATAAATACTGAAGGCATACCTTATCTAGGAGGCACCTCCCCCCGGTCGGCTCCAGTTGACATTTTTGGCGCGGGTACAACTATTTTGGCGGGTATTCTCATGAGGTGCCCATTCACCCTGGCTTCGGGACAAATCCCACGCTCTGTTCGCTATATCCGTACCCGCTCCTCGCTGCTTAGTCAGCTTTGTCCTCAACTTGCCATCTGTTTTTATGGTATATATATATATATATATATATATATATATATATATATATATATATATATATATATATATGTATGTATGTTGTATATGTATCTTTTTTTTTCATTTAAATTATATTTGGTTTGTTTTAAATATTTAAATATGATTCTCTTAGCAATTAGGATTGATGAATTAATTATAGAACTACTCACTAGGAGCAGCATTTCAATAAAAACTAAACTAGAAGGTCTCTTGGCCATCTTCTTTTCAGACGCCTCGGTGGGTTATCAGGTATCGAATGTGAAGCATGTTGGAAGACTAATGGATTCGTGTGGGAGTGCAGTTTACAATGAAAGGATTGGTATCTGGTTTGGGCTAAATCAGCAACATACAGAACATTAAGGTCTTTATGTATAAGTTTGTTTGTGACAAAGTAAGGAGCATTGAGGTTTTTTAGAAGGATTTTGGATTGTAAGGATTGGATACGAGAAGAATTGGATGGTTTAGTGGAGCCCCTAAGCTCAACACCGTGTGTATATATAGGTCTAATAATTGTCATCTAAATGAGTCTCTTGTAATTTATTGGAAGCTTTGAACGTTTTTGTGTTTGAGTTATAAGCTTTTAAAAATTTAAAACACACCAGATACCTATCCTTTCATAGTAAGCTCCATAATCACTCAAATCCGTTAGTTCCTCAACTTGCTTCCTACTCCATTCCTGATAATCCTTCGAGGCGTCTGAAACAAAGATGGCCTGGAGACCTTCTAGGGTAGAATTTTTAATAAAGAGCTACTGATGAGTTGTTCTTTTCAAGTTTTAACATGTTTTTATTATTGTTGTCATTACATTTACTTGATTTATATATTTCGTGCAGTTGTAAATGTATATATAAAAAAAAAAAAAAACTATTTTCGGTCATCACTAAATATATTCAAAATTACGGTGTATACATCCCCCCTCCTTTGTTAATTACAAATGGGGGACTTGAAAAATCTTCCATATGTCTTCATTTCCGAATATTTGGAGCACAATACGAAACCTCCTAGTAAAATTACTCAAGGAAGTATTTACAAAAAGTGACAATATCTACATTTTATTTATAATATTTTAATTTAAAGATTAACCAGGCTCTATTCGCTATATCTGTACACGCTCCTCACTGCTTAGTCAACTTTGTCCTCAACTTGGTATATATATATATTGGCCACTTATATTGGAATTGTTTTATTTGAAAATTTTACATTTTTTTTACATTTTTATTTGAAAAATTTACATATATATATATATATTGGCCACTTATATTGGAATTGTTTTATTTGAAAATTTTACATTTTTAGTTGTAAAACATACAAAATTTTCAAAAATGTAAAACAATGTAAACTGTTGCCTGCTTCTCCTTCGCGCTATGTCTCGAAAACGGTTAATCCAAAAATAGAAATGAATAATACCGAAATTATAAAGAATTTTATTATCTACAAGTTTAGTAACCATTTTGATTGACGGCCGATGGATAGAAATCGAGATATTTGAAAAAAAAAACAACTGTTTTTTGTCACCTTTGACCTTAAATATCTAATTATGCTAACGTGCTGAGATCGGTGATTTTTTACCACTTATTTAGAAAACCAAAAATTCAGCTTCATTGGTCCATTTCTAAGGTGAAATGCTTATTTGACTGGGCTGCCTCTGTAGTCGTTAGGGCTAGCTGTTAAAGTCTTTTAAATAAAACAGTTGTAATTAGGTTAATAATTAAATTAGCTATTAGTGCAATTAAGGATTATATTGATTCAATGTTTGTTTATGAACCATTTTTAACATTAAATTGCTTAAATGTTAAAAAAAAAATAATAATTGTATTATCTCTTATATTCACTGATGGTTATGGTTGTGTCAGAGTAATTGTAAATTCTTTATATATAAGTAGTATTCGAACACATATACACTTTGAGGTTCAGAGATAAAAAAAAAAGAATTATCGATATATTATATAATACCTATCACTACTCATAATACCAAATGGATATTCAGAGGCCTTCTGTTTTTTGAGATGTTTGAAATAAAATGAAAAAATAAACTTTATTCTGGTACTTACTGTCCCCTAAGAATAAAAATAATGCACAGTTAAAAGTACAATTGTCTGACCTATTATTTACAGATTAAATGCTTCAGTAATTACAGCATACATTTTTGACAGGGGGGAAAAAAAAAAATTAAAAAAATATATATATGAAATAATAATAATAATAACATAACATACAATCGTATATATATGAACATATATATAGAGAGAAAAGTAATTTTAAGTATTTATTTGATTATTGACCTATTTGCGGAAGATTGATTGTCTAAAAGGTACAGAAATCAATAGCGGGTAGGGAATTCCAGAAGGAGGTAGCACGAATGATGAAGGATTTGTCAGAGGGAGCGGTTTTATGTTAGGGGATATACAGGTTAAAAGGTTGGGATGTAGTGTTTAGGAGGTGGATAGAAGAGCGCAGAGTTAATAGGTCTAGATTATAGGAAGTTTTCTTAGTTTTTTATAATTGGAATAGGAAAGTACCCCAGAAGGTATTGCCGTCGGAATTTAGAAAAGAGCCACCCAAGCTCAGAATATCGGCAAGTAACGTGTGACCGCCTGAGGATTCCGAAGATAAATCTAATGAAAAAGTTCATCAGTCTCCTCAGATGTTTCAGTAGATTTTCGGTATTCGAATATTAAGAAAAGCTAGTAACTTATAGAAAAGGTTCATGAAACTAAAATTAAAGAAAGAAACTATAATGGAACATAAATCGAGACAATTCCGACCATTACCGCGGATAGTGACCAAGCCACGCAATGAGGCCAGCGTAACGCAACAGCTAGCGCAACGCGACTATTAGTCTAGTTTTTGGTGCAGCTAATTTTTTTTTTGTTTGAGTTAAACAAAACTGTGAGCCAACTGGATCTTATAACTGGGCAGTAGAGGTCGTTGTGATGGACCATTTTCTTTAGTTGTGCAACCGTTACTCGCAGTTTCGACCATGCAATATTTGCTGTGTTGCTAAACAGACCACACAGAGCCTTGCTCTGTAAGCTTATCAACTCAACACTTTCCTCTTAGCAATTAAGTAATTACTATTACATATATTATTATTATCTTATTAAATATATTTTATATTGATGGGGTATTAGCTGACTAAGAAGTATTTTAAGATGTAGGTAGCTGGATTATGCAGTCATAGATACTCAGCAATTAAAAATAAATTAAATTAAAATTATTTTTTTATTTTCCTTTTGTATCCTTTAATGGATTACCATTAAATAATGTAGAACAGATAAGATACCTTGGATTTTATCTGGGCAAGAGACTTACCTGGAACCCTCATACAAGATTGAAAAGACAAGAAGCTGCACGTCGATTTCAACTGCTACAACACTTACTTGACAAACGTTCAAATCTCCCGATACACTATAAGAAACTTATCTATATGACGATTATCAGGCCTATTTGGACTTACGGAATAGAGTTATAGGGATCCGCCAAACCATCGAATTCTTCCCGCATCCAATCACTCCAATCCAAAATCCTTCGAAAAATCCTAGATGCTCCTTACTTTGTCACAAATCAACTTATCCACAATGACCTTAATACCCCATACGTTGCTGATTTGGCACGAACCAGATTCCTTTCCTATCATAATAAACTCACTCCTCATTCAAATCCACTTTTTTCTCAACTCGATTCCCATTCCATTCCTGGCAATCCTCCGAGGCGCCTGAAAAGAAGATGGCCTCGTGATCTTCTTTTGTAAATATTCATTAGAGTATTACCAATGGGTAGTTCCTCTACAAGTTTTATTCATGTCATTATATCTCATATATACCGCATATTTACTAGTTGTGTTTTCTAATACAGTTGTAAATTTCTATTAATAAAAGAATGAAAATAATTTTAATTGCTGTGTATCTATGACTGCATACCCCAACTACCTATATCTTTAAATATATTTTATTCCAGGATTTTATTCCTTCTCATTGGAATATATCTCTAACCGGCATTCCTTGGGTCTGAGGGGTAATACTTGACTTTATTTTATCGAGTAATTTGGTTACAGTTTATAATATAATAATAATAAAGCCTCGGTTTTATTCCTCAAATATCTGATTTATTAACACGTGTTAATAATTATGTGTGTTATTTACACATCAACACCAATTTGCACAATAACTCAAGCTGCATCCTACACAAGTTGAAAGAATGGTTCCAACTGCTCACTGCTATCTTATTAGCAAATGGTTCCATAAACAGTCCTGGCCGCCAGTCTTCAATATCTCCTTTAGACGGTAGAGAGGGGTGCCCATATCTACACAGGTGCCCGATTTTACACACCTTTTCCTCTTTATATACATATATATATATATAAATTTTTTTTTTGTTTCTTTTTCAGAAAAGTACAACTTATAGCTCCTGTACAGATCATGGAATTAAAAAAGAAACAAAAATCCGTTTGCTGGTGCTTCAGTCTATAGGATAATAAACTTTTTTCAAGTACATTTCCTCTAGGCTAGGCTTGTCCAATTTCCACTTGTCAACTTAAGCACATAATTTTTGTGTTGGTAATTGATGTGTAAATAACTAAATAAAATAAAAAATTATTCCATTTTACCAACTAGTGGTTATGTAGGAACAATCGTAATTTGTATTAGTTTGTTATCATTTACGCTTTTTAGCTCTAAAATTATAATACTTATATTAAGAATAGTAAAGTTAACTGTTCAGAAATATAAGAAGCGAATGATTTGCGATGCATTGAGGGAGTGGCCTTTTTATAACTGTCATCGATCGTCTCTTCTCCGGATTGGTTCGGTCTCCCTGAAGAATAACTGCAACGCAGCTCGAAACGTCGGAAGTTTTCTACTTAGATGTGGTTTTTTTTCTTTCTCCTGATTCTGCATCCCAGATCATTATCTTGTTATAATGATTACTCACAAAAAAATATGCATAATTTTAAATTCCTACAATTTAATGAATGGGTCCGCCGAAAAACGTTCTAAGCGACAAAATTTCTGAAGTTGCGATTTTAAAGTTTTTAGAATGTATAATAGTACGTCATAGTATTATATAGTATTCCAGTATCTCATTATACATGTAAATATAACAAATTAATATTTAATTATAAAATCTAACCTACAAAACTAACAAAAATTTTAGATTATGATTTTCTTTCACTGATTACTCAAAATTTTATGTTTGTCGCTTAGAACGTTTTTCGGCAGACCCATTCAATTAATATTGTGTTTGATGACGGTTATTAAAACTCTAATATCAGTACATAAAAATTCTGATTTTATTTCTTACTAAAAATATTTTTATGTATTTGTTTGTTCATTTCGTTTAACGTCACTTTATGCTGCTATGGCTAATCGGATCTTTAACGAGTACCTGACATCGCACAGGCTCGGGACCCCCATTTTACGTTCCTTCCGAAGGACGGCATAGCTAAGGATTTTTTTTTACTCCCTTTAAAAAATCCTACGGTCATCTGCCGGGCTGCAAACCCGCGATCTTGGGTTTAATAGGTTGCTGTGCTAACCATTACACCACAGGTGACCCTCTTTTATGTATTTGTTGTCACATTTTTAGGATCTGACTGTAAAACGAATTATTGCATTAATTTAAAACAGATTTTTTTATTTAATATTTTGTTTTCTTTTGCGTAAGAGACCTCTTCTTCTTTTTTTTTCCTATCTTGAATGCCATGACAGAGAGGTATCGCCTGATGTAGATTCCTCTGTACTTTGAAATTTGGTAATGGTGAGAAAATTAAGGAAAAGGTAAAAATAATGATATTAAAAAAAATAAAATTTAAATATGTTTAAAACAAGATCCATATCAAGTTGCTGCCTTCGTTGAGGGTTGTGAGGAATATATGTTGTAAACATGCCTTGGTATTAGTAGGTTGGTGTTTCCTACCATTTTGTCCTGAAAGAGTCTGTAGGATTTCCTGGAAACTTTTATTTCAAGTAAATTGAAAAAGTTCTAAACTACCATTACTAATAAAAAAACAAACAAATTTTTCTTAGTTATACGTCTAGATAGGTTTCAGTACTGTACACATGTTGTATTTTTTACATAGGGCTTTCCGTTTTTTAACACAGAATTTTTAATATATTGTTCAAAGCGGAAAGAACTTTAATTTAACATAATTTCCCCAAAATCTCCCCATCGGATCAATTCTCTAGCAGAAATTTTGCCGACTTTACGTGATTGTTCGCAATATAGAACCGTGACTAATGAACGACAGCAATGTAATGTGAGCGCTCACGTGTGAACGAAATTAAAAATATTCACAACTTGTGTGACGTGCTTCAAGGTTCCCAGGTGTAACGTTTTAGATTTATTTCAAGGGTCCTTGGCCAGTCGTATGCTTGTCATTCAAATCTATCTTGTTTTTGTTGAAAAAAAAAAAAATTCGAAACTTTGTCTCACCACAATGTACAAGTTCTCACAGAATAAAATATAGCTCATGTTATTTCATGACAATAACAACAACAAAATAATAATAGACGTACCATTTGTGTTTTAAAGTTCATATCATAAGTTGAAATGTTAAAGACAATAAGTATGATATCGTATTCAGTTGGTGTACTTATGATGTATAGAGGGATTAATACAAGTTGGAGTTTATAATGTACCACTTATATTGTTATTTTCGGTGAATGTTTAACATGTTTCATAAATTTCTAATCATTCTTTTTACTCTTTAGAAACCTGAGGGTTTAGGATTGATGAATTAATTGCCACTTCTATTGGAATTATTTTATTAAAAAATTAGTTTCGAATGCTAAACATTCGTCTTCAGTTCTAAAACCTATAAAATTTTCAACACATCAGCACTATGCTACATGGATTATATATAGTAAAGTTTTCAAAAATGTAAGACAAGAAATCGAATATTGGTACTCACCTGAATGGCTCTAACAGACTGAAATATATCCATCGTGGAAAGGGAAAGGGGTAGGTAGGTTAAATTTTTGGGGTTTATTATAAGATTTACCTTATGACTCATTGGATTTTTCCGTTCCTATTGGAAACAAATTTAAAATGGGGCTATTGGAAATGTACATCTGGTCATTTAAACAAAAATCTGGATCGGTTTTAAACGATTTTATTATTTCTAATGATTCATAAATATTTAATTTTAGGCTATTTTCTACTTGATGTATTATTTTTACTCCCGAGTCTTTATTAAATTTATGGTTATTTTCATTTAGATGGATAGCGAAATTGGTCTTATTATTAAATGTTCTTATATGTTCTTTTACTCTTTAATTTACTTTTATTTCCATGTAAAACATTTCGCAGGAATCGTAGCCTGCACCCCAAGAAAAAACTATTTCTTTTTTTTTTTTCATTTAAAAAAATTCTTTTGTATATTAATGATTTGCATTAATTTTACCTTTCCTCGGTGAAAATGTGTGCATACAACATGTTTATTAGATGCAACATGCAAAATGTAACTATAGTCCAGGGGTCATGTCTCTACATTCTTTGCGTCGAGACGCTTCTCAAAATGGCCGTGCGAAGAACTGGGCAGTGACGTGAGTGCCGCTGCATTTCCCGGTAGGATCGGATATTTATATCTCGGTTGACAATGCCTTATCGATCTATTAGAGGCGGCAGTGATTCAACAGCCAAGTGGGAAGAATCCACCGCTGACTATATATCGAGGGGTGGGACACTTTTAGCCGGCGTAGACTATGCGATCTCTGTACGCAAATAGAGTTAGGGAGGCAATCCAATTAGGAGCGAGCAGTGGCTTTGAGGAATGCCAGGGTCGGCCAAACATCACACGACCAAACGTGTTGTCTAGGGTGGCAAAGTTCAGTTTATTTTGGTCTTAAAGGGGAGGTGGGAAATTGTGTACTGCTTTGTCTCGGGAATTCGGGGAGGGTGAAGGTTGATAGGAATAAGTAGGAATGGGTATTGTTAGAAGAATATCGATGATGCATATCGAAAATATTTGAGCATATCGATACACTAGTCAAGACAATAAGTGGTGAAATGAGGGATGTAGAGTAGTGAAGGGCCGTTCCGACTTAAAATGCGGAATGAGATTTTCTGTTTCGTTCCACTATTGGAACCAGTTCCTGTTTCGTTTCGTTCCATGCTAGTTTGATTAATCTTCTACATACAAGTGAAGGGCCGTTCCGTCTTAAAAGCGGAATGAGATTTTATTCTCTGTTCCACTTTTCGTTTCACGTCAGTTTGGCTAACCTACTACCTACTTACGATGCAGTTCGTTCCATCCCCTGTTGTAACTTCGGGCTGTTAATCTCCTTCTAATTTTTAATTAAGAAATTTATAGGTATGTACTATAATAGGAAGGTTTAAATACTAAGTATAGTATTCAAGTGCTAGAAACCTATTTATGAAATTAAAGTAAATTTTTTCTGAGAAACGATCGTAGAAGACACTAGAAGCAAATGTTTGACAAAAAGTAAGGTAAAAATTATTTTGTTCCGAAAATTATCGATTTTTAATAAAATTGGGGACCTTCTCCCCTATCCCTACCGTTAGCTCTTCCCGTTAGCTCTCCCCCTGTGAAGTCCCGCATATTCCAGGGACGGGACTATGTACCGAGACGAAGATGAGATAATTGTTTCATGGATAAGTATCGATGCATGATAATTTCAAATGTCGATATTTTCAATTTTCTTTTACAAAACTACATAACCCCTTCATTTACCAAACCATTCAATGAAGTCAAAATTTTTCCTAAGAAATTGAAATGCATAAAAGATATATCCAATTTTTAAAAAATATATTTGTAATTAAGCTCTACAATATGTTTAAATTTAACAGTTAATTATTGTGATCCGACGTGACCGACTTGTCTTTTACTTCTGCTCTCAAGGAATTAGAGCGTAGAGTAATTTGCATAGCAATGTCAAATTCTCAAAGGGCGCTTGACACTGTAACATACAGCTTTCATATTAGAATGGCGTCTAAATATTTTTAGAAATTAACTAACATGTATGTATTTATATTTTTTTTCATTCAAACCTTCTCCTATTTACATATACTTTAAATGTTTGTTTAAGGAACCACAAGATTATAATAAATTATTTTTTTTTTTATAATTATTCTTTATATAATAAGCAAATGTTAAGTAAAATGGTTTCAATAACTTGTGAAGAACTAACCATTAACAGAACTTAAGTAAATGTTCTGCATTAGAAATTCCCTAGACCATCTTCTTTATATACGCCTCGGAGGACTATCCGGATCCGACTGAGAAGCAAGTTGGGATACTAGTGGATTAAAGTGGAAATTTAGCCTGTTATGGAAAGATAGGTATCTTGTTTGTACCAAATCTACAATATATATGGAACATTCAGATCGTTTTGTATAAGTTTATTTGTGAAATAATATGGAGCATTGAGGATTTTACGAAGGATTTTGGCTTTTAAAGAATCCATGGGAGAAGAATTGGAAGGCTTAGTGGAGCTCATAAGCTTAACTCCATAAGTCCAAATAGGTCTGATAACTGTCATGTAAATAAGTCTTTAGCAACTGTTGAAGAAGTTGAAAACGGCGTGCAGCTTCATGATATCCTGTTTTATTTTTTTAGTCCCCTTCGCGTACAGACCGATTGACTGATTTTGCATCAAGATTTATTTTGGAAAAATTCTGTTCAGTACATAAAGAGTTGTCACGTCAAATTTTACATGTTTCATACCCTCTCACACATGTTTCCTAAAATTGTTATTGCTATATATTTTGAAGCAAGAAAACCATTCTGAACCATTAATTTGAAATTATAAAAATGGAACTATCAAAATATTTATCCAGTCCAGGCTTACACCCAGGATTCGACTACGGCTCCTTTAGACTCAGCTATTCCCCTGGCACTCCTTCAAAACGTATATTTATTTTTCTGCTTAATCTAATTTTCCAGAACAAATCCAAAATGTCATTTTCTTCGTCTCGGGGTGTGTATCATTTTTCAACTTACTTTTAATTTTTTTACATGGATATGTCTCAGGTGTCACTTACCTCAACTATTTCGACCATGTCAGGTTATGATGCCTACAATGAATTTGAAATAGACATCGCCTTTCATTATCAAACTACACATGTTTAGGAAATGAAATAAATGAGAATCATGTGAAGAAAATCCATTTAGACAAAAATAAAACATTTATTTCAAACAATATGGCGCGTCATTCCTTAAAAAGAACATCTTCCAATATAAATAAAAAATAACAAGATAAGAACAATATCTTGCAATATAGAACAAAATAAAACATCCTTTAGAACGGAATTTCCACCTAATTTGTACCCCGAATCGAAGCTTCATATTATGCCCGTTTGTACAAGACATTTTCTTCGGAATAGGGTTGCCATTTGTCCAGCTTTTTACGGCCGTGTCCGGCATGTTAGGCTTTTTCGTCTTCTCGTTGAAAGTAGCTTATCTTATGGCGTTGCGGAAATGCGACTGTGTTCAGATCTTGGAAACTCCCACTCCTCTTACCTTTTTGACTAATTTAGTAAACTTTTTTACCAATGGCAGAATTTCATAAAAGATTTTAAAAAACTTTCGGCACATAAAAAGTAGATTGCTTATTTTAGATCATTTCATAATGAAGAGTTTAATTCTGAACTATTAAAATTGGAAGAATACTATTTTGCGATTCTATGCCATAACGTCAACGTTGAAAGAGTTTTCTCTTTGATTAATGCCCAGTGGACAAAGAATCGCAATAAATTGCAAACAGAAACAATTGTACAGATGATGTTCATATTATGCAATTTAAAATTAACATGTGCAGAATTTTATAATATGATTTCTAAGGAAAACGACGTTTTGGATAAAGTAGGTGAAAAAGAAAAATACGACAAGAATTTATGGATTTTTATTATTTTTAGAAACATTTGAGATTTCTTGATAACTAGCTTCTTCTTTTTTTTTTTTTTTTTTTTTACTATTTATTGATATTTACAACTGTACATTAATATACATCAAGTAAATTTGAAGAAATGATTATAATGACATGTAAATCACTTGTGAAGAACTACTCACTAGTAGCACTTCAAAAAATGTTCTAAACTAGAAGGTCTCTTGGCCATCTTCTTTTCAGACGCCTCGGTGGGTTATCAGGTATCGAATGAGAAGCAAGTTGAGAGACTAATGGATTCGCGTGGGTGTGCAGTTTACTATGAAAGGATTGTTATCTGGTTTGGGCTAAATCAGCAACATATGGAACATTGAGGTCTTTATGGATAAGTTTATTCCTGACAAAGTAAGGAGCATTAAGGATTTTTCGAAGGATTTTGGATTGTAAGGATTGGATTCGAGAAGAATTGGATGGTTTAGTGGAGCCCCAAAGCTCAACTCCGTATGTCCATATAGGCCTAATAACTGTCATGTAAATCAGTCTCTTGTAATTTATTGGAAGCTTTGATCGTTTGTCTAGTAAATGTTGAAGTAGTCTATAACGACGGGCCGTTTCTTGTCGTTTTAGTCTTGTATGTGGATTCCAGGTGAGACGTTTGTCCAAATGGAGTCCCAGGTAGGGGATCTGTTCAACAGGGATTAGAGGAATATCGTATAATTAGCTTTTTAATTTTAATCTTTTTGTTTTCTCCTTAGAATAGTGCATATATTTTTATATTTGTATAATCAAATATATTAGTTTAAGTGGAGCTGTAATTTATTTATTTTTTTTTTGTTTTATATAAGTGAAGTCTGTAGAAGACTGAAAATGTTTCAGGTAGTTATTTATTTTAATTTCATGCATAAAGATCTAAAGATTAAGGATATGACTATAAATAAGTGGTTAATGTTATAACTAAAAACATTAACCTGTAATATAAATTATGTAACATAGCTTTGATTAATTAAAAATTATATGTAACTTATCTTGACAGACTTTTTTATTATTGAAGTTAATTCCAACTTTAAAAACGTACATCCGGCTTTATATAAGGTATGTTTTTTGGCGTTTAAAGATAATGTCCGGCTTTTGTATTTTAGGAGATGGCAACCCTACTTGGGAATCACATTCCGCTCCTGAAAAAGTAGGATAGCTGAATTTTTATCAGTAACCGTGCGAAAAATCTTCGAATTCCAAGTCATATTGAAATAGATACACTTAAGCACACAATAACAATACATAACATAACAATTCAGTAGAGCTAGGGAAGGTTACAATAACAGTAAGGGAATAGTTAAGGTAAGTGACACCTGAGCGCTGGTGTCAATGGACATTAACAGACAAGTACCGATTATACATTGTCAGTCATATGCATGATCTATTGTTTTTCCCAGTCAGAGAGAATTTGATTTGTGTGTATTGTTTTTTTTTACTATTAACAGGAATTTTCAAAAGTAATCTTTCGAATTAATTTTAAGTGTCTGATTTTTTTTTTCTGATGGAATATTTTAAACATCTTTAATAAAAAATAATGCGAAAAAATATTTGAGTTTGACAACCGTTAAAATAGAATTATATCCATAATGGACTAAAGATGATCGATAATCTATTTCCGCTCCCTAAAGCCAGTTAAATCATCTAATCGTGTTATCACGTTGCCATCACGTGGGCTTAACTTACTCGGAGCCAGTATTTTGTAATCGAATCATCTTGATAGCAGAATCTTCGAACGGTTCGATAACATATTCGACGCCATGCAATTTGAACTATCTTATGCTGTCATGAAAAGAAAAAAATATTTTTTTAATTGAAACTTAACATAACATTTTAGAGCAGCTAAATTTAGGGATGTTTCTGAAAATTTAAACATTATTTCTATATTTATTGTTTTATGTAGAATTATTGTTATTAGTGACTCCGCATTTAACTGATCCTCCTGTACTACCATGCTTTCGTTTACTGAAATTAACATTTTCAGCATTTACGACGAGATACAGTCGTCATTATGTCAAATAACAGAATACATAACTTTTTCAGGACAGCAAAAAAAAATAAATTTGTATAAAATTTTATTTGACATTTTATATATTAAATTTGAACATTTGACTTCAATTAAAATGTGTCAACAGTTTTTTTTTTTTTGTAAGGGAAAAAAGACCGAAAATTCCGCATACACTGAAAGAAATCCTACATGATGATGAAAAATCAGTGCGTTCTTTAAGTTCCAGAAAGCCATCAGGTTTTATGGACGAGTATAAAAAGTGAAGATGAACTGCCAATGACCCTCAAGGGTAGAGACAAACCAAAATAAAAAATAAAATTATAAAATATGTGAAATTAAAAGAAATTTCCTGCAATAATATACCCTCCCCTCCCGACAAAAAAAAAATAATAAAAAAATAAATAACAGAGAGAAACAAACACTTTATTAAGCGTTACTGCCCATTTTAAATGGGCTGCTAAATACACAGCAACTAATCAATCACAATTGGACATTTAAGTATTTATAACGTTTATCTGTACAGAAATACATTCCCAGTCTTCCTTAATTCTATATCTAATGTTCTTTCTGATTTTATTTCATAAAAAAATGTATTGAATTTTTCGGTTTTCCTAAAAAGTTGAGCTTTCAGAGCTGACGGTTGCTTGATCTAGAGATTTTCAATTTTGAGAACGAAGCTATTTTGTTTTAGAACATATCAAAATGAAAACTTGGTGATCATTACAATAGTTCACCGAACCGCTTTCGAAATCCTGCTATGACGGACCCTCTAACTTTCCCCATGTCGCCCTACCATCTTACTACCATCCTACCATCTACTGCCTCTTGAGATAATTTACCACGCTTTTGAAACTTTCGGCAGGTTCTTTTAGAACCTGAGAAACCCGTTGTAGGTTATCTAGTTTCTAGTTTTCCCTTTTGTTAGCCTAACATCCTATTGCCGAAATAGACGGGTCTATAATGCAATGAGGTCGTTACTGACTGTGTTGTGTCAAATACAGTCGTTGTCTGTTGGTGAGAAGAAGATGTTAACTCATTTTAATGAATTTTCCTCCTAAAATTAATTTTTTTTTGTTTATTCACGTTTTTTCAGGTGCAGTTATCGTTTTAATACATGCAAATGTCAATAGATAGAGCGAGTTAGCTTAAATTGAACATTAAAAGATGAGTAAACTCAAGAGTATGAATTTCTGAAATGGCTATCTACAGTTAAGCAGCGAATCATTCAACTGCAACATCATTATTTTTAAATATATTTTTCTTACCCACTTTATTTTATCTTGTAAACAAATCGACTGGTTTGTTTAAAAAAAATTGTGTTCCAACTTTTTTTAATTCCTTGGTATTTTCCGTGGCCAGGCCATGGTATATGTAAGTATCTGAATGAAACTGTTTTCGTGTATTTATTTTTTTTTTTATTTATAACAGAGCGCTACGGTCCTAGTCGGACCTTGGCTTCACTAATTGTAAGTACAGACAGCCACTCCTGTCTATCTTCCGCCTTCCTCTTCCAACCATTCACACCCAGTTTTCTCAGGTCATCTTGAACGTTGTCCAGCCATCTCAGCCTTGGCCTTCCTCTCAACTGTTTTCGTTATGTGACATTAATTTTTTTTTTTTTTGTTAATGAAATTCGTTATATTCTTTTTATTCGTTATATTTTTTAATAGTTTAATTTTTATATTCCAAATTTTGTTTTTATAATCTAATTAATTTCAATTTTTGTTACTTTCTTATAAATAGACAACTGGAAGATATAGTTAGCAGCTAAGGAGGTTACCTGTTATGGTTGTACGCGATCGGTTGTATTTCAGAGTATTATTATAATTTAAAATTAACTGCATAAAATAAAAGTGTGTAATTCATCCCGACATCTTTATGCAGAATATAAGTTCAGTGAAACTCCGCTTATCTGGATCAATTACGCCCGAAATTGATCTGGATAAACAGATTTACTATTAAATTTGGGTATTGAAATAAAAAGTACGAACTTTTGTAATGTTTTAACAATGTATTTTATTGAATAATAAAAATGTGGCTTTTTATAAAATTAACTTATAGTCCAGTCAATAAACACATTGTAGAGTGCATGGAATATGCGATAATTTTTGACTTCATAGCTTCGTTAGGAATAGTTAGAAGGTAAACATACTAAAAGTACCACTGGGGGTTTTTCGGTTTTGGGGAGAGGAGAAGGTCCATTTTTTTGGTTTTTCGATAATATCTCGAAAACTGTTGGTTCTAGAAAAATATGTTATAAATAAAGATAAAAGCTAATTACATTTACTATAAAATTTATTATATATACATTTGTCGTAATTCTAACCGTTTACGAGATATACGTTATTGAAAATAGGTGATTTTCGGGAAAAAACAAATGTCACCTCACTTTTTGTCAAACTTTTGCTTCTATTACTTTGCACAATCGTTTCTCTGAAAAAACGTCAGAGTCAAAATTGTAGAGCATTAAATGTACTTTAGTTTCATACATACGTTTTTGGTATTTGCTTCAAATGTTTAATAAAAAGTGGGGTAAAATTTTATATAAAATATGTAAAAATATGTTTCAAATAAAAATTAAATTTCAAGAAGTTTTCTATAAATTTTTTTATATACATATTTGTCGAACTTTCAACAGTTTTCGATTTTAAAAAACGATAGTTTAAAAAAAAAAAAAAAAGAAACCTCACTTTTTTGCTTCACCAAACATTTGCTTCAAGTCCTAGATTTATAAAATAAAAGTAAATTTAATGCTCTACAACTTTGATACTTACATTATTTCTGAGAAACGATCGTTCAAGACACTAGGAGCAAATGCTTGACACAAAGTAAGGTAAAAATTATTTTGCTTCGAAAATTATCGAGTTTTAATAACGTATATCTCGAAAACCATTGGAATTTCTACGAATACGTATATAATTAATTTTATAGGAAATTTAATGAGCTTTAATTTTGATCTGCTACATATTTTTCTAGAGTCCACCGTTTTCGAGATATAATCGAAAAACAAAATTGGGACCTTCTTTTTCCCTCCCCCCACCGTTAGCTCACCCCCCAGCGGCGGGGACTTTTAGTATGTTTACCTTCTAACTATTCCTAACGAAGCTGTGAAGTCAAAAATTATCGGATATTTCATGCACTCTACGGCCCTCATTTCAGGACTACATTGACTGGACTATTAGCTGTTAATTTAGTTAACATGCTGAAAATCGTGGATATTCGGGTACAGAACTCGTCGGCCAATTATTTACCAAATTCACCTTTCTTAAGACGTTCTACAATAGGCAGGTTTTCGGATACAGTTGATGCAACACGTTTTCAAAACCTGTGTTGAGTGGATGTGCTATGCTTCTAGAAATTCACTAAGTTCCTTTACTCAGAACTTGACTGTTACGAGGTGTGTGGACTTTACCCCAACTAGACTATCAACAAGGACGGGTTATCTCACAGGTTACCTTATCTATTGTAGTGTAGTGGGAAGATCGAGATCTCTAAATTTTAACCCCCTCAGGTGGGATTCGAACCCACGAATAGATTTATATAAAAACATTATAGTAAGGTTAGCCATGGGACAAAAAAAAACAATGGATTATTAACAGAAACTATTTTATAAATAAAATACTAACGTCCGGAAAAGTTCCTAACACTAACGCGAAAATGCTTTTCCTGGACATTTTAACACCTTCCACCAATGGTTTTCATTTTTGATATCTCTTTAATCTCCTGGAATCTTGGAGTTGAGTTGCTAAGGAGAGTTGGGGATGGGAAAGACGGTAGATTTACAATTTACTAAAAGGTTAGAAACGGTAAATGGGATTGGAGACGTGTGTGAGTGTGGTTTGTGGTAGGTACCGTGTGGTGGCTTATCTTGTGTGGTCTGGGCCGGCTAATAGAGCTTCGAGATTTTGGAATTCTGATGCGTACTTGCCTAAGGGAACCCTAATGCATACGATAAGCATTAAGGATAATTTTATAGGCGATTGCAAACTGCATAATAGTTTGTGCAATAGCGGTGTGCGGTTTCTGTAAATATGTATAGAGTCTGCGATGAGGGTACTCCGTAAGGGGTAAAATATTCGAATAACTCACAGATTTTCTAGGATGGAACAATCTAAAATAATCTTTCAATCGGGTTTTCTACTTGATGTTATTATTATTTTGTAATTCTTATATATTATATATGTTATTATTTTCACTCCCAAGACTTTATTGAATTTATGGTTATTTTCATTCATTTCATAGTTATTTCAGGATAGCGAAGTAGAAAATACTTTTATTTTCTAGTAGATAATAGCCTAAAATTAAATATATATGAATCATTAGAAATAATAAAATCGTTCAAAACCAATCCAGATTCGTTTAAATGACCAGATTAACATTTCCAATGCTCCCATTTTAAATTAGCTTCCAATAGAAACGGAAAAATCCAATCAGTCATTGGAAAAACCCTTACCCTTCCACTCTTGATATATTTCAGAAATCCGTTTGATCTCCTCAGGTGAGTACCAGTATTTTTGATTTCTTGTCTTACATTTCTGAAAACTTTATTATCTATAATCCATGTAAGAAAGTGCTGTTGTTTTGAAAATTTTGTATGTTTTTGAACTGAAGATGAATGTTTAACATTCGAAACTAGTTTTCAAATAAAATAATTGCAATTAATTCATCAATCCTAATTGTATTGATCCTTTTATACCATCATGCGTACCTCAAACAAGAATCTTTTTACTCAAAGTTAATCACTTGTTGGTGATTAGTATCACCCATTGGTATCAGTTCAATAGATGTTCAATATTTGTAGGTGGGTTTTCGGGAATAGCATTGGAAATAAGTTGAGAGACTAGTGGAATCAAGTGTTTATGTAGTCTATCATGTCAAATCAGCAACGTTTACATTAAGATCTTTATAGGTAAGTTTGTTTGTGAAATAGTAAGGAGCACTATGGATTTTACGAAGAATTTTGGATTGTAAGGATTGGATACGGGAAGAATTAGAAAGTTTAGTTGTGCCCCAAAGCTCAACTCCATATGTCCAAATAAGTCTAATAACTTCCATGTAAATGTCTTTTATAATAAATCGGAAGGTTTGAACGTTTGTCTAGTAAATGTTGAAGAAGTCGAAAACGACGAACAGTTTCCTGTCGTTTCAGTCTTGTATGTGGGTTCCAAGTTAAACCTTTGTCCAGTTGAATAAAATTTTATGGTTTAGTTAAGCGCCAAAGCTCAATTTCGTTTTAGAAGTTAAATGTCGTTTTAGTCTTTTATTTGAATTCCGAGGTTGACATTTGGTCAGAAGGAGTCCTAGGTACAGGATTCGTTGAACACATTTTAGTGGAATATTTTTAAAGGATACAGGAGGGCAGAAAGTCATAGGAGTACGCCGAATATAATTTGATTTAAAAAATATTGGAAAATTAGACCCGATTAAATTAATAGCGCTTTTGATTATCTATTCTTCTGAAAAATCTCTATAAGGCTAAAAACATTAAAATGGAAATCATCTGACAGGGAATATGGAAAGTGTACCTAATCTGTTCACGTCAATAACTGCCAGTTTGTTTACTCCTTTTTTTTATTGGTTCTGTGTTTGTAAAAGAAATTGTATTTCGCTTTCCCTGGAATTATGCATTTTTCATTTCGTGTTTCCAAAATGGACGTCACGAACGGCACGGAGTACCCTTGCTCTTGTCCCTATCACGACCCACAAACTTGGCCAACCTAGCCCGGTACCGTTAGATTTTGAAACAGACCACGCCTTACTCGTTATCGATTTCTATCGATATATCGATCTGGAGATGTTATCTTCGATCTTATTAGCTGGGTATTTGTTATCCCCTGTGATAATATATGAGCTAATAATGTCTGCCTGTCTGCGGTCCTGCTATTTGTTTTAATACTCACTATGGCACGAGTATATTTTACAGAAAGGAGGGCAGAGCTATCATTATAAGTACGTAGTTTAAAAATAAAAAGTATATATTTAAAAAATTATCTAAAATCTTATAATATATTCAGAATTCTTATACAAAATTTATTAATTGATTATATATATATATATATATATATATATATATATATATATATATATATATATATATATATATACAAATTACAAATTCAAGTCTGCTATCAAATCACTGCATACAAGATCTCTTCTTTCCGATCTCTATACTCCATCCCACAGAAATACTGCATTCCAACGTTCCTTCCTTGTCCGATCCTCTACTCTTTGGAATTCCCTCCCCCCCCCCTGTATCCGCAATGCTTCTTCCCTTGGAACATTCAAAACACTACTCTTTCACCATCTTCTTTCCCTCCAACCCGACGCTCTCTAATTATAAGGATGTATCTACTATGTATGTAATCGTCTAATTTATTCACTAAGACCGTCAGACATAAAACATTAGCCAAAATAATAGTTTGACTATGATAATGTTTTGATTTCTTGTAATGCTAATTTTTGAGTTTCTATCTTTTATTTTTCTTTAAGTTTCTGTTTTTTGTTTTTTTTTCTGTTCTGCATTTTTGTTTACAATATTAAACTCTTTATTTGTACATTTATTTTTTCACTCTCCTTTTATTAATAGTTTTTTCTTTTTCTAGTTTTTCTCTGTATTTTTTTTTCATACATATTTGTATTTAATTTTACCTATGTTGTTTTATTTTTAACAGCCTCCCGGCCAGTTATGATCTTCCTTTGTATTATTTAATGTTATTCTTAAGGGACTTTGTTCCAGAATAAAGTTTTCTTTCTATTCTATTCTATATACATACATTTCGTGACTGTTACTATTAAATTTTAGTAATGTTCTTGGGTTCAGTCAATAAATAAAAACACCTATTTTGGCGACGTTTCGAGACTATATTTTTCTCATAATCATGCCAATGTTACTGGTGGATATGGTATCGACTAAATAAAAAAAAAAATTTTTTTTAAACTAAAGAAAGGTGTTTGAGTTAGTGGATACCATATCCACCAGTAACATTGGCATGATTATGAGAACAATATAGGTCTTGAAACTTCGCCAAAATAGGTGTTTTTATTTATTGACTCAACCTCAAGAACCTTACTAAAATTTAATAGTAACAGTCAAGAAATTTATCCATATACTATACAATCAAATACCAAAAATATGCAACTATCTTCATTATTTATGTAAAAATATGGTTCATGGGCTTTTAGTTGTAAAAATTGATAAGCAGTCCATTGTCACCTAAAGTTTCTTAATAGTCTGTAGATTAAATAAAACTCATAGGTTAAACATAAAAATTGGATGTCCAATTATGCTTCTACATAATCTTCAAACATTAATCAGTGCTATTTTAATCGGGTCAAAAACTACTGCTACGTGAAGATATTATTGAGGAAATAACGCTTAATTACATTCTAAAATACAAGATTTTTTTCGATAAACAAATAAAACTCAAATAATTAGTTAAAATCATGTATGTTTTTTACTTATAAGAGTGGGCGATACCGCGACGGGGGATGCTAGTTTAATTTACAAAGTTTTTAGTTTATCAAAAACTTCCCATTTCGAATTATGATTGAGAAGAAAATTGTTGAAAGAAACGAGTAAATATGCCATTCGGGTTGTTCCTGGAGGGGTTTCACGATAAGTTCATGTCCTTACCCCGGAGCTGGGGCTAGATATCATTAGTCTAATACCTTCTCTGGAAGTAATCTTGTCTTGTCTCTTCTCACGATCTCCTCGTCTGCCTTCGGGGTAGATACTTATTTCTCAGTGTTCGTCTCCATCGGACATTTATTAAACTAATCGCCATGTCTAAAGTAAGAAATCACCACATTATGGATTTTAAAATGGAACATGATTTACCGGTGCTCTACTCAGTCAAAAGCGATACGTTTTTGGGGAACATAACAGCGTTACGCATCGTTTGATATTAAGAGAGTAAAAGCAGTTAGAAGTTCAACTCTTCTTACACTAAATCCTTAATACAATATCTTGACTAGGAGGCAGGTTCTAATGAGTGAGCTCCTTTTAACGTGTTTATTTTATCTTTATATTTTTAAGTGTATGACACGAAAAAAAAAAAAAAAAAAAAAAGTATCGTACCATTATGTACGGTCTCGTTTACGTTTATTAACAAGATGATTAGATAACAAAAGCCTTATGAATTTTGTTCAATTTTATTAGCTTAAACAAATATTTATTTTATGACATTTCAAATATGTTTTGTTTTTTTTCTCGGCGTATGGTTTTGTTGCTAAATCAAACCGCGACTGCGGTAAGGTGAAGGCTGCGCAGTCAATGTCAACCGCGATCACCGAAGCGCTAGAATAGCTCGAAGCGGACTGGCACCGCTGCCACATTCCACCGCCTTTATGATTCATATAATCCCTCTTTAACTATTTCTGTACTTCCATCCACTGCTACATAAATCCCCTTTTCTTTTACAGCCAGTCGCCCACTATTTCCAGACTAATCCCTCTCCGTCCCTTCGGCTAGTATGGCGGTTTCCTCCCGGGGTTCATTTCTGTCTTAAGATTTAAAAGCTGGATGGTCTATATTATTTTCAATCGTACTTTGATAAAACGTTTCCGTCCTTTGGATGATTTGGTCCTCCGGGACGGATCAAGTTTAAAGATCGCAGATACTTTCCATTTATTACTTGATTATTGCCTCGTAAAGTGCATGGAACCATCCGTGATCAATTTTTATTTAATGACATTTTGTTTAAATAAGTAGTTGTATCAATAGTTTTTTTTTTTTTTTTTTTTTTTTTTTTTTTTTATCATAATATTTTTATTCACAACTGTACTCAATGGACAACCAGTGAAGTTACGTTAAAACAACAGACATGATCAGGCATGAGGGAGTCAGGACCCTGTGGTACAATCTGTAGTTGTGAAACTAAATTATTAGGGATTAGACTACGAGATCCCTCATCCACTTCCTTTTCAGCCTCCGTTGAGTTATGTCAGGAATTTGTACTGTTGCCATATTATGTATCTGTTTGTTAGTCCACGTATCTGTTTGTCCACGTTTGTTTTTCATGAAATTGTCGATAAAGTTTATGAATATAGGTCTTAACTGTCGGAATACGTAAATCTGTACGTATCTTTTGACACATAAGGAGGGGAGTCTGTTATTAGTCTTAGGAATTTGGATTGAAATATTTGTATTTTCTGAATATGCGTTCTTTTGGCCGGTCCATAAATTTGCGATGCATACGCCCAGATGGGTTTTAGCAAGTAACTGTAAATGTTAAGTTTCTGTTTTAAAGGTAGTTTTGAGCGTCTGTGAAGTACTGAATATAGAAGTCGCAGTCTTAACTGTAACGTCTGTTTTTTTATCTTGACTTGTGGGCCCCATGTCAGTCTTCTATCAAGCGTAAGTCCTAAGTATGTCACTTTTTCAGTTTGATGTAAAGGTTGGTTGTCAATGTAAACAGGCGGGCAGGTCTTGCGTCGTAGTGTTAATGTGATATAAAGGGATTTGTCATAATTAAGTTTTATTTTCCATTTCTTACACCAAGTTTGAATCTCGTTGAGGTTGTAAGTTGAAGTGTTAAGGTGTCTTGTGTAGGTGTCTTTTTATTTTAATAGATTTTCCACGCATTTACTTATTTTATGTATTGTAAATAAATAAACAATAATAATGATATTATCCTGATGGAAATATAAATAATATCACTGTAAGGAAAAACGATTTGCATTTGCAAAAGCTAGAATTGTACCTGGATTAAATATTTCAGAAATTAAACAGACGTTTAATGGAACACTGTTAAAAATATTTAGTCCGTTTCAATTATATTTTTTCTTAATAATCATAACTTATATTTATTTTGTAATTTTTTTTTGTTTAAAGTAATTCCTTGTAAGGTGGCCGTGTGTAAATCCTCATGCTTGAGCGTGGCTTCTTGTCAAGAAGAACGTAACGACGATAAACCACTCCACCGTCAGGCTCTTGGCCCGGGTCCAATTCTCGCCGAATGCTGTGATGAACATTTAAGATTTATTCTTTCACAAATTTACTTTAAATTGTTCATAAAACTACTTACAGACCGAAAATAACATGCAGTTATTGTCTCAGTAGGGCCTTTAATGTCATGTATCCTTCTCTGTTATTTCTTGTTGCGTGTTTTTGTATCTCTTTCGTATTTATATATTTATTTTTATTTATTTATTATTAGAAATTTACAACTGTATTACAAATATACATCAAGTAAATATGCGGTAATCGTGGTAGAAAGTAATGACGTGAAAACTTGTTGAGGAACTACTCATTGGTAGAGCTCTAATGAATGTTCTAAAATAGAAGAAGATCCTGAGGCCATATTCTTTTCAGACGCCTTGGAGGATTGTCAGGAATGGAATGGGAATCGAGTTGAGAAAAAAGTGGATTTGGGTGAGTGAGAAGGAAAGGTATCGGGTTCGTGCCAAATCAGCGACATGTGGAACATTAAGGTCATTTTGGATTAGTATATTTGTGACAAAGTAAGGATTTTGGATTGGAATAAAATGGATGCGGAAAGAATTCAATGATTTGTTGGAACCCCATATCTCTATACCGTATGTTCATATAGGTAGGATAGTAGTCATATAGATAAGTTTCTTGTAGTGAATCGGGAGATTTGAACGTTTGTCAAGTAAGTGTTGTAGTTGTCGAAATCTAAGTGCAGGTTCTTGTGTTTGCTATCTTGTATAAGGGTTCCATGTAAGTTTCTTGCCTAGATAAAATCCAAGGTATCGTATATGTTCAACATTATTTAATGATACTCAACTAAAGGATATAGGACAATTCCGTATATGTATTTAAAATGCAGTGGAATCCCGTTAATCCGAACTAATTGTAATTTCGGGTCAGCGAAACATTTTGATTTATAGAGGTTAGGGGAAAATTAACAAAAAATCAGAATAAAGGTTGTTTTTAATGTATGTAATATATAAAAAATGTGAGTAATTAATTTTAAAATATTTAGCCAAATAAGGGACGAAGGATATAGGGCTAAGAAGCAGACAAGGGACTGAAGAAATATCAAACTTCACGGCAAGAACAAGAGAAGGTTGAGATTCATTGGACATATCAAGAGGATGGACAATTCCCCTCTAACGATACAGATTATGGAATATACAGAGAAAATCAAGAATATGGGATGGATAACTGAAGTAAAGAAGGATCTTAGGGAAGCTGGAATAACAGAGAGAGATATAGCAGATAGAGCGCAATTCAGACATAAGGTAGACAAATGGGAAGTCTGTCAGATAGAGAGGAAAATGAAAAAAGGAACCAAATGGTCAAAAAATAAGAAGAAAGCACACAGTGAAAAAATTAAAGAGATATGGAATATCAAAAAATCTCAAAAGAAGTGAATGTTTTGCGTAGCCCTCAGACGCCCATTCGCATAATGTAAAAATATTTAACAAGTCCGTATAATTTTGACGGAGTAAGAGCTCATTTATTAATTTTTATTTTGTTTTGTTGTTTATCATGCAATTAATCATTTATATATTTGTATATTATTTTTTATTCATTTGAAAACAGCCGATAGAATAGATTTTTTTTAAAAAATGTTATGTAAATATGTATAATAAAATCTCTCTACTCGCTAGTTCGGACGGATAACTCAAGTGTTCGGATTAGCGAGATTCCAGTGTAGTTTATATTAGCCACCGCCTCCGGTTACAAATCTTGAAGACATGGATTCAGTTCTTTGATTCTACTTTAACATAATGATAACGGTCTAGAAAACAGAAAGTAAGGTTGTAGGTTGTGAGGATTCACGTTTGGCTGAGCACCCTACCCTACCCTTCCTTAACACCAACCAACTGCCAACATGATCATAACCTATTTCCTCTGCTACCTTAATAGTACAACCGGAGAATGCCTTGATTGTCTAGATTTGTTTACAAACAAAAGTTTGTGCTGTTACATTTTGTTTATTATTACCTAAATATTGGAAAAGGAAAATCTCTTAGAGTTTGTTTATCTTTTGAGCTAGTGTTGAGAATGGAAGTTAATAATTTCACAATAATGGAAGGGATAATTTCACTGTTTACATCGCAGTGCACTGAATTTATCAAGTTAGCTGCGAACTAAACATGGAGGATATTTGTGCCTCAGCATTCTTTCCTTCTACATCTTCATTAATTTGATTAATTAAAAAAAAAAAAAAAAAAGAAGTGAATGAAATAGTCCTAAAATTTTAAATCTATCATACAATAATTGCCAATGCCCCATATTTCGTATATCTTTCTTCCTTCACAAAAACCAGCCATAACCGGTGATGTACTAATATTTTTTGATACCGATACAATAGTTTTAAAATAAATTACTGTTTGGAAAGATTATCAATATGAGAGCTAAAAAAAAAAACGAAACAAATCAACTAAAAATAGTAATAGCTCAAGAATTAAATCAGTGAACGAAGTAGTCATTTGAGGTACACCATGATGGTATAGAAGGATCAATACAATTAGGATTGATGAATTAATTGCCACTTCTATTGGGATTATTTTATTAGAATACTAGTTTCGAATGCTAAACATTCATCTTCAGTTCTAAAACATACCGAATTTTCAACACATCAGCACTATGTTTCATGGATATTATGGAACTTAACCTACCTGCTCCCTTCCCCTTCCCACGATGGATATATTTCAGATATCTCTTACATCTCCTCAGGTGAGTACTAATGTTTGATTTCTTGTCTTACATTTTTGAAAACTTTAGTATATATAATCCATGTAACATAGCACTTTTGCAAGGCAGACCCTCATTTTAGGGTTAATTTAACTAGTCTAAGTGAGAACATATTGAACAAAGTTGTGTAATTATTGTTGTCATTGGTCCTTGAAACGTGTGCAAATTTTCAACTTTAAGAGATTTCTGAAAATTGGTGAAAATTACGATGAAAGATTCCTTTATATACAGGTCAAGTTAATAAAAGGTGTATTCAAAATGTATCCCCCCCCCATATTTAGGGAGAATTGATTTATAATAATTGCATTATTAGATATCCCAAACCTATTGCAAACGTTAGTCGTATCAATCGGTTCCTAGGTTTCGACTTTTGGTTCAGTGATGCTCGATACCAATTTTTTTTTTCTCAAGGATCTTTCGAATCGAGAATCGGCTTTTCTAATCGATACATCATTAGCTTTAACAAAATACTTCCAAATTTGGTTATCTGAATATTTAAAAATATGATCCTAGTTCAAAAACCGGCTCAACTTCCTTTTTAGAACTGGGTTGATTCTTCTGGACTGCGAAACTTTTATTTATTTTTTTCCCGAACCCACACTCACCCAACAGGCAAATTCGTCTTTCCCACGGGATATTTTATTTGGAAATTTCGTTTTATAACTACAGGTTACTATAACATTTTTTTTTAACTCATTAGGAAAGGAAGCCTTTTTAGGATTGTAAACTGATTTTTTTTTCTTCTTTCTTTTTTGTGAGGTTTTAGGAATAAATCATAATTTTATGAATGCTCAATTTTTCGTGATGAAAATTGAATAGTTTTTTTTTCTTTTTTTTAAGAAGAGTAAAACGAATGAGGAATTAATCTGAATATAAATGAAGATAATATTAATACTTGGTTGGGCGGGGCTGAGCGAACCTTCGGTGCGTGGGGGCCTAATCACCATTTGCGAAAAAGGAAGGCCGCCATTTCGGTGAAATTGAAGAATATCTAACATTGAATTACAATAGCTTTTAATAGCGATACCATAACTAGCCTCTCTCGTTTATTCACCGAAGATGTTATCATCTTTATGTTTTGTTTCTTAGGGCTATCGTGTAAAATGATAGTGTAATCAATACTGACAGAAGTGGGGAAAAACAATTTTATGGATCATTAATTAAATTGTCAGCTGGGAAACCGAATTTATTTCATATCTTGTAACATGACATACAGTAGAACCTCTCTAATCCGACTCCCGCTAGTCCGAGGAGTGAGAGAACATTATTTTCGAGGAATCCCCAACAGTCCAGTAAAATTGTAAATTTTGGTATGCAAAATTTTGGGTAGTTTTGGTTTTTAGATACGTTGTTAGTGTTGTGATTGTGTACGAAATTACAAGTATCTTGGAAGCGCCACCAATATTTACCAATTGGTAGCGTCAAATATATCTTACTCACTGATCACTCACTCCCCAGGCTGGGGGCTGGCCAATTTATATCCTCATCGAACATCCCAGACTGTTCGAGTCAGATTCAAGCCTGGGCCCTTCTCGGCTACCGGCTTTTGTCGTGGGGGTCTTGCTCTCCCAAGGCTACCTCTCATAGGGCCTGGACGTCCCTTTTGTTGCCTGGGCAGTCCTCGATCCCATTTTCTCCCTCGGACCGTAACAATACAAACAAATTAGTCTCTTATATGATGTTATGTGTGTATGTATATGACGTTTCTATTTCCTTTATTTTTTTAAATGTTAGTGACGTCCAACTCTATTATATAGGTATATGACAACATAAGGTTCATATTTTGTTGTGCTGTTTGTCATATCGATCTATAATATCGTATTTTTTTTTTTATTTCAGAGGGAAGTTTGCAGCGGTGAGGAAGCTAGTCCACAAAGTGACCGGAGTCGCCTACGCTGGCAAGTTCATCAGGAAGAGGCGGCGCTCGATGGACCAGCGGGAGGAGATCTTGCACGAAGTAGCGGTCCTCAGGCTCTGCGATAACAGCCACAGGATAGTGAGGCTTGTGGAAGTATATGAAACAGCTACTGAGATGGCGCTCGTATTAGAACTGTAAGTTATGTTAATCAATTTTAATAACACATTATTTTTTAACTTTATTAAATTTATCCAAAACTGTCAAAATATATTTTGACAACAATCAGCAGAATGTCTGGTTTGATAAAAAAAAAAAAATGTGTTCCACATTTCAGGCATGTGGAAGAACGATACCCATCGGTAATTCTTCCTTGCCATTCATTTACTTATAATCCAGTAACATATTGTAGATTATTTCATGAAATATGCGATTATTATTGTCCTCGGGTCTAAGTTACTGGTTGGAAGGTGAACATACTAAATGTCCCCAACCCTGGGGGGTGAGTATACAGTGGGGGGAGGGAGAAGGTTTGAGTGTTTCGATATATATATAAATATCATATAATCGGAAAACCCAAAAATGGGACCTTCTCCCCTCCCCCCACCGTTATTATTATAGGGGGTTTGTTATGTGATAAGTCTACTGTTAGACTTTTGATTAAAAAGTCTGCAGTCTTTGTAGGTTTTTTTTTTTTTTTTTTTTTTTTTTTTTTTTTTTTTTTTTTTGCACTAAAGAAAAGTCCTGAAACCTGTAGCACTTACAACCCATGAAGGGTCTTGGGCTCAGTTCTTAGGTAAGGATGTACTGTTTCTGAGCCAACGGTTGTGGAAGAATGTGATTTGGTGAAAATTCACGCTCACCCGCCTGGTTTTTTTCCCCAGTTATGGGTACCCACTTTTTATGAAGCTGGGTGTGCCCCAGGAGGGTATCCCGAACTCGAATTCGATCCACCGCCGAAATGACACAAAATAAATTTTATTAAATTGAAAAATCCTTACTTACTCCAACTAGAAAACGAAGGCTATGCTATCCACAATACAAGTTACTAAAATATTCTATGCATGTGTTCTATAATAATGCATCGCGCTTTATTCATTTATGAATTGTTAGCTCAATTGTAGTATTATATTGTTCATGGAGTAATAGTTAAATATAAAGTAACATATTAAAATGAAAAAAAAAGAAAGCATAAAAAATCAATAATTTTGTTTAAGGGAAAAACTAAATAATTTAAAAGACAATTGCCTGTTAACCCAAAATTAACTTGTGTTTTCTTCTTTCAATTCACACTTGCCCTTGTCAATCCTTTTCCTTTTTTTCTTTTTTCAGTTCTTGCAATAGGAAATCAATTGACAATGTTTTTTCTATTCCTTTTGGTAATGTTTGTATAGTTCATTTTCTTAAAGTGGCTTAAATGCTCAGAACTATGCCCCTGATCAAACTGTATCTGTCCTTTTTATCTATTCCCATTTAAATCATATCAAATATAATGCTCCTATAAAAATTTCTAGAATCATTAATAGATTATTTTTTTTAATTGTAATATATATTTAAATTAAAATTATTTAGGTTTTACTGAATATCTATTTAATGTTGACAGAGCTGCTGGCGGCGAACTGCAAAGAGTGGTAGATGTCCAAGATGGCCTAGAAGAGACAGAAGCTGTCACTGTGATGAGGCAAGTCCTCGAGGCGCTAGTCTTCCTTCACGATCACAACATTGCCCACCTAGACCTTAAGGTAGTTTGTCTTAATTGATTTAAATATATTTATTATTTTATGTTTAATAGTTTATTGAAAAAGTGAGGGGGGGAGGGAATTGTGATTAAAATCAAATTAAGCGTGTAAAGTGCTACTTCTACTCACTCAATGCAAGGTTTGCAGAATGTGAGTAAAATAAACTCCCCATCAAAAGTATTGCAACACCCATGATTCTCGAGATTTTCCTGGATTTTACCTTAATCCACATTTGGTTTATATTCATACTAATATTATTTATTAAACATAAGACATTAAGGATACACATCAATGTTTTTCCCTGTTAATAAAAAACAATTGAATTTTAGATTATTTTTTTCAAATTTCCTTCAGTCCATGGTTATCGTTTGATTCGTTATTTACAAGTATGCCAAGACTAGTGGAAGCAGTCATTTAAGCCAGAGGGGGCAATATGTCTTATTAAGTATAAATTAAAAATTTTAAAGTTAAAATTGTAAAAAAAAAAAAAAATTTTAAAAGAAAGTTTTTTAACTTTTTTGTTTATTGGAAGAACTATTGTGTTTTATTTTAATAAAAATTGTTTATGTCTAGTTTAGGAATGTTTATTATAGACTTCAGAACCTTTTTTTATTATGAAAAAAAAAAATAGTTTTTATAAAATTCAAATATTTCAAAGTGTTGCGATACTTTTGACTGGGAGTTTACACTCAAGTTAAATATTTAATTTTTTCTGCAACCGTTATTAAATTAACATTAACGAAAATAATGTGTGTTTTTTTATTAATTATTTATTTATTATAAATATTTTCATATTTAATTTTATGTTACAATTATTGGCATTAGTTATAAAAGTATGGTTTGTATAGGAGCTTTAATGTTAAATTTGAATTCTAACTGGTGGAAGTACTAGGGAGGGGGTGGATAGCTGAGATGTTTTGAGTTTGTCATTTGTCAAGAAACAGCTGTTTTTTTACCCACCAGTGGATTAAGTAGTTAAATTAAACAGCTGACTTTTTTTCTTTTTTAATAATATACTCATTATAAATTAATTTTTATCCTTGTTTGATGTCTATAAGTATTAAAATGCATTTCAACTTCTGTTTCAGCCACAGAATATGCTCCTTACCAGAGACTATCCAGACACTGATATAATTTTATGTGATTTTGGTATTTCTCGTGTAATTCAAGATGGCATTGAAGTCAGGGAAATCCTAGGGACACCAGATTATGTTGGTAAGTTTATAAAAAGCTGGCATTTATTTCAAATTATTTTTTTATAGTGAATGTTATCTCTTAAGATTAATGATTTATTTGTCACTTCGGATTTATTTTATTTGAAGAATAATTTTGAAACATCAGCACTTTGCTGCTTTGATTATACATCTTTTCTTTTTTTTTTTTTTTAATGTAAGACAGGAAATCAAACATATTAATACTCATGCCTAGGGAAGCAGAATGAAAATATTTGCAATAGAATGAGAAGGTCGATATTTATTCCGTGGGTCTGCCATAAGATTTATTCAACCTTCCCAGGCTGGATTAGTTCAAATGCCAGTTCTGATTTGAAAATGCTGAGATGTTCCTCCAGCAAGATAAGGCCATCAGATCAATTTTTGAATTTTTAAATATTTTTTGTCCTATTATCTTTCATCTCTTTAAATAATTGTTGTAAAGTATGTCAAAACTAATTTGAATCAAGTTCTTTTCTTCCATTATACAAGAACCCTTGAAAGGAGATGACCTACATGAGCATCTATTGACATTTATATTACTAGCAAAGTTTGAAATGAAGGCAATGATAAAATGCCTGGAAATATTTAGCTAAGTATAATTTTTTGTTTCTTTTAAAAAAATTACATTGAATTCTTTGTAGAATTCCTAATTATTTTGTTTAGTGCCAGATTACATACTTTAGGGGTAACGTGTGTATATGCTGTTATAAAAGAAAACGGAAAATACTTAGCATTTTGGAACTATCTAATAATAACTTCATGTTCACTAACTAATAATAACTTTACATTATTATTGTTTTTTTATTGTGTTAACACAAACTGTAGCTTATTAAAATAATCTTTTTTTTTGCAGCACCCGAGGTGTTATCTTATGAACCGATTTCCTTGTCAACGGATATTTGGTCAGTGGGCGTGCTGGCTTACGTCCTCCTTACTGGCTACTCACCGTTCGCTGGATCCAATAAACAAGAAACATTCTGCAACATATCCCAGTGTGCGCTTACATTTCCTGATGAGCTCTTCTCTGAGGTGTCTTCATCAGCTATACACTTCATCCAGTCAACGCTCGTTGTTGATCCAAGGTGATTACTCAATTTGGTCTTTTTGAGCACATTTAATGGAATATTTATTTTCAGTATACTACAATTGGATTTAGTACATTTTGGTAAAATGTAAAGAGTTTTAAGTAATTTTCATATCCAGTTAGTATATTTCAAGTATTTAACATAAAATATTGAATTTAAACCGACTAGAAACAGTTCGCTGTTTACGACTTGTTTAACATTACTAGACAAACACTCTTAGATGACGTATAATAAACAATCATAAGAGCATATAAATCAAATTATCCCTTTTATAATACACCAATAATTTACCGTGTAGAATTTTAACTATTTGTGTACCTTAAATTAATTTCCACAATTCAGACTAAAACAATAACAAAATTCCTGTCCTTTTCGACTTCTTGAACATTTACTAAACAAACAGTTTTGAGATGCCATTATTTACAGAAGACTCATTTACATGACAGTAATTTGATCTATTTGGACATATTGGAGTTCAGTTTAGGGGCTCCTCTAAACCTTCCAATTCTTCTCTTAATGATATGTATCGACGTTATAAATTTTAAATTAAGTATAATATTTGCAAGGTACGCAATAGGCTCCCATTTCACAGCCCTTGACAAGAGATCGGGGAATCGGCATCCCTTCTAGGAACTTGGCCCCACGAAACCTTTACAAGAAGAATTAATTTAATAAATTAATTATTTTAAAAATTACTTATAATTTGTCTGGCAATTAAGACCTGACTGGCATCCATGTAGATTATTGCGGAGCCGGAGACATAGTAGTATCCAATCCTTACAATCCAAAATTCTTCGTAAAATCCTCAATGCTGCTTACTTAGTCACAAATAAACTTATCCAAAATGATCTTAAAGTACCATATGCTGATTTAGCTCAAACCCCAGATACATATTCTTTTGTACTTACTCCATAACCATTCAAAGCCGCTAGTATCTCAACTTGCTTCCCATTTTATTTGCGATAACCCTCCTTGGCATCTGAAAAAATGGTCTCGGGACCTTCAAATATAGAACTCTTATTGAAGTGCTATCAGTGGGTAGTTGTTTTACAAGCAATTGTCTTGTTATTATGAACGATATCTTCAAATTTACTAGTTGTATTATTTTTTTTGTTTATACAGTTGTAAGTTTAAATAAATTTCAATAATTATAAGTTCTTTTTCAAGTTTCAATAATAATATTTTTCTGATTATAGATGCAGATTGACCGCCCTGGAATGCCTGTCTCACCCTTGGTTGAGCGGCGCCACGATCAGAGAAGTGCCTTTCACAATTACAGAATGTCTGCCGTGCTGTTCTAAATGCGGGCCCGCTTGCCAGCATCAGCCCTCCGTCGCTGTCACTCCGGATAACAGGGCCATGATTTGTTAAAAGGTTTTTAAGTCGGGCTAGCTAAACTAAAGCTCGTAGGAATATTTAATCGTTAGTATATAAGAAATGGTAAAAACCAAATAGGAAATGTTAAAAATAAAAAAAGGATCACCTATTTTTTAAGTCCAATTAACATTGGTTCTTACGTTTCTCTTAATCTAATGGTGATGCATACAGTAGGTTTTAATTTATAAAATGTGATTTTCGGACCATAATTTACGTTTTATAATTTTAGTAATTTATATTTTACATTTTTCGTAATGTCATTTATTTTTCTTTCAGTTCTGTATGGAAGTGAAAGAAAAGTGTTGAAATATATTTCTAATCTCTTTATTTTAAAACTATTACTGAAATGGAATCGAATTAATGTAATTCATAAAATCATTATTTATGAATTACGTTATAATTCTTTTTAATTTATGGTCCCTATATATATCTATATATTGTTTAATCTTGAAACTGGATTTCAGCATTACTTGTTTTGTTTTTTTTTCCTCTTTTACTTTCTTTGGTTTAGTTAAATGAAATGTCTTCAAGATAGACAAACCATTGGCAAAGTTCAAAGCATAACTCTACCGTATACGTTCATTTAAAAGAAATAATAGACTTATTGTGATATGTTTTATCATCTCAGGTTGTTATTACAAAGTTTATACAAAACAGTTTTGCTTGTTCTATATTTTCAGTAGAAACAGAGCAACATAAAACAGTCCATTTGTTACTAAAATTAAAGTAGCTGTAGTTTATATAGGCATGTTTCTTTCATTCCTCATTATTATAACGGTGAAAGAAAGGCTTTACATCAAGCATTGGTTACGTTTTATTTTTATTAAAAAATAGAAAAGAAAAATTTAAAAATAATGATTGAGGATTAACAATAATAAAATCCATGTATATTTGTAAAAATTGTTTTGTCGCTATTGTTGTGTTTTCATTCCTTCTTTATCGGAAGCGTTGTTACCTCAGAACGTTTCTGATAAAAATTTGTTTATACCACATTTAGTTTTTAGTTTTATTAGTTGTTAAGATATAATGTATACATATTTAATTGTATTGTTAATATCATCGTTATATGTATATTTATAAATAAAGTTTTAAAATAAATCATATTTTTAGTATCTTTATATTAAGTAAATATTTTGGAAGAGTACTGTAAGTGCATGGTTATGAAATTAAGGCTGCATTTTTAAAAAACAGAGTTCGTCCATTATGTCCAGAAGTGCACTTATATATTGTGATGTAAAGAAAAAACTATGTTTGTTATATTTTGTCTAAATGTTTATTCTTTAAATATTAACAGGTACTAAATTGTTGTACAGAATCCTGCTAAATAAATTTACTTATTGTAAAGTATGTCCCTCGGATCACATTGTAATTTTAGTTTGTTAATGTAAGATATTATTATCGATATAGGGCTATGATACCTATATTATCATAATCTTCAATGCCTCTACCGAAAATTAAGCACGTTATTAAGTATTTGTGTATAATAAATTGTTTTTGTCACAACCACTTTATTTATTTACCTTGTACCTAATTTTATCTAGAAGAGTCCTATATTTTTTTATCATTCTCCTTAAGATATATTTTAATTTAAATTATTATTATTTATATAAAAAATGAGGGTCTGTGTCGGAAAACGCATACAGGTTATTTTTTAGGTATCTGTTATTTATGCTGTTAAATAAAACACATGTAACAAACTTCAATGTTGCATAATCCTGAGACCAAGCATAATTTAGGAGAATTAACTTGTTCAAGGGTAAATGACACCTCTCAAGCCAGGTTCCTCGCAGACGGCCCATCTCCTTCCTGCATCCCTTCTTATAACAGTACCACTTGGAAGTTCTTTTTTCATTAATCTTGGTTTCATCAGATGCCCTTTTTCGCATGATTTGGTGGTAAGTATAATGTTGAACTTGAAGGCATCTTCTTCTCTCCTTAGGTGTTCACTTAATTGAAAAATTTTCATTATAATTTATTGTAGAACACGAATGAAACAATACTTTAATTAGGATTTATAATTAGGTTTCATGTTAAATTTCTCAAACATATGGAGTTATTTCATATAAGCAATCATAATTACCGAATGAGTAATCTGCATGCGTTTTCCGAAACAGACCCAAAAATTGAACTACAAATACATTTTGATATTTGCCTCATTAAAAAAAAAAAAAATAGTTTCTCCCTAACAGGGAAAACAATAGATCATGGACATGTCTATCTATAATCTATTGCTTCAGATAAGGAAACTGTCAGCAAATTTTTGATCCGAGCAACACCAACAGAGTGTGTCAAAAACACTTTAAAATTTAGGCAAAACATGAATTTTGTCATTCAAACCAATAAAGCTCTTAAAAGGTAGGTCCTTGCAACAAATTTTATGAAACAAAAAAATATTCTCTATTAAATTTCTGATCAGGAAACTTTCATCAAATTTTCGATCCGTGCAACAACAACGGAGCTAGAGCGTGTCAAAATGCTATATTTTTGAGGATGAAAAAAAAAAGATGTAGGTTGCTAGTAGGACACTTTGCATTATAATAAAAAACTATAGACCACCAGTCAAAAGACATATCTTTGTCAAAAATTAAGCTTTTGTCAGTTGAACAGAATTACAAATTTATGCGATATATTGCTGATTTTTATTTTATTAATAACCTTAATACTGTGAATCATGTCTGAAGATATGAAGTGTCCTTGGTACAGATAAGGTGGAAATATATGGTGTTACACGATAGCTACTGCAACCCTTAAGCTGGAAAGAAAGCACATAGATCAAACTACCCCTTTTATAAAATAATCTACTGTGTAGAATTTCACTTGACCACTATAATTTTAAACAGTTTTGAATCCTGAATTTCATTAATAATTAGTTTAATTTACTAATGTTTTAAAAATAAAACGGTAATGTAATTAAAATATCTTTTTAATTTAAATGCCATAATAATATAATAACCACTGCTGGTTTTGCTCTCTTATCAAATCATTATAAATGCATTCATGCATACTGGCATGCTAAGCACATAAGCGGTAACTGACATTTTTGGTTGAACTGAAATTTTGATGAACTTCTTAAGGTTCAATACTGAAGTGGTAACTTCGAAGAAAGTGCATAATATATTTTATTTTGTTCTTTTTTTCTTACAAAACTTTGCTATAACTAACAAATATAGCCTGAAACAAAGACAGTTACAACTTTTTGTACTTATGATAATAAAAGCACGTATAACAACAATGATTTAGATTTATTCATTTTGTTGAGTTTATTTAAACTTAATAATAAAAATAAAACCCTACCAGATTTACAAAATACTAATTCCATAGAAGTAATTATAATTAATTTACTCATATACTATCAACTTCAAAGTAATAATTATTGTAAATATAAAAAAATGTGATGATATTCCTGGCATGAATGAGACAGAATTCAGTTGTTTTTTTTCATACTGGTGTTTTTTACAAACACTAGTAATCTTTGACATATTTTATTTTAGAAGCTATTAATCGGTCAATGAATATTATTTTTATTTCAACAAACAAAAGCTGTGATTCCTAAGTTAATTTTAATTTAAAGATAAATTATTCTAAGATGCATAAAAATAATACTATAAGCAATCATAAAGATTCATTTGTTTTCACTTTCCACTCCTACCTCTCCATTTATTGTCATAAAAAAAAAAGTGTGAATTTAACTTGAAAGGAAAAAGGAGCTAAATTTACATTTTTAAAAAATAATAATAATTATTATTACTCTTTATTTCTGTTTAAATTTAGAAATTACAAGATTGGAAATAAAGAAATCATACAAGATTGAATGGTTTGAATATCAGGCATATGGCAGAACAGAATATCCAATAAATTAAAATAATCAATACTCTTTTATCTTTATTTATTTATCCACACCTGTGAAATTATGCATCGATAATCAGTGGAATGTTATAATTAATATTAAAAAAAAAAAAAGAATAACTAAAATGTGGTTAAGTTTCAAGTATTTTTAGTAGAGAGCAGCACCAATCAAGAAGCTGGTAATAGTTCACACTAGCGCCACTAGAGGCCAGCACTACTCAAGAAACTGGATTTTGTAGTGTTCAAAACCATTTTTAAAAGGAACCTGTATTTCATCTTTCAATGAGAGTCTGTAGATATTCTTTACCTTTCTGCTAATTTTTTTTTTTTTTTTTTTTTTTTTTATTCGAAAATAATCTCCAACACAATACATGGTAATTTATCCTGTTAATTCTTAATTTAAATAGTTATAAAAGACTAAGTGCACACATTTGTAAAATTTTCATGAGATATGGGAATAGAATCTGCACTTCCATGACTTTAAGGTGGTAAAGTAATAGTTTAAAAAAATAATATAGTTATGCCTTAGCTTGGACTAACATGCCCATATTAAATAAAAATTATAATCACAGACTCATCCTCTGTTCTGAAATCAGGCCAAAGAAACCTAGCCATGGAACTAGTGCAACTGTCCCAGTGCTACAATGAAATCATTCTTTAATGGATCCTGGGACATTGTGGGCTGCAAGGCAACAACATTGCAAATAGACTTGCAAAAGAGGGTACAACACACCCACGACTCCAGCCTAAGTTTAGAAGAAATGCAAACAATAAATAAATCGAGGATCAGGAAAAGGTGGAAAGATAAGCAACCTTAACATGATCTGAAATATGTTAATATAATGAGCCTATAACCACCTAACCAGGGAATGGCAGGTGATACTGTTTAAGTTGTGTACAGGGCATAATTAGATGAGGGCACACTTATATAAGAAGATCAACATTGGAAGTCCTCTATATCAATGTGAAGCAGAGGAACAAACTATCCTGTCATGCAACTTAGTGGCCCAACACAGACAAAACAAATAAGGCCCATCCCCACCGATTTGAAGAAGCTCTGTGGAGCCATTGATGACCTCAGGAGAACCATCAATTTCCTTGATTTACTTCCCAGCTTAACCATCTAAATGGAAGAAGGAAGAAGAATAAAAATTATTCAAATCACTGAGTGGATCATATAACAAATGAAAAATACGGATAGACTAATGAAAAGTCTCGAGGTCTGGTAAACTTAAGAGAAGAAGGCTTGACAACATTAATGAATTGTCAACAAGATAATAAATAATTGGTAGATTATTATTAAAGCTGTTAGTTGTTTCATAACAGGATACATATTTTTTATTTGATTTATGACTAGCAAAGATCATATAATTGCTTATGTATAGATTTCACATTTGAGTGTATTTTAATGATTATTAAAATTAGCAATAATAAAATAAAAAAGAATGTAAGAGTGTCTGATACAATGAAGACCAGCTGATATTTTACCAGAAAATACTCATACGACAGTGGAAGTAAAAATACTGGTTTAGGTAAATGATTATCCGGTAACAGGTAGAGATGACAAGTAAGAATGCAATTATCTCGTCCCTGTAACTTCTGAATATCGGTAACAGGGACGGTAACAGGCGCTGTTCAGTCATCCCATACCTGTTACAAAATAACAGGTTCAGTATTTCTGAACCACCTGTAATTCTCAGTAAATAAACAAAAAAAATAACATATAAATATGAGGCCATGGTGGAGAGTGTCAAATCAGCATCTTAGGGTACTTCCTAGAGAAATCTTCAAGGTTTATTTTTTTTTGTAGGAGAACACACAAAATAAGACTTGTTTTCTTGTTCTGGCTAGATTAAGACAGTAAATTGCACATGTCTTTTCTGCCCTTGAAGTATATAAGAATGCTGAACATCATTAAACAAACAACATAAGCATATACATCTATACATTCATAATATAAAAATTATGATTATTATTTTTAAAAAGGAAAAGGAGAGAATTGGTAAATAAATATATGAAACAAAAGTAATTTTATTAACAAGAATAATACTCTACAACACTTTCCTCAGGAACTTTATCGATGGATTACACACAGATTTTCTTCCCTGTGTAAAGGAATATTAAAAATACTGGTAACGCTCCCCTCACAGCAATAACATTCAATAAGCTTTAGTTTCATTTAAAGAACTTCTGTCGCTTGACTAACTTCCTGAAGACTCCATCATTGGTAAGCTTCTTTTTTCTGCTTAGCAGCGTTGTAATAAGCTTTAGTCGAATCCCAGATTACTAATACCAGTACTGTTTGTGGTCCAGTCCTAATGTACAGAGGTACAATCCCTTTGTAAAAACCGAAGAAACCTTCAATCTTGTATATCTTTGATACACAGTCAAAGTAGCTTGAGTACAGAAGACCTCTTCCATTTTTGTCTACTCCTAAAAGTAAAAAAAAAAAAATTCTATCAATAAAAATCCATTTTTTTGTGATTTCAAACAATACCTTAGACATAGATTGTAATAAATTGAAATTAAATTACTGACATTAATCCAACAACGATGTTTTATTTAAAACCTAAATCATTATTATAAATAAAGGCTTAGCGAACCCGAAGGTTCGATGCCAACACAACCAACCGTCGACCGCACACTTCCCTCCAATCCACTTCTCCAAAACCCAAATCCCTCAGGTTGGCCCTGACGCAATCCTCCCATCTTAGTCTCGGTCTACCCCTCGGTTGTTTACCCGATGGCTCATAACTGATTACTTTTTTCGGAATTCGATCATTATTAAACACAACGACTTTACACGCCCATTTAAAGCGTCGCGCTGCTATTACTTGAACTATGTATACCAGATATAACTCACTTAGTTCCGCATTGTGAAGCCTTCTAAATTCTCCTGTTTCTTCATCCTTTTTTGGGCCAAATATTCTATAGCACTTTATTTTCGAAAACTTTAAGGCGTTGTCCCTCCCTTAACGTCAGCGGCCATGTTTCACATCCGTAGAGAACTGTTGGTAGTATAATAGTTTTGTATATCCTAATTTTTAAATTTTTGGAGAGTAAGCACAAACTGAGTAATTTTGCGACCGAGAAATAACAAGCATTACTGGCTTTTAACTTAGCCTTTATTTCTTCTTGTATTTCATTTTTCCTTGATATAATGGACCCTAGATATTTGAATGGCTCGTGTTCAAACTTTATCCCGGTAATATCTACATTACTAAAATGTTCATCATTTCTACTAACTATATATTTTGTTTTATCAGTATTAATTACTAAACCAATTTCGTTACCGGTTTTCATGAGCGTAGTAGCGTTTAGTTTTACAGTTTCCTCGTTTTCACCCAAAAGTACCAAATCACTAGCATAACCAAGAACTGGACATTTACCACCCACCTCTAATCCTTTTCCAGTAAGCATTACCTATATATCATTATTATAGTTTTTAATAACAATATTTTAATTTATGGTTTCAATTAAAATTCATCCTGCTTAAATATTATCTGAAAAACATTGAAAATATGTAACTGGAAAAATTAGAAATGTACTATAAAAAAAAAATAATAAAAATAATAATAAGTAGTTAACTAAATTGGATATCTTAAAAAATAATTGAACAACTATTTTCAGTAAAGAATCAATTGAAAATGTTGAATACATTAGGCACTTCCCTAGAAAAAAAAAAAAAAAAAAAAAAAAAAAAAAAAAAAAAAAAAAAAAAAGCCTCTGTAAAACAAGTTGTAAAAATCATAGTGGTCTCGGAGACTGATTTACTGCTTAAGTTCCATTATTCATGTTAAAGATAAAATACAAAGTGCTGAAAGCTGTCTTTTATTTTCTTTCTTCGTATCAGCTGTTTCAGTAACACTGCATTTTCCTGGCCAGGAAGGAGGGTGTTGATTCTTGAGCAATTAATACCACCCTAACACAACCTGACTGCAAGAGTAACACACTCTTCTTCCGAGTGTTTTATCACTAGTCTATGCCCCATCTTGCGGTAGGTGGATCAGGGATAGTTTTGCATTTACCTAATTTAGGCCTTAACAACTATTTTATAAACTAAAGCAATATATTCCTGCTTACTGTTTCTCCTATCTGGCCTTGGAGTAAAATAGTTTCGAGTTTATTTTACTTTCGAGATAGCCCCAGCTATTTCAATGATATAAAAAAAAAAAAAATTGAAAACAGCTTTGTCCGAGATAGTTTATGATCTTAGCCTATAAACAAAAAAAAAAACCAATACGCAAAAATTAAACCGATAATTTCTAAAAGAAGACCAATATTGAGTAAAATCATATATGTATTATATGTTTTGATAAATTTTATAACATTAAAGTTGATAACTTTTTTATCACTAATATGACGGCCAGATAAATTTGAAACCATATTTTAGGGTTTAGTCTTCTTCTTCTTATGCATCACTCTGTAGTGCCTTTTAGCATAGGGGAGTGCCCAGCCATGACTGCCATTGTTTGATCGAATCCATGGCTATTCGCTGAATGTCTTTGAATCATAAGTACTTTCTTACAGGTGATTGGCCCGGCAAGAAAGGCCCCGTCTCCTCGGAAGAACTGGTGGTTAGCTATACCAGGGAAGGTGGCCCTGAGGTGTATACTGTATATGACTTTATGTATGAATATGTGTAAAGTGTACTGTTCCGCTGTGTAAGATTGCCTTGTACTGAACTCGGGAGTCCGGGGGAGCGTTAATCCCCTCTAGTCTGGCACTTCAACTAGGCCCTGCAGAGAGGGTTTAGTCTAAATGTTTTAATTAAATAATGAAATGGTTTAGACTGCATCTCTCCCTCCTCTCCTTGTTTTATCTAGACTTAACATGCTAATATGAAAAGTTTGATAATGCCCTCTATCCTTCACATAAGATGTGGCTTCAAGCCAGTGGGCCACATATTAATTTTCTAAACCTCATTAGATCTAAGCAAGAAACTATTTCAATCATTTATAAAAAATAATTATTTTAAAAAATATTAGTTATTGAAATCGTAAAATAAAAAACAAACTTAAAAAGTAAAAATTCAACTAATTAATAAATAAAACTGCACAAGGGCTTGTTCAAAACCAAAGCGACAGTTCTGTTAGATAAAAGTTATTCAGTGATTAATAATAAATCACATGCGATTGATCAAGATACATGATGCATGTTTTAGTAATAACTCAAGTTATGTACACAATTATCATTTTGTGTACACAATCAAAGAGATGTTCAATACAAATTGAAAATAAACTAACCTCTCCTCAACTGTTTTTTAGAGGATAGTATAAAAACATTTCAGAAGCATAATATCATTAAAATGCATTCATCAGTTTTAAAACAAATCTTACAAAAACAGAAGTAAATAAAAGTATTTTTGTGATGACTTGTTTCCTATGTTTTTCTCTCTATCATTTTTTTGTTCATTGGAAGAAGCAGGTAGAGGGCATTTGGATAATAAAAATAAACTGGGTAGGAAAGACATTGGTTTTATCGTGTGCATTTTAAGAACAGTTCTTGAAATAAATCATGAACACTCAGAGATGCACTACTTTCCCAATGTGGAAGGATGGGACCAAATAGATAGGAGTGGAAAGCCACCTCTTCAAATCAAGAAGTTAAAACAGCCGAGAACATCCTGGAGAAGCCTTGCTAAGGCGGTTTGGACACCTAAAGATGGATGATGAAACAACTGCCAGAAACACCAACCAACAAGAACACCATGTGGAGAAAAGGAGGTCAAGAGGAAGACCACGCATTACATGGGAGGAAAGTACCCAGGAGGTATTCCAGAAACGGAATATGCACTGGAGAAGGAGAAGAGAGTTGGCCCAAGAGCTCTAAGGCCTTATCAAGGGCCCCTGCCACTTTTTATCGGCCAATAGTTTGATTGGATTGGGCTGCTAGTGCGCACACCGAGCCAACTAAACAGTCGGGTTGGTGAAGAGGGAGCAGACTAGCCAACAGCTAGCCGACAATTATCGAACGATTTAGTACTTACTCTATGTTTGACTGTTGAAGTAAGCGATCACAGAATGAAAACATTGTCCGGAAATGTTATTATTGCTCTGATACAACGAAGGAGGAAAATCAAGAAGAGCTTCCGAGAGTATTGGCTGCATCCCATTCTCAGTGATAGATTATTTAGTGGAAAATTCTACACAAAGCATTCTAAATTACTTGATTACCCGAAAAAGTTTTTCACCTTTTATCGCCTTGGCACTAAACTAAGCTGATTACAATCAACAACAATTAATTCACAGACCTCCAACCACAGTTTTTTCTTGACATTTGTGTTGGAGTACTCTGGTTTTGTATTTTAGTTGTTTTTTTTTTGTGGGGATCATTAGATTCATGGCACTTGTCATTATGAATTATCAGGATTTTATTTTATCATTATTTTACAGATTAAAATATTCTGAGTATTCACGTTTAAAGCATATTTTTTTTTCATTTTTAGGCTGTTATAGTTGTATGTATGTATGACGTTATTATTCATGCTTTCAAAGTTATAAATATTTTAAATATCAATTAATCGATTCTTGCATCCGCCGAGAAATAATTTCCAGTAAATAATTTAACTTGGAGATATATGTAGTCATTATATCAAGTACTCATACGCACTTGTATCTTCAATCTAACAATAGCCATTGTCTTTCAAATGTAATTCAAAATTAGACAACGAAAAATGGCAGAATTTTATTATGTACATATAATAAATATTTTAGATGAATTCAAGTTATTTATAAACATATTTCCGATTGTTTATAAAGCTTTCGTTAAAATATGTTTGAAACATATTTAAATAATTTTTAAACATTACCAAAAACGTGAATGTAGTCTCACATTTTATGTTGCTTTGAGTTTTATTTTTTACTAAGAATTTGTCATTGAACATATTTAAATGCAGGAGCTTAGATAAAAAAAAATTATGACCAGATTTACACAAACATAAAAAAAGAGGTGGACATTGAAGTATTAAAGAAAATTTTGATCAGGGATGAACTAAGACAGTAAAAAAGTTAAATATTTCATAATTTAATAAAGAAAAAATATAACAATTTATTAAATGTTAAAAAATATATATTTTTTTAGTTATTATATTAAAAGGCATAACTCCTCATTTGCTTTATTCATTTACTACATGTTTCGGAGCTTGTCATGTTGCTCCATCTTCAGGTTCTACAATCATTATGTTATGTTATTTTACAATTCTTCACTATATAATTACATCATTTAACATTTTTGGTTTTTATTACCTTACACTGTGATATTCTCACTGGTCATCCTATCTACACTGACACCACTGGGCAATGTTCAATTATTGTTTTGTTTATTTATTGTCAGCTTCTGGCCTATTCATCTAACATAACATAATGATTGTAGAACCTGAAGATGGAGCAACATGACAAGCTCCGAAACATGTAGTAAATGAATAAAGCAAATGAGGAGTTATGCCTTTTAATATAATAACTAGATATTAATCTCCTTGAATGAAACATATATAGTATATTTTTTTATTTACCGGATATATTCATTATTATTATAACATATATAAGTTTTTGAACATATTAAGATAAAAGTACATATCTTTTTATTTAATATATACTTTAATATAAATTTATTTATAGAATATATATGTTAAAGCATATATTAAAAAATAAAGTACTTTTATCTTAATTTGTGTAAAAACTTATATCTGTTATATATATATATTTATAAAGCGCAGGTCTTTGATCGACTTCTTCAATTCAATCCCCCACAGACAGCAGACATTTTATCGGCCAATAGTTTAATGGGGTTGAGCAGTGGATTAGTTTGATGGCAATCAGGAAGCCCATCAAACTTTTTTATCAGCCGATACTGAATCGGAATAATGTGCGCATATGCATACCTCTCTGTACTGATTAAGAAGCTAACCAAATACCGGCCAATAAAAATCAGCAGTCTGCGGGAGCCCTAAGAAGCACAGCTTAACTAATTTTTCACAGCACAAATATTAAAAATCCTGATTTCAAAGTTAATAGTTGACTCATTTTCAAATTAAATCCACTTCACGACAACCACCGATATGTAAATAAATATTTATATGGAAAATATTTAGAAACAAAGATTATTTTACATAAAGATTATATCATTTATGTAATCCTCTAAATTCACGATGTAAATAGAGTATGTCTTGCAAGACCAAAGTGATGAATGTCTGATCAAAGAATGATTAAGGAAATATTGATTCATAAAGCATCACTAAAATACAAACAAAAACATCCTTCACTCAACAAAAATGTGCGAGCCTTTAACTTAATTTTATTGCATTAAACAATAAACAGCTGACTGATGTGTTATAAAAGTATACAAATCTCAAAACAAAAAACAATGTTCAAATTCTACAAATTATACTAACCATCATTGTAAAGGGTCTATCAATGACAGATAAGTTGAGCTGTTTCACGTGGTACAAAATTCAAAGAACGAAGCAATGCAGTTAGTCATTTTTTTTTTTTTTTTTTTTTTAACCTGAAGCTGTTTATCATAAAGATTTAAATATATACATTACACTCAGTACAATAAAGCAGTATATTTTAAGTAATATTATAATATGAATCAGCGAAAACAAAGGTTATTAAGCTTACCCTGATTATAAAGCCTTGTTGATATTGTATCCAAAGGATTCATGAGGAGTGTAACAGCCATCCCACCGATGAGGCTGGAGACAAAGGCATTTAGGTAACCCTTCGGGATTGGGTAGACCTAAACATTAAATTAAATTATTGTGTCCAAGGACCGCTATGAATCAAAATAAGGTATTATATAATCAAATTAAATAAAATAATAAAGTCCATATATCATGTAATAATTTCAAAAGTCAGCAATCATTTATACAAAGTTAATCTATACAAAGTAACAAACATTATAAAGTTAAGATTATTCAGCGAAAGATAGGTAATATGATTATATCTCATGTTCAAATCTGAAATGGAAATTTTCATACTTTATTAATTTAGTGTATTACGAACTGAAATTACTTAGTAGTCCAAGGAAAGATAAGAAATCCAGTCAAAAATCATGAAATTGCGATGGGAAGAAATAAAATCAAGATTCCCAAAGAAGCCTAACCAATGATATTTGCGTGGTCCTTTGTGGACATTACGTGTAAAAAAAACATAAATATATATTAGGATGGAGAAGAAGATAGTCAGGGATGCAGTCAAAGTAACACCACGTCAAAGAAGAATCCTTTAATACGTGCCAACGTTTCAACGTAAACAACAACGTTCAAGAAACGTTGGCACGTATTAAATATATATTAAGATAACAATATACTTTTACATAACCTAACTTTTATCTGCTTACTGTCTCATTTGATCACTTTTATCTTACTAATTTTACTGTGTTTTTTTTTTTTTTTTTTTTTTTTTGACTTATTTTCTTTATCATTATATAATTTATCTACATCTTTTTAAATTTATTTTATTTCATTTAAATATATTTGTGTTTTATTTTACCATTTTTTTTTTCTAAATCTGTATTAGACTATTTCTTTTTTTTATCCCTGATGATGGCCATCAAAGATATGACTGAAACGTTTGCAAAATAAAAATATGGTTAATTAAAATCAAACATAGCCTAAAAATTTTGACTTCCCTCTCAACATCTTACCTTCATATATTGGGTCGGTGCAAAAATAATGCAGGTTTTTATAGGTGACAAAAAATTTTATTATAATTTTGTGTGGTTTATAATGTTGAGAGGTCGATACTAACTTCTCTTGCAATGTCCCGAACAGTTTTGCGAGGGTTTCCTTACATCAAAATCTTCAGATTGTCATGATCAACAGCATAAGGCCTAAGGCAACCTAAATTTCTGGAACTATTGCTGCACCGTACATTCACTGATGCTTCCTTCACCCCAAACAACATTAACCTTTTTCTTGGCAACATAATTTTTTAAAGAAAAAAAAAATTTTCCAGTAAAATCCCTTTAAATTTGATCAAATAAGAAATTGATATAAAACATTTGACCAAAATTTATTTATTTTTTAAGTTAAAAATTGGTATCTCCTGAGATACTAAACCAAGATTGAGGTGCATAATCACAGAGTATCTCAGTGATAGTGATATATTGGTAAAGAATCAACAAATATGTTAGAATATACCTGAAATTTGTGAAAAACACTTACAAAGGGATGGTATCTCAAGGGATACCATGCCAAGAAAAGGGTTAATGTTATAAGTGGTTTCAGCCGTATTTCGACCAAGTTCGAACTCGTAAAAATAAATTTGACAAAATCTTGTTTTGACATGGACAATTTTAGAGGTTCTTACTCATATAAAATGTACCACAAACTAAACTAATCTTTGAGCAAAAACAACATTAATAACCTTTGTTTATAATTCATTAACTCGATTGGAGGATTATCTTTGTTTACTTGGTAAGCAAACAAACTGTAACAAACGTAAACAAAATGAATATTCAAAACCAGCATTATTTTTGGAACTCAATAATTTTGATCCAGTCATAAAACACAGCTCTTCAATTATAATAACACATTGTTCAACAGTCTAATTCATGCATAATACATCTTGAAAAATACCTTGGTGTTTATTATTTCAAGAGTTAATTTACAAATAATTTCCTATATAATAAAATAATATTACTAACACTGTTATTTGCCAACAAGTCCTTCATCGCAGTGAAAGTTACAAGCTGCGAAGAGGATCCTACTATCCTCCGAGGAACTGAACCTCCAACTCCCCTCCAGAGACCAGCAAAACCATGCTCCTTATAGACGGAACTAAATGCTGAGAGCATATTATTCGCTTCATGCTGGGTTCCTACGGCGATGCTGCGGCTCGATTTCGATTGTAATTGCACCTTAACCTAAACAACAAAATAAATAATTATAATTGTACACCATATAAAATTTTTTTTAGGTTTATTGTGTTAAATAATTTACACACTCTAGCTATAGGATAGGATAGTATAGTAACCAAGAGATTACTATCGTATTATTCACAGAATGAAAATTTGACATCCATTCCATACATCTACAACAATATAACATTAACCATCATGATGGCAAAGATAGACTGGAGTAAACTCAAAACAAACCATCATGGCATTAATTGTGAATTACTAATATCATTAACACTATGTATAACTAACGAATGTGAAAAATCGCATTTTGTACAAGGCCTTTGCCATATTGTGGTAAAATGCTAGAAATTCCTAAAAAATAACATTACTGATTTCGGTCTTAAAAATTTTACATTTAACCACAAGGTTTGATAGAATACAACAGTAAACGAACGGAATAAAAAAATGTGATTTGTCACATTTGTTAGTTTTACATAGTGTTGACAATATAGCCACCAACAATTTATAATACAATGATAGCAGAGCGCTCATTATTCACTTATTTCTAAAGGATACATTCTCAGCCTTAAAAAAAAAAATAAATTGAAGTATTTTTATTTTATAATGTAGGTAGATTGTTGAGAGGGACTAGTTGATGGAATTAAAAAATAAGTAACACTAAAATTAACAAGATATATTGTTAATTTGCCAATGTTTCAGCTATAACTTTGATGGCCATCATCAGGATAAAAAACAAGAAATAGTCAAATAAAGAATTAGAAGAGAAAGAAAATAAAATAGAATTAAATTTTTAAAAATACAATATAGCATAATGAAATAAAGAAAATAACAATATTTATTAAGATGAGAATATACAAATTGTGTTGACACAGAAAAATTAAAAAGATGTAGGTAAAATTGATTTTTTTATTTTTATTTTTTTTCACTCTTCTTATTCTGTATTTGACTATTTCCTATTTTTATACCTGACGATGGCCATCAAAGACATGACTGAAGTGTTAGTAAATTAAAAATATATCTTGTTAATTTCAACAATACAATATTTTTTAATCCCTTTGACTGATCCCTCTCAATGACCAACATTATATCCGTCATCCCAGTGAATAAGAAGTTAAGTCGAATTAGACAAAAATGAGTTAACAGACTTAAAAGGATAATGGAGGTTCTCCTTTATGGTGAATAAGTGTTTAAGTAAGGTGTTCATTTTAAATAACTATGTTTAAAATGAACACCTTACATAAACACTTATTCACCATAAAGAGGAACCTCCACGATTCTTTTTAGTCACTTAGCTCATTTTGGTCAAAATTTGACCACTTATTCACTGGGATTTCAGATATATTCATCGTCATCAAATACACCTCTTTACTTTTATTTTACTTAGCTTTTAACAAACCAAAAATTAATCAGAAAATTATCTCAATCATGATTCATATCAATATCAAAATATGAAACAGAATAATTTTTTATTTTACAACTTTACTTTTAAGGGAAATGGTTAAAAAGCTTAAATAAGAGAATCTTCATAGGAATCTTAATACTTCACAAAATGAAATCTTCATACCATCTTGATCCTCGCTTGTTATGTAACAATAAATGAGCCAAGATTGACCTACATCATATTAATTCAATTAAATAAATCCTGTGGTGTAGTGGTTAGCATAGCAACCTACTAAACCCAAGATCGCGGGTTCGCAGCCCGGCAGATGACCTCAGGATTTTTTAAAGGGAGTAAAAAATCCTTAGCTATGCCGTCCTTCGGAAGGGACGTAAAATGGGGGTCCCGAGCCTGTGCGATGTCAGGTACTCGTTAAAGATCCCTATCCTAATTATACCTGGATAGGCAAAATTTAGGACTCCCACCGTAGCATCGTCCGATTAGCCATAGCAGCATAAAGTGACGTTAAACGAAATAAACAAACAATTAAATAAATTCCATTTAATGCATTTCTGTTTAACTTCCTTTTTATATCTTTAGTAAAACTTTTATTTACTTTATATTATCTTATTTCATTATTTTATTTAAAATATCTTGGCCAGTTGTGATTTACTTTTTATAATTCATTTGTTATTATTCTTAAGGAACTCTGTCCCAGGATAAAATTTATTTTCTATCTATCTATCTATATTTTATCTAATTTAGCAATAGTCTAAAATCCAGCTCTCCTATTTTTATTTGAAAAGTTTTCTGGCTACTGGCACAAAGACACAACCTTTTTTTTTTGTAAGATTTTATTTCTTGGCATTTAACTTCAGCCCCATGCCAAGGAGAAGTATTCCAAAAAAAAAAAAAGAAGACTATAGTGCAACTTGACCAAGAATCTGATAAGATAGTGTAACCTTAATGTTATTAGTTCAACCTAAAATTATTAAAACCATTTTTATTACTTCACTTCTTTACTGTGGCCAAAATACTTAATATTTTTTAAATCAAATATTTTTTAGTAAAGCCACATAGTTAAGAAAATAACAATAAATATAACAGACTGTCTCCTAATAGGCTATTTTATTGAGGATATAAAGTACGATAGATTGTTTAACACGCTAATTAATATACATATTGTAGTATTTACAAATATATTGATACACTTTAATTATATGTTATTTATTTTACTAATGCTAAAATTATATATCCATTATATGCGTCATCGACTTCCCAAAATGGGAGGAGTGCAAATTGTAAATCTTTACAGGAAATACAAAAAAACGGCATGACTAGAAAGCTTGCAATAGTTAAAAAATACTTGGCAGACCATTATATAAATGGTCCTTATATAACCTTGCCATTCTTGAGTTTCCAAAAAAAAAAAAATTAACTATGAGAAAACCTGAAAACTTTTGAAGGGATTAGTGAAATAACAAAAGAAAAAAGATAGAATGAACGAACATATTTACAAACCCAATATCTAGTATACTAAAACTAAAAATAATAATTTAAAAAAATATATATAACAATTATTTAATCAAAGTTTCATATGTTTACCACTTAAATAAACATATTTTCTTCAACGACACATTTGGAAAATAAGGAAACCTACATTATCGCCTATTAAAATAAATAGAAAACTATTTTACCAAGCGATAAAGGAGAAAAAACTTTGAAAATCAAGAGAAATAAATGGTTTTTGACAAATAGTGGATTTATACCCTTTTGAAAGTCGATGCCTCATATAGCCATTTATTTTATAGTATGGGCAGGAATAATAAATATAATGTATCAATTTATTTTACTAATAAAAAAGATCTACAATTACATAAATCAATAAAATTGGCATAAATCTGTAGAATAATTTTTTTAATGGAAGCTGAAATTAATAATGAAATTTGAAAACGATAATAAGTAATCTATAATAAAATTACTTTTCATTTGAATACTTCTAATTCTAATTCTAGCAACACTAACAAATTATTATCCCACATAAATTTGTACTTCATAATAGACCTTCTCAAGATTTTTAAAAACAAAAGAATGTTATAGGACATGGTTCGTCCTTGAAACTAGTTAATATTTACATAAGATAAACAAAAGATGGACAAGTAAACAGGCTTCTGTCCCTGATTTGAATAATTCTAGAGCAAGTAATGCTCAACGAGTATAGTTCTCTCACAAAAAATATTCTTTAAAATATACTTTTTTCTCAAAATAGAACATTATTAATTTTTTTTTCAAGTATTTTTAATATACCTTATTCAAGGACATTAATTTCTAAGAATCATTTTCAAATTTTTAGTTTTACAAATAGTAACAAAAAAACAAAAAAACAGCACAATGTCTATAAATAAAATTGATTACAAAATGTTTGGACCAAGAACTATATATATATATATATATATATATATATATATATATATATATATATATATATATATATATATATATATATATATATATATATATATATTTGATGAACTTAATGAGATATGTCCTAAATGTGGGTAAAAATAATGTCAGTTTTAAGGCCAAGTACCATTCGTTAATATTAAATGCTGCAATAATTGATACCACTGTCTGTCAAATAATTTGAAATCGTAAATAACATGCTTAAAATTTTGGATCTGACTGTCATCTTTACAAGTGTCAATTAGTACGACATAAAACCATTATAGACCCTAGGAAAAAAATAATCCGTTCCTAGTGTGTGCTAATAAAGTTTTTATTTCTATTTTTTATATTGTTCATTTTAATTATTTTGATAAGATAATTTACTTTAACTGTAACTGTTTAGTTATTTAATTTGTTCGTGTATATATTTGTGATTGAAAATATATCATTAGTTTAACTAAATTAATTTGATTTTATTATGGTTACTTCATTATTTAATTTATTCTTTTACATTATTATTTACTAAGGCAGTTATACCTGAGCCTGTAAAGGCATGGAACATGTATAACTTCTATAACAAGCGGTTTTTAATATGGGATTACTACCACAGAAGGAAAAAATATATATTATATACATATATTTAGATTAAAATATATATGTATTAGTATATTTTCTACCATTTATCTGTTTGTTAGTTTTCTAATACTATATACTTCTTAAAGCAATATTATGGTAATTAATATAATATTAAATAACTAATGTTTTAAGGTATTCACAATAAATATACTAAAATCTTAAATATTAATAATTTGTATATAATAAAACAAAAAATTTGAACCTGTTAAAACTGAACTTTTTATTTTTGGAAAATGACAGCATTTTTTGTCATATGGACACTAATCACAGAATGAACACATGCAATTTCATCACCCAAATTTTTGTAGCTAGCTTAACATTAAAACTCCTTAAATTTTTGAGGATTTGTGACATTTATTTACTAAACTGCACTAACTAATTCATATAGATTTTTAATTATTTAAAAAAAAAAATAGGACAGTCCCACACCTGCCAATTGAGGGGATAAGGGTTTAGAAGTGAATGGTTCTGGAAATGATGCCATTTATTGGAAGATAATATTGAACCGAACTTTACCTAATCACATGACTTATCAATTCACAAGATAGTGCTAATGATAATGCGGCCTGTAAAAGTTGAACTAATCGCAATTTTAAAAATAAATAGCACATAATTTAATAAAATATGCATACCAGAAAAAAAGGGCTTCCAGTGAAGGCAGTAATCGCACCCATGACTCCTGCCAGCAGAGCAGTCTTGGGTAGAGACACCTCCCCATTGGGTTTCAGGTTGAGCTTATGTTCCTCAGCAATATGAAAACCACCGAGCCTGAAGCCATTCATGAAAATCTGGTGCCACACTGATGGCACCAGCCCGTTCTGGAGAGCCAAAAGACCATCTGTTTTGGCAATCGTATACATGGCATGGAAAAAACCTCTGTAGTGGACGGCATGCTGTCCCTTCGCTCTCAGTTCTCCCTGGAGCTGGAACCTAGTCTTCACAACTTCCAGTGGGTTCGTGACGACCGTCGCGCAGACGGCAGAAAAAGCGCCGATGGCGAATTGCTCCATGGATGGAAGTTATCAGTGGTAGTTATGTCATAACCCATCAATGAGTGAAGATAACGTCTGCCTCGTGACAATATCAGCCGAATACAGGGTCAGGGAAGAGAGGTTCTCGCATCCCACTATTGACCTGAAATAATTCATTGCCAAGACAAGTCATAAACAGAGCGCTCTAAAAATAACACTTCACGACCCCACCTACATTTCAATATTCGGCAACGGATGAGGCGGGAGATTTTGAACAATAACATCTCAAAATGTGTATACATTATAACGCCGAAATGATTTCGCAACTCTTCCAAACGGATGTTAAAATTTACATTAGTTATTTACATTAGATACAAAAAAGATAAGACAATAGATAATGATTTACGTATGAAAAATAAAGACCAATGTTATTCCCAACCTCTTGAATAATCTTTTACCATAATTTTTAACTATTATAAATAATATTTTTCGAATAATGAAGTCCGAAAATAAAAATAAAAGAAAAAAATAACTTTGATAACAGAAAAACCTATAAACAAAATAAACGCAGTCTACCAACATAACTTAATTAAATAAAAGGATCAAAATAAGAGTGTTGTTGATTTTCACATTTTATAAATTAGAAATGATAATAATAAATGAATGCAGGCTACATAACTTTATGCGGGAGAAATAATAAAATGATTCCATGAATAATAAATTAGTCGAAATTAAGATATTTTTCGAAACAAATTAAATTTACATCGAAGTTTTACCATATTTCCATTTTGTTTGTTTTAATATAGAAACAATATAAACGTTGTTTTATTTTTTTGTTTTTACTCAATTACAGATTCCTGAAAAAAAATTCCATACTTGCTTCAAATATTAAAAAATACAGATTAAAACGGAAATAAGGATTCCAGGGAATTCGTTTTCATCACTTGTACCCAACAATTCATTATATCCTTCAATGTTTTATAGAATGGAAAAAACAAAAGGCAGATTTATGATTTCTACTAGTCATTTAACATGAAACTATAAAATTAGTTAATTAAAATATATAGATGATATTCACAAGTTATATGAGCGAATAACATTAAAAATATTTTACTTCCATACAGAAAGAATGCTCAATCAATAGGGATATTTTAAATATAAACATTCTTTGACTAACCAAAATTAAACAATACATGAATATCAAAAATATAATTGAATAAGGAGATAGTTCTATTTTTGAGGAGAATGGAGCTATGTGCTTTTATATTTCGATAAAACAAAACAAATATTAGTTCAAAATAAAAATGATCTGTACCCAATTGTAAGTTCTCACAAGACTCTAGCCTTAGCATCTTAAATTTTCAAACCTTTTTTATTGTTTTCAAAAACTTGATAAGTGCTGTTACCTTCATTTTGAAGGAAATCCATGGATTCAGATTTTACAATAAAACATTTTATCAGATCAAAACTGTATTGAAGATTCAACCTTATAAAAGTAATTTTCAGAGGTTCGTAAAAATAAATTGATACATGTAATTTGAAATTGTATTTAATGTAGTTATTAATTCCATTTCTTACACTCAAATATTTTGTGAAAAGTTCTAAAGTGAAGTTAAATTCAAATTTAACCATAATTAATTTTTTTAGCAGTTAAAACATAAGGTAAATAACTTTTGATTTCGATTTTGGTGTTCCCATCAACTCATTGAAGAACCAGATTCCTGTTTAAACAAGCCAAATATGTCACAAAAAATGACTCCTAACCATAATGTTAATTCATGGTGAATAGAAGAAAAGAAAACATAAGAATAGTTGAATATTATAATATAAGCATTAACTAATATTTTATTATTATTTCCCAACAGACAAAATCAATTGTATGTCTGAAGGACATAAATTACGTTTCCCTCTAAAAAAGAAGTTTGGTATGTTAGAAAGAATCAATTTTAAAAAACTGTAACCAGAGGCATGAAAGCTCAGTGAGTAAGGCACTAAACTGCCAAGCTTCTGGAGCCTAATTCAAGTCAAGTAACTTAAGGTAGAAAATTAATTTTATGTTATTTGAATCTACTTTGAAGTCGGGAAAGTAGGAACTGAGGAACCCAGACTTCATAAAATGGGTTCCCTTAATTAGTGGAAAAACCTAATGGTTGATCATGATCAATGCCAAATCTCATACTTTCACAACCGTTGTCCCAATAATTACATCCTTACCAAAGTCCTGAATCAAAGACACTTCAAGGGTCGCAGTGGTACATTTTTTTTTTTTTTAAGCTAGAATAGGCAATGATTTTGGTGTGGAAAAGTGTTGTAAATCGATGGTAGATAATGAATTAAATAACACATTCCAAATAAATGAAGCTAAAATCAAAGTCTTTTGGTTACAGCTAATATAAGACACAATATGATCAATGTAAATAGAAGACTGTATTTTTTGGTATGATTTAAGGCATGCTAGCCTGAAAGATGAAGTCCCGAATAAAAAATACTACTAGCAATGAAATTTTGAGATGTGCCTCTAGCTTTTTTTCATGTTCGGTACGTATTTGTACACATCATTTTACTCTAATGAGTGTGCCAAATAAAAATATTGATAAGGATATTATATGAGAGGTATTTAATGATTTGTTTCTTTAGTATCACCTTTTGAGATAAATTCATCTTTTCATTCATAAATTCATCTTTTGAGATGAAGAATGTCATTTTAAAAATTCATATAAATGTTTCTCATTAAATAAGAGTGAACAGTTCAAATTGCAGAATGATAAAGGGCCAAATGAAATTTTCAATACTATGAGTTTATTTTTATATTTTATTGCATTTAACAAGCTTACAAAAATCTTTTTAAAAAAAACAACAAAACAAGAGATTTAGTCGATTACATTCAGAGAAAATCTACCATACTGAATTTTGACAGCTAAATTATTTATATTGCTATTCATAGTTTCATTTACCATCATTAACAATATTTTCATTAAAGTAATTAATTTAATTAAAGTAATAGTTATATTCGTGTTCAGTATTCAGTATAAATATGATCGATTTTGGAGTTTCTCATTAGCAAGCATGTTGTACTTTCATTACCAATGAGTTGAAATTAAAAATTGATGCTGACATTTGAGTCTCCATAAGATAAAAGATTTTAAATATAAAGCAATTCAATTTTATACTTATTAATGTACATCAAATCAACTATTTGATAAGTACAAAAAATGTGCTAGTTAAATTTTTTGATATTTCAGCAAGTTACGGGTAAAGTGTTTTATTTCTTTATTTTAGGTTTGACCCCTTTGGTTTTTGGACTTATAAAAAAATATTAAATTTTTTCATAGTCATTATTGAAATAATAAATTTATGTACTATCCTAACAAACATTCCAATAATATGGACTCATCTAAATCATAAAAATGGAAGATACATTATTTCAAATATATCTGAACATTTTTTCAACAATCAGTTTTAAGTATTAAGCAAAAATTGTAACTTTGAATTTGCACGGTAGAAAACAGTATTTTCATGGAAATTTGTGATTCTTTTGTTTTAAAATCAAGTGATTAATTATTCCACTAATCATAAGGCTAATTACTAGGTATTATTTTTAAAACTGATTAAAAACCCTAATTAACACTTTTAAGTATAATGTTAAATTATTAATTTAACAGTACACACCAAAATTTGTTGTTAATGTGTTCTTTGATTCACTGTTAGATGTCTGTAAGGTTATAAAAACATTCCATCTATGTTCCTGACTTTGATTATTCAAATTTTATATCTAACTGTCTGTATAACTAGTATTGTTTGAGTATAATAGTTTACTTGATAAGGTATTTGTATAAAATACCAACTAAAACTAATACAGTTAAGGAGCATAATTAATATGATAAATTTTGAATCAGTAAAATTTAGTCTGTCTACAATACATCTTATTAAATCATTTATATTTCCTTTTGATGTCTATATTATTCATATTTTTCTATACGATATTGCCAATATTCTTTTTCTATAATATATCGGTGGTTAAAATCAGATTTGAATTTACTTTATGACCAAAACATCTGTTATTTTTAGCGTGAGCTTATTAAAGTTCGAGACTTGTGAGTTTTCGCAGAATTTAAAATGTGTTTAAACCACTAAGTTGATTATTAAAGATAAAAATTTGTTACATATTTTATTATATAAGTGCTAGGGACCATTACTTTTTAATTAAAAGAAAAAAACTAAATACAAAGTTTAGAAATAATAAACTAAAATGTACAACCTTACGCATACGCTCAAAGTTCCCACAAAATTACAAAAGACTTTTATATTTATAGCCTACTTTGGTTCGTTTAGTTTTTTATTGGTTAAATAGTATCAAAAAGTTCATTAGCATGGAAAAATGAGGTGGACGTCAGCAGTGTTACTGATCAGTAGTGTTGCCTCACAAACGTCATCCTACAGTGAGGTGAAACTTTTTATGTTAAATACAGAGCCTTTTTCCTTATGAGTGAAATAAGACCACATTTTTGAAAATAGAAACTAAATTACAGAAAAGTTGATAAAAAAAACTACTAGACTAAAAGTATATTTTACAGACCTCAGAAATAATTTAATTATTAACCCAACAACCAATTCTAATTAAAATTAGGTGTTACATGATATAGTTTTATTGCAGTTCAGAAAAAAATTAAACAAAATTATACTCTTTAAGAAATTATTTAATTAAGGTAATACCCATGACATAAAAATCTCTTCTGTTGACATAAAGAAATTAATAAAAAACAAATAAACTCTTGATTGCAAAGTATTTTTCAAAAATTTAACATACTTAAGAAATGATACGAACATACTCGTTTAAAAAAAGGAAGTTCATTTTTCGACTTTTTTACTCTAAACCCAAAACGGCATTTTTGTTTTTTCTTAGAATTACCCCCATCTCACCTGATTTAAACTCATTTTATCACTTCCATTTAATTTAACTATTTGTCTTCCCGTTCGCAGTCAAAATGTTTTTTAATTTAAATTTAATATGATTCCTAAAGTGCTTAAATTGTATTTTTTAAAAATTATACTCTTGACTCTTGACAATGTTTGAGTAAACATACTTTATGATTATATAACCACTTATTGTTTTCCCTTCCCTTTACCATTTGGTTTCCTAATGAAGTTTACAGTCTTCAAGAAACACGTTTCTAGATAAGGCGAACGACAACGAATAAGTTATCAGTTTGAGTGTTTCTTTTAACCTAGAATAAAAATACGTAAATTAAAACAGGATCAAACCTATTTTGGGCAGTTGTGAAAACAGCCCACAATCAGCATCACTGTTGATTGTACTCGAAATCAATACATGATTATTTAATTTAAAAAAAAAATTCTATTCATTCATCCAAAGAACTAACAAAATTTGACTTGAGAGATAGAAAAAAAAGTTAAAAAAAAAGGGACTTGAAAAAAAAAAAAAAAAAAAAAAAAAAAAAAAAATTCGATGTATTAAACAAAAAAAAAAAAAAAAAAAAAAAAAACAAAAAAAAAAAAAAAAAAAAAAAAAAAAAACTTCGCTCCCTTGAGGTATTGTTACTGATTTTTATATTTTTAAGTGTGCTGAATTAGATTCCGAAGGCAAAAAAATTCTGTCTAGCATCGTTTTCGAGAAATTAGACGTTATTTTTGAAAACAAAAAACAAAAAAAAACTTAAATTTTGTATTTTCTAAAAATTTCATTTTTTTTTCAAACCCATGAACATTGTTTGTGACTTTTATATTTACAAGTGTGCTGAGTTCAAATCAATAGTAAAGAAATTCTACCAAGCACCCTTTTCTAGAGATTGGAAGTTGTTTAAAAAAAAAAAAAAAAAAAAAAAAAAAAAAAAAAAAAAAAAAAAAAAAAAAAAAAAACTTAAATAGTACTTTTTTTATATATATTCTTATAGCTCTTTTTTTTTTGGATGAAAAACAGTAATACGAAATCTGTTCAAAAGAAAAGGTGAATTTTGAATTTTCGCGGGCTGTGTACATTCGATTATCGAATTTTTTTTTTTGGTTATGTTGGTACACATGTGTTAGGGTCCGTTTATGTTGGAGCTGCGATAAGCGAGGATAGCGGCGATACTAGCGAAGCTTAAACCTCCACTTGAATCACCGCTTCTGTATGGTCACCGCTCTAGTCGCCGCTCCAATATAAACACTACACTGAAAAACATATGATAATTTTCTCAGCTCCGCTAGTATCGCCGCTCCAACATAAACGGGCCCTTAGTCATATGTTGGCATTATCAGCCAATTTGGATTAGTAGTTTGTTGTTGACAACTGAAAAGGTTAGTCACGTTAATGTGTGTTCTTCGATTTTTGACTTTCGTACGGTTAATAAAGAATACTACAAGGAAGTTATGCAACGTTTGCGTGAAGCAATACGGCTCAAACGACCGGAATTGTGGAAAAATCATGGATTCTGCATCACGATAATGCACCAGCTCAAACATCAATGCTTGTTTGATACTTTGGCCAAAAACAACACCCTAATCATGCCTCAACCACCTTATTCACCAGATTTGGCTCCCTGAAACTTTTTCCTATTCTCAAAACAGAAGAGACCAATGAAAGGAAAGCGTTTTGCCACAATTGATGAGATAAAGTCAGAATCGAAGAACATACACAAACGTGACTAAACCTTTTCAATTGTCAACAACAAACTACTAATCCAAACTAGAGATGAGTAGTACTTGAACGAACTAGTTCATGAAAATGAACTATAAAGAGCGCTCTCTGTTTTGGTGAACTATAGTTAATTTGCCCCACCACTCGGACAGGGATCCGTCGGAACTACTGAACTAAATGAACTAGGTAGCTAAATGAACTAGATAGCTAAATGAACTAAGTGAACTAGGTAGTTCGTCGCCACTTAGTTCCTCATTTCGGGTTTAATCGTGTTTTGTAGTGTCTTCAGCCGAGGCACGTAAACAAGCTTGAACAAGTAACCTCTAATTTGTTCCTACCAGGAATAGTGTCTACTTTCTATTTCTGTTTTTAAAAATTCAACGAAATTCTTATTCCTTAAGTTCTTTTCTATTCAGTTTTCCTTTAGATATCAACGCCAAGGACATGATATTTACCTTTAATTCTCAACCTATTGACTGAGTAAATACCATGTTTGTTTTATTTATTTTTCCCTAATTAACCTAAGTTCCTATACACTTTGATAGCAAACCTAACTAAAAAGCTAAGCGTGGTGAACTACTTACAGCAGTCAGACCTTTTAATTTTTAGATTTCAAGGTTCGAAGCTAATTTCCCTGTACTAATAGTGATTTGTTTGCAATTTATTACAGTTTATCCAAATTCAACAAACAATTTTGGTTTTTTTGACATATCTCAGAGTACGAATGGGCAAATGTTTTCTTTAAAAACCCTATCTTGCACAAAATGTAATGATCTACAAATTTTAGTATTCATTTATTGATTGAATTAGCCATTTTTGTGTTTTGGACTCTTATAAGTTTTGTAAATATAACATTTACGATGAAAGCATTTTTCTATGTTATTTCAAAAATCTGAAAAAGTTTGGGTTCCCCCTCCCCAAACATTTTCCCCTTATCAAAATAAGTTTCGTTTTTGATATTTTATTCTGAGGACCCACCTGGACCATATGAAAACATAAAACCTACTACTCCAGCTTTTGCAAGACAGACCCCCATTTTGGGGGGTAATTTAACTAGACTAAGTGAAAATATTAGAACAAATTTGTGATATTATTGTATTGTCTTTGGTCCTTGAAGTATGTGCAAATTTTTAAGTTAATCAGATTGCTGAACATCAGTGAAATTATATTGAAAAATTCAGTTTCATACAGATGATTGTAATAAAAGATATAGAAAATAAGTGTAATCTATGTAAATATATCATAAATACGAGGGTGAATCAAATATAAACGGTAATTTTCAAAATTATATTTATTGAATAATATTATACAGAAACTATACCTTCAACATTTTTCAATGTAGTCTCCTGCATTATCTACACACTTCTGCCACCGATTTGGAAGCTTGAATATTCCCTGTTCATAAAAAGACTGAGGGCGAGTTTTTAACCATTCGCGCACGTGCTTTTCGACGTCTTCATTGTTTTCAAATCGTTTTCCTTCAAGTGATTCTTTCACATGTGATGAGACGTTGGTCCACCATTACACCCCCGAATCGAAAATGGCAAGTAAGGAGTGGCGAAGGAAGGATGAAGGCTGCCCAGTGAAAGCCAAAACTCGTCTCTCAGCCGGAAAAGTTCTTGCAACAATTTTTTTTGACTCAAGGGGAGTTCTACTCATTGATTTTCTTCACGATCAACGAACAGTGAATGCGGCTTACTACTGCCAGGTGCTACAGTCAGCAAAAACCAGTTACCGGAACAAAAGACGAGGTGTGCCCATTAGAGATGTCATCCTTCTCCATGACAACGCAAGGCCTCACACCGCATTGTTGACAAGGGATAAATTGGAAGAAATGGGCTGGGAAACTCTCGAACACCCTCCTTACAGTCCAGACCTGTCCCCTTGTGACTATTTTTTGTTTGCGCCCCTGAAAGAATCACTTGGAGGAAAACGATTTGAAAACAATGAAGACGTCGAAAAGCACGTGCGCGAATGGTTAAAAACTCGCCCTCAGTCTTTTTATGAACAGGGAATATTCAAGCTTCCAAATCGGTGGCAGAAGTGTGTGGATAATGCAGGAGACTACATTGAAAAATGTTGAAGGTATAGTTTCTGTATAATATTATTCAATAAATATAATTTTGAAAATTACCGTTTATATTTGATTCACCCTCGTATTTAAAAATGTAAATAAATGCAGAAATAAGATAGAAGCGTTTTTTATTTCAGTATAGTTAATTTGGCAACTCAGTTCCCTCCCTTTTTTCCATAGTTCAAATCCTCTCTTAGTTCAGTACATTTCCATAGTTCTTTTGAAAAATGAACTATGTAGTTCATTTGAACTAGTTCATTAGAATGAACTACCGCAAAAGGAACTACTTTGCCCACCTCTACAAACTACTAATCCAAACTGGCTGATAATGCCAACATATATCTAACGCATGTGTACCAACATAACAAAAAAAAAAAAATTCGATAATCGAATGTTGCACAGGCCGCGAAAATTCAAAGCTCACTTTTTCTTTTGAACAGACCTCGTATATAAAATAATAATATTTAATAATGAGCATAATTACTTAATGTGTATATTTTTTCTTTTTCTACTCTTCATCACAAGTCTCCTGTTGTAGGGCACAACAGTAGTCAGCAAGCATCTTCTCATTGCAATTACCGCTATACTTTTTTTTCCATTTGAGCTATCTCTGGATGAAATTGTTCTCCGTGTTCATCTAACACTGCTCCCAAGTTGGGAGGGAAGAAATTCAAATTGGAATGCAATACATAAATTTTTGAAGACATGTTGCGAACTTATAATATGAACTTATATGCCTTATATGATAAAAGCAATTCTTCAACCTCATGTATACAACAAAGCCTAATAATACTAATACAACAAAGCTCTCCATTTTTTTTTTTTTTTTTTTTTTTTTTTTTTGTAATATATTATAAAAGTTTCAAAATCAAATAGGTTTTTTATTTTTTTTTTAAAGCTTTCAATGATAAAAAAATGCTCGAAAGGTCAAAAAACACCTCATTTTTCAACATAAAAAACAAATTTGACAAAAAATGGTGCCTTCGGTTTTTGTGACTTCGGATTCGTGTTCAGGACACTTCAAAACATAGTAAAACAACGTTTTATGTTGAAGGAAGTATTTTGTTGCAGAACAGTGTTAGATGCTCAGCGTTTCATTTGTTCAAATAGTCAAAACCAAATTCATGTTTTTTAACCTTTTACATGTTCAGTCATTTCGATTTTATTCATACTATTAATTTCTAGAATCATTAGGCTTTCAATCATGTTCTGATATGGAATCTTTTGAAATATTCAACGGAATGAGAAAGAAAAAAAAAAAAAAAAAAAATCGACGTGGGGCATTTAGTGTTGCGTGCCTAGTGTACAATTTTGTTGTAATTACGTCTATTGTAAATGACCTTGTCCTATTTCGTCCCGTTTTGCAGCAGACTTAAAAAAAACAACGAAATAATAATAGTAAACTAAACTAAAATAGTTATTTTAAACGAAATATAATTTTTTTTTTTAGTTTTATTAATTCCGAACATTATCTAAGACTAAACTGTTAAATGTGTTTTTTTTTTATCCTTACGATTAGGGTCAAAGAAATTTATCAAGAAGGGGATTCTATTTTAAATATTTATTTTTCTTTATGGCCTTATGTAACATGTCTGCGATTAGGTTTGCGAGTGGGTGTGGCTGATAACAATGTCTGGGAATCTGCAATAAAAATTGTTCCACTATGTTTTAGTCCAGAGCAGTAATAAGATAATTTTAGCCAATTACATTAATAATTTATTTTATATATGTTATATAATATCCCTTGCAGACAATTTTATATTATGTACATGTAGAATGCAAGTTTTAATGTGAATCCAGAAAATAAGGAAGAAGCAAACTTACAGATAATAATAATTTTACTCTGGGACAAAGTACCTTCAGAATAACAATTTTTTTTTTTTTTTACTTTAATTGAGTAATTATTGCAATCTGCCATAAAAGTGGGCAATAAGTAATATAGACGGCTTCAAGATTACATTCGCAAATTACGTAAAAATAAATGGAAAAGAAGAAAGAAAAGAACTATACTATACATAAAAAATTTAAAATATACAATATACATGTAAGTAAAATATATAAATAAAAGAAAAGTATATAAAATAATTTAATTAAATTAAAAATACAATCATACTTTATTTACAAAATACACTAATCCTAGGGATCACGCAACCAGACTGTCCCTCCACTTGTGGAGAGACAAGCCAGGCACAGAGAGGTCCCAGCTGTTCTCTCTCAGCTGCGTCACTGGTGTAAAATCCAGTGGTGGCTGAGTGAGAGCGCTATAGGAAAGTCACTCAGGGCATGAGTAGAGAAGCTGGCAATTACCAGTGCTCTAATATAAATAAATTTTCACAAAAAGTCTTAGGGCCATTGCCATTTTAATCTGCGACGAGGGGTGTCAGACTGGATAATGATTGATCCAGATGGTTGGAATGGGAAAAAAGGTTGCAATGGAATTTCAAAAATTTAAGGGGAATGAAGTCGAGGAAGTAAGTTGTATTGATATCATTATGTAGGGTTCTGATGGATACATAATAAGCAGCATTCGTGTTAGCTCGAAAGATTTTGGGAAGATTGAATACTATTGATATTCGAGTCGAGTATAAAGGTTTCATATAAGTATCTTTTTTAAGTCGAATCCAAGATACCGAACTGCGTCAGCTTTAGGTAGGAGAATACCATTGAAATAGATAGTAGGACAGGATTTACGGCGGAGGGTAAAGGTTACGTGCAATTTTATTGAAGAATAACAACTACATACATGTTTGTATGTTTTTTTTAAACTTTTATTTCTTAAATCCTTCTTCTTTCTCTAGCTCATTCGTGCCTTTCAGCGTAGAACTTGACGCGCCTCGGCCCACCTTTTCCATTTATCTCGATCCATAGCCATCCGTTTCATCTGATGCATGGTCCTTCCGCGTTCTCTCCCCAGCTTTTCAATTTATTCACAATATGCGATTCGTGGCCTGCCAACGGGTGGATTTCTTAAATTCGCACCTGTGAAATACAAAATTAACAATCATCAGATGTGCTGAAATATAAATATAAAATAACTGGAACGTTAGGAGAGATAGTAGTGCCCAGGCCACTTCTGCCTTCTGGATACGCCTGTACCCAGGATTTGCTGGGTACATATTATTAATATTTTTTAAAAAATGTTTATAAATAATTATGTCTAGCATTATAAAAGAGAAATATTAAATTTTATTTCCTGAGATTAAATACAGATGTATCATTTGTTCATATAGTATTTTTTCCTCAAACTTTTCTCCTCCTACACCCAAAATAAAGACGTGTGCTATTTTTGAAACCTCTCACTAAGACTAATTCTAGTTCCAAATCGCCTCTCCTAAGACATTTATAACTTACCCGAGGTTAAAGTTCTCAAGTCTGCCCCAAGGTTATCGGGAGTATATTTTTAGCAACCATTCCTCCTTTACATATTTTCTCGTTCTGGACTAAAATCTCAATCGATCAATGAATAAATGTTTTTTGTTGAACTGAACTGAAGCCGAAATTTATTCAATCAACTTGGGCCTCTTCAGTAATCCATAAAGTATTTTTCTAAACATAATAACCAAAAAATAATTGTTTTTTTGTATGTTTCTTTCTTTACTTCTTTTGTTTCACTGTTTTATTTATTTTTTTTTAAGTATATATTTATAAATTTCAAAACATTTTTATAATATAAGTTAATGTATTATAATATTTTTCTGGATACATATAACGATCTGTCACCAATATTGTTAATATATTGTTATTGTTTTTAAATTAATAATTTTCAAATACAGGCGTCAGATAAAAAACGTGGAGCAAACACATTGTAAATTTCCTTTGGCCAAATCATTTCCACTTCTTTGGTAATTGTGATATTTCAATTGTTTTGTAAACGAAGTGATACCTTCAATTACACATCAAATCTGTGTTCTCCTTGAGTAACTGATTAATTCCACATTACAAATTTAATTTCAAATATTTTGTTAAATTAAGTTCTCCTGTACCTCGGAGGTACAGAACACTATGTCACATTTCCATAAGTTAACAGGACTTATAGTATGTTTACCTTCCCACTATTTCTAACGAAGCTATGAAGTCAAAAATTATCGCATATTCCATGCACTCTACACCCCTCATTTCAGGACTCATTGACTGGACTAGTATATAATGATGTTATACCCTCCCCCTAAAAAATAAATAAATAAATAAAAAACATTTTTATGTAACTTACCTTACAATTAATTTGCCTACGACATAGAATTCTATAGCTCTGTATAAAGGGGAAAAAGGTGAATAAGAATACGTAATAATGTATTTTTGGTCAAAAATGGGCATAGTGTTCTGTACCTCCGAGGTACAGAGTTGAACACTCTCTGTAAAAAAAAAAATAAAATAGCATAAAAGTTGGAAAAACGTCACAAGGGAATAGCCAGGGGTCTTAGCGCGCTCGGTACACAAAGTCATGGGTTCGAATCCCATTTTTTTAGTTTTTGTCAATATTGATGTCGGAAACCCGCCACTGCTCTATTTTGATTATTACAGAAGTAATCCAAACAGATCACCATTATAATGGTCCTATAAAAGTAAATAAAATGTGCAGTAGTTATTAAAATTTTGAGCGATTCCAACAGTTAAAGTTTCACAGATGGAACAGCTCCAAATGGTTCCAGTTCCAAAAGGTTCCAAATCGTTCCAAGACCTCAACGGCTGGTTACAAACAAAAGGTAGTCGAAACGGATCCTCAGGTCTTTTTATGAAGCATATTTTTATTTGTCATCTGACTTTTGTAATCCATAAATTAAAATGAAGTGCTACTGATGAGTAGTTCTTTTCAAGTTTTAACATGTTATTATAATAATTGCCAATACATTTACTTGATATATATGTTCTGTACAGTTGTAAATAAATATTAAAAAAAAAAATGAATATAACAAGGATAGTGACGTCCCGATGGCCGAGTGAGTTGGGGCGAGAGTCTCAGCGCGCTCGGTACTGAAGGTCGTGGGTTCGAATCCCACCTTATAGCGGATTAAAATTCACTTCATGGCGGAACCACGAAATGAATCTTGATCTTCCCACCCTGGCTAGAATAGGTTGGTAACCTCTATGAAAGAAAAAAAATTTTAATAAGTAGGTAGGTAACTAAACTACAAAAATGTATTACGTAATAAAATAACACTGCTTGCGGCAAAAGGTGGCTTTATCAAAGGAACGCGCGCGGCACTTGTCAAAGAAAAGCCGTGTTGTTTCTAGACGAGAGACAGTACAGTCTAGTTTCGGGCGGCGCGTTTGACGGGAACATTCGAGACTTTCGTTCACGCCGATATAAATGTTGCGCCTGCAGGAATTGGAGTCATTCTGAATTGTAACTTGATGGCGATCCTACGTCGATACAAAGTTTATTATTAAATAGTGGAAAATGAGTGCAGTGAAGAAATCTAAAACGTATCATTTTAATAAGGATTGGGAGGAAGAATTTTTCTTTTGTATGGTGAAGGGTAAGTGCATTTGTGTTATTTGTCGTGCGTCAGTTGCAATACCTAAGCGTGGTAACTTAGAGAGGCATCATAAAACGGTTCATAAAAACTATGAAAAGGATTTTCCGCTACCGAGTGAATTAAGGAAAACGAAAAGTAAGTGATTTGATATCTTGTTTGAAAAAAGAACAATCCATGTTCACAAGACCAGCCAAACAATCAAAAGCTGCTACGATCGCGTCATTTAAAATATCTCATATTTTGGCGAAACACAAGAAACCATTTGAAGATGGATCGGTGGTGAAGGAAGCATTTATTGAAGCGGGTGAGACTTTATTTGGAGATTTTAAAAATAAAACAGAAATCATGTCTGCTATTAGAGAACTTCAGTTATCTCGTCCGACTGTCACAAGGCGTATTGAAGTCATGAGTCAGGACATCGCAGATAAACTAAAACATGATATCATGGATGTACATACTTTTCTTTACAGTTCGACGAATCCATCGATATGACAGACACTGCCCAGCTGTGTATTTTTATTCGGATGGTATTCAATGACATGTTGGCTAAGGAAGAATTTTTGACAATCATTCCTCTGAAGGGGAAGGCCCGTGGCGAAGATATATATGACGTTTTCTTCAATTTTGTAAAAAACTACGAGCTACCAATATATAAATTAGTGTGCATTACAACCGATGGAGCACCAGCAATGACTGGAAACAAAAACGGTTTTGTGGCATTGTGTCGAGCTAATGAAGAATTCCCTTCATTTTTTTCATTCCATTGCATTATACATCAACAAGTTTTGTGTTCAAAAGTTTTAACACGGAGGAAATTATGGGCATTGCAACAAAAATTGTGTATTCCATCCGTGCACGTAGCTTGCAACGGCGGCTCTTTCAGTTGCAGTTGGAAGATAGGGAGTCAGCTGAACACACTGATTTAGTTCTTCACACGGACGTCAGGTGGTTGAGTCGCGGAAAATTCCTAGAAAGGTTTCAAGAATTATTGCCCGAAATAACAGCTTTTCTAGACGAAAGAGGTGATGACACTCAGATTTTGAAAAACGAAAAATGGCTAAATGATTTGGCATTTTTGACTGACATCACAATGCACTTAAACACCGTTAACTTGGAGCTTCAAGGTAAAAAGGAAAAACTATTATTGAGATGATTAGCGCAGTAAACGCATTCAAAAGTAAATTGCAACTTATGATAGATCAACTGAAAAGAAAGGATCTGAAACATTTTCCGTCTTTGAAAGCAAGGATTCCTCAGTTGAATTATGATACGTATGAGGCTGAATTATCAAATATTTTGGGACAATTCGAAATGCGTTTTTATGATTGCAGTAAATTGGAAAATATAGCATCATTTATGAGTTATCCTTTTTCATGTAAAAACATTGAGGAATTAGCTACTGAAATAGCAAGTCAGTTTAATATGAACTCATGTTCTGTTGAAAATGAGTTGGTGCAGATTATATCAGATATACATCTCAAAGCTACAGCATCTGATACAAATTTCTGGTGTTTTATATCTGAAGATAAATATCCGAATGTAAGGCAAATCGCCCTTCAACTGACGGCATTTTTCGGGTCAACTTACTTGTGCGAGTCTGCATTTTCTGAAATCTATGATAACCCGTCCTTCCTGCTCTAGTTGGAGAAGGAGCACTAAAAACAAACAAATAGGACGCAATGTAATGACATGTCCCCTTGTAGCTGATCTTTAAAAATTATTCGAATTTCAAAAGTGCTTCTTTAGATAATTAAAATATTTAACTTGACCACTTATTTACATTTACAATTTATTTAGACATAACAAAGATATATGGCAATCTTCTGTGCCAATATTTTTCCCTTGACTCCAAGCAATCCCGGAGACTCGGATTCGATTCTAGGAAAGAATAATTCTATCTCGTGAAGATAATTGAAGATTAAATTTGAGTAAATTACTTCCTGTTGTTCTTTATATACGGGAAAATAGTCCGTTTAAATTGAGGATATAACAACAATTCATATTTTTGAATATAATAATTCTGTACTATTTTCCTCGAAGAAATTTCCCTCGGCGCACAGTGGGACGAGCCAACGTAATTTGTTGGACACTGGTTGAAAACAAAAATTTATATTAATGGCTTGAATCACTTATAAAATGTTTGCTGTGGTCATTGTATATAAACAACAGTTTGCTACAACAAATGGACTTCACAAATGTTATCCACTGATATTCACCAATAAAAATGCTTAAAATTGATATGGGAATATGTAGGTCTAAATGCTGACACTGACACGCCGAATTTGAACGTATGGATCCAACGATAAAATTTCGATAACCACAGTGTAGGAGCCTGTGGGCTGTAATTGATTACCTCTATTAAATAACTAAATATTTCTGTTTCGGTTGGGGACAATGTTTAAAATAATTATTACCAATTAGGTATCTGAAAAACCGCAAGTTGTTTATTTTTTTTAGGAAATCCGATCGACGAAAGAGGCATAAAACATCTATGATTTGCAAATTTTTTAAATTCGATAGAGTACATCAAGAATCATAGAAAATAAAATCCCTAAAAACGAAAATTGGATTTTTTAGACACACTATTGGTTAACAGAGCAAAGTCCTTAAATGATGGGGGAAAACAAGCTTTAGATTCGAATTCTACATCTTTGAAAACATACCCATATGAAGTTTGAAGTCGATGCAATAATGTTTAGAGGCTCAAAAATGCGATGTCCAGAAAAAACATAGTTTCCTCCCACTGTCAATTATCTCCTGACTACCTCATTGAATTATTGGCGCCTGATAAATGGAATCTCAGATAGAAATCTCTAAATGGAAGTACAGTGGAATCTTGTTGCTAGCTGTTCGGATTAGTGAAAAATTCGGATAATAGAGGTTAGGGTAAAATAAACTCAAAGTCAGAATAAACGTTTCTTTTATATTTAGAAACGGAATAATGTTAGATAACAATTCTGAGCAATAGTATTACTAAGGAATAATTCCCTGATAACACCATCACAGAAATAGAAAAAAAACAACACATCTTCAGATACACAAGATAGATTTCGATATAAAGGGAAAAACAGACTACTCATAAAAACAATAAAAATCGATGTGAATTAGGGTATTATTCAAACGAAAAGATATTAGTTTTATTTTATGATCCATAAATATAAGTATGAATACTTATATAAATATTTATATAATTGAATTTTAAATAGATAATGAGTTAAATTCATTATAGAATAACGCTGATATCTTCCAACTAATTAATGATGTAGCTTGAGTTTTATTGATGTGATAGCGGCACCGGATAACCAAATAAGAGCAATGTAAAGATAACCTTTATATCTTAATTATACATTATATATATATATATATATTGAAACTGAATCCGATGACAATTATAAAACATGTATTATGAATTATATAACGTGTAGATTAATAATGTTATAAGAATTCATTTGTTTTATTTCGGATGGTCACTATGGTGATGAAAGAGTATTCGTATAAATATGCAACAGTTCTTATCGAGAAAACTAAAACAATGTGAGCATGGTTAAATCAAATTGAACTAAATTTCTTATGTTGGCATGCGATTTTATATATGTCTTGTTAAGATTTTGTGTTCGCATTACATCTTATAAGAATTATCATCTAAATAACAAGTAAAATATTTTAGAATTAGAATTGATGAATTATTTGCCACTTCTATTGATTTTTTTTTATTTGAATACAAGTTTCGAATGTTAAACATCCATCTTCAGTTCTAAAAACATACAACAAAAAAAAAATCGAAACTTGAGCATCTTGTTCTAATCCTTCAATATACATTATTTTTATTTTTAAATGTAAGATAAGAAGTCAAGCATGTTGATACTCGCTTAAGGAGGCAAAATGAAAAGAGTTTCTAAAAGATAGGACGAAAAGCAGACAGAGTTTAAAAAGACAAAAGGGTAGAGATGAGCTGTCCTTTAGGTTTTCCCTGGGCTGGTTGTTTTTTTCCACTCCTATTGGGAAGATATTCAAATTGGGCTATCGGAAATATTTATCTGTTCATTTAAACAGAAATCTGAATCTGTTTTGAACGATTTTTTTATTCCTAATGATTCATAAATATTTAATTTTAGGCTATTTTCTATTTGGTCTATTTAGTTTCACTCCCGAGTCTTTGTTAAATTTATGGTTATTTTTATTTAAATGAACAATTAAGTTGAAAATTCTGCGTCTTATTATTATATGTTCTTTCAATATTTGATTAACTGATCGTCCAGTTTTTCCTGCGTATTTATCTTCATAAACCTTACATTTTAGTTCATATACACCACTTTTTAGGAAAGGGTCTATTCTATCTTTAGGTGAAAGGAAATAAGATGAGAATGGCATATCTATTTTAAATGCGGGATTCAAAACTGATTTTGTTAATTCTATTCTGCTGCTATGTCCTCTTTGTGAGTCCGGATCATGCATTAATCTACAAACAGGGATGCCAGCCAGGACTTAATTTCCTGACAATTTATAATTGATATTTTTAACTAATTAAGTACTAATAATTAATCTAATATCTTTTCCAGAAGGTTATCGTGGGGTCAGAAATTAAGATTTGTTAATTGTAAATAAGAGTAATCAAAGTAGATTAATTATATGAGTGACATGCAATTGGTAAATGAATTTTACTATTGTTAAATAAAAATCAAGAGATATATTTAAACCAGGTGTTGACACATACAATTACAGATAGGAAATAAGAATCATTAGTTAATCAAAAAACTTATATGGTAACAAAGAACTTAATCTAGACTTATCTCAAGGATAGTGCTATGTTGTGGGGGGAAGCGGGCGGCTACATGGCGAGAATCTCTAGGCTGGCCCCCGATCTCCAGGAACCAGACATCTCCGACAAACTCCTCTGACCAGACCGCTCTCCAAGCCTCTCTCTCAAAGATCTTCTCCTAGACTCCTCGACTGATCGACTCCAACTCCCTTTGAAAATATTTTGCCGGTAAGGGATAGGCAGGTAGAGAAATATGGCACACCAACAAAGGGTGTGAACTGCTGGACCACCCGCAAGAGGCTGTGGAGGTTGCTACCCTTTTGCCAACGTGCGATTATCTTTGTTATTTTCAAACTTATAGGTTTGATACATAGCACTGCGGTAGATAACGGCACGATATACGGTAACGTTTCAAAATGTACTCTTTCAGAGTAGCTTTGTCCTCTTGTTGCTGATGTTTCAAAATATTTTTTTATGTTTTTGGAATTCATGATGAGTGCTGAACATTCGAAACTAATCTTCGAATTACTTTTTTACTCAGTGACGCAGCTGAGAAAAATACGCTGGGATCTCTTTAGACCTGGCTTGTCCCTCTATATAGCCCAGTAAAATAAAGCTCAAAAAGTCCGTTTTCAAGAAAAAACTGCCGAACTTTTATTCTCAACGGATCTTAATGTTTTTTGGGGTGCTGAATCCACATCTGAAGTTTGCTACTAAGACAGATGTCGACATCATACCCAAAATCACCAAAAAACACCCAAAATACCGGTAATTTTCGTTTTTTTATCTATAACATGAAAACGAAGATTGTTTCGAAAAAAATCTTCAAATATTAATTGTAGCTGGAATTATTACTTACGAAATACAAAAACTAATTGGCCAACTGGGGGTCAGTCACACTTCTCCATGAAAATATGTTTGTCATACGTTTTTGTTTGTAACTCCAAAACTATTTGTCCGATCCAAAATTTAATTTTTTCATCTCAAAGCTGGTTAAATTTACTGTTTGATCGTATATATTTAATTTATATTAAACACCATGTAACACCCACACTAGCATGCAAAATGTGTATATTTTGGTAAAATATGACAATTATGACATGCTCAGTGGGCTGACGTGGGTGTTACATGGTGTCTAATATAAATTAAATATATATGATATAATAGTAAATTTAACCAGCTTTGAGATGAAAATTTTTTGGATTGAACTAATAGTTTCGGAGTTATCGCGAAAAATGTGCAAAAAAACGTGGATTTCTTAAAAGTACGGAATCTTTAGCGTTCTGGCATGTGTATTTAAAAAGACCCGATTAAAACTTCATATATAGTCTAATAGTAAATTTGACCAGCTTTTAGAAAAAAAAAAAAAAAAAATTTTAATCGGACAAATAGTTTCGGAATTATAGAAAAAAAAGTACGACAAACATGTTTCCAATGAGAAGTGGGATATTCTCGTATGTAAGGTTAATTAAAGTAGGCTGGTGTGAATATATTTTATTAGTCTGAAAGAATTATAAAATTTATCAATAAACGAAAAATGGCTAAAACAATATTTAAATAAATACCAAGCAATAATAAAGTATATACCTGAAATAATAATTAAATTTCAAGATATATGTCCAACATAATTACTGATAAATCTAACAGTTAATAATATAACAGTCTAATGGAGGTTATACACTCAACAGCAGGGTGGTGGTCATGGCAACCAAGAATTGATAAGAGGCTCTGTAGTATATTATCTTTACCTATTTTTCTCTATTTATTTCTTATTGTACATATCGTGTGAATGGATCCATATTACTTATTGCCCACTTTGAGGCAGATTGTAATACTTTCTCAATAAAAAAAATATATAAATAAAAGTTCACGTAAAATAATTCCGAATAATAATTGAAGAAAAGTGATATATAATTCATCGATTCTAATCATATTAATCCTTCTATACTATCACGCGTACCTCAAGCGAACCATTTTAGAGTTTTAAACGTTTAAAAAAAAAAAGGAATTGAGAAATAAAAGATTTTTTTTTCTCGAAAATGTGGGTAGAATTATAATTCTCAATGACACTAAAAGATGTTTACCTCAACTGGTAGGTAATGAGGCCACTGTCCTCGCCTACTTTGCATCTCCTCTTTATCCACTACAGATTAGTCTAGTCTGTTTTTTCTTTTGCAAGGATAAAACCTCTTAATATATTTAATATCTAATTTTAAATGTTACAGTATTATTGGTGGATATGCTATTTGTATCTACTACTAAATTGTAACAATTATAAATTATTGTTATAATGTAGTAGTAGATACCAATAGCATATCTACCAATAACATTGTAGTAGTTACAATGTTGTTTCTGATAAATTTTACTCCTCCATATTTTGTAATTATATGTAGTTAATTATTCTAACGAGCTTTTATATATTTATGTTGTAGCTAACTTTATGTTTTGAAATAGCCTGTATTACTTATATCATTTTATTTTAACCTGTTTTTCACTGTAGGGCATGATTATGAGAACAATGTAGTCTCGAAACGTCGCCAAAATAGTTGTTTTTATTTATTGACTGAACCTCACGAACCTTATGAAACATCTAATAGTAACAATCAAGAAATATATATATATATATATATATATATATATATATATATATATATATATATATATATATATATATATATCTGCTTACTAAGTTAATCCCAATGCAGATACAGTTTTCCTGATCCAAACCAGCTGACCTCGTACCCTAGTTTCCCTTCAAGTGTCACTGTTCGGCCTTCTATCGGGTCGTCTTCAAGAGAGAACCTCCTACGGGGAATGCTTGGTAATTATTCTCCTTAAGGAACCAGCTAAATGTTTTATTTTATGTTTTTAGGCCGTGCTAGTAATTTATGAGTAACGTACCATTTTAAATGCTGGTTCTATTCACTCTTCACCGTTTGGTCTCATCAAAATGAGTCATCTGGAAGGTTATTAGATCCTTCCTTAGATGATTTTGAGTTTTTCTTAGATACTGAAACAGCTTTCGATGTAGGCATGCTGCCAATGTCAATAAAGTTATTGATTCTATGGGACCTGGTTCTATTCTTGAAAAACTTGAGTGATTTCTAAATGAGACCTATATTTTATTTTCAAAATAAAGTTTTTAAAAATATTAATGAACGAATAAAAGTTATGTTGATAGTTAAAAAAAAGAAGAAAATAAATAAAATCAATCAATAGAATAATTAAAAGTAGCATAAACATATTATTCCTTGATAACGTTATCTTCATTTGAGAAATTTTATGATTTCAATAGCTAACATTGTTTCTACGAACTTGAAGAGGAAAGTACAGTTTCCTTTGAGTTTTATTTTTAACAATATGTAAATAATTACTTCAGCGTCATGGAATGTCACACCCAATGTAAAATAAAAATCTTATATCATCTGTTCTTATTCTTAATGCAATAATCTCAACTCTTTTAAATATCGTAATTATATTTATAACTCGAACTGCAATATGAATAACATGTACTTCGTTTAACTTAGGTAGCGTTATTAAGCTAAAAAATAAATAAATAAATAATCAGTTGAATAACAGTTGAATTTCTGATGGCAAATGTCAAGAGTAGTCTTTATTATAATAGTATTACTACTATAAGTACATGTATGTATACATTATATTGTTCAATAAAGAAATTATTATTATGTATTTGTTAACTCGCGTTTTGCGGTTAATGAAGTGAGGTGTCCAACCATCTTCAGCTTAGGTTCATTTTTTTTCTTTTCTTCATATGTTTAAAAATTTTCAAACGATTCTTACCGTGTCTAAGAGTACTCCTTGTTGAGCCTCTCATAGTACCTTCACTGGTAATTTCAGATCATCAATACCAGATATATTGGAAGTCGGGATCAGTCCGTTTATTATTATTATTATTAGAATAGAATAGAATAGAAAAAATAATTTTATTCTGGGACAAAGTCCCTTAAGAATAACAGATAAGTACAGGTATAACTAAATTAAATCTGGTCAGAGACATAATAAGATAAAAAAATAATAATAAAATAATGACACTATGTACATAGATGATAGTTAAATATTTAGAAAAGAAAATAAGATAACATTCTACAAATTAGAGAAAATAAAATAAAAAAAGTTAATAATAAAATCTTTTGGTACAATCCACAGTGCTGCCACCAATGGACAAAAGTCTAAAATGCGATTATTTTTTCCAACTTGGTTTCCTTTATTAATCAGTGACCTCAATGATATGGAATTGTAGCTTTTAAACCCATATTACAAAAGCAAAGGATGGAAATCATGTTTAAACAATTGGCAGATCGCTTATCTGTCTCATCGATACAATTTCAATTTATTGGGCCCTTATTTAATGTTAAGTACACATCACCGTCACTTGAAGTTTTAGTATGGCAGGCATCGAAGAAGGTGAGTAATAACCATTTTTTCATTAATACCTTGGAATAATTTTTTTCCTTAATATCTTTAAATAACATTTTTTTCGTTAATATATTTATAACATTTTAGAAAAAAAACTTTAAATCGACATACTTCAATTTCGACCCAAAACATTCTTAGTTTTTGAAATATTTTGATTTAATAACAAATATACATCATGAATATACAAATCATTCCTGCTTTGAACTGCTTTGAATGGTTCTCTGTTTATTCATTTCAGAAAACATAGACCTGAAAAAAACATTGACGTAATTAATATTTTATGTGTGTGTATATATATATATATATATATATATATATAGATATATATATATATATATATATATATATATAATATATTAATATTTTAATATCTTCGGACCCTGCAAGCAGGAAAGCAAACCACTCAAATTCAAAGCACAATTTAGAGAACATTAAAAAATATCTTTCGGGCGATGACGAATATTCTATGGATTCACTTCAATCTCATCTACGTCATCTGATGAGGGTATGTCAATGAGGGTATGTCATCTGATGAGGGTATTGTCCCTACATCGAACTGGCCTTACATGTCATCACCAGAGAACATAAGTCTTTTAACCTCTTCTTTAACATAAGTCTTTTAATAGCTTCTCTTCACGAAACAACTCAAACTTGTAAGTTGTAAGTAACCTCTGCAGCTACCATGAGTTCACAGAGAGTACCAATATTATAAGGTTTCGACATCGATCGTATTTTTGTTTGTTTACAACCATAAGGAACTTAAACGGTGGTCAAAGTTTGCGGCTTAAAGATCTAACCTTTTTTTATATATCAATATTTTAATATCTTCGGACCTGCAAACAGGAAAACAAGCCACTCAAATTCAAAGCACAATTTAGAGGACATTAAAAAATATCTTTTGGGCGATGACGAATATTCTATGGATTCACTTCAATCTCATCTACGTCATCTGATGAGGGTATGTCAACGAGCCGTGAATCAATATAGTTTTCAGATGTTCCTTAATCAATTCATGTATTGTAAATTTTATTGTTGTGATATTAGTTACTAGCTGAAAGTGCCCCTGCTCCGCTAGGGTTTAATATCATTAGGATGAAGGACAACTTAAATTAGTAAAAGTTAAGCTTAACGTTGATAATTATTATTACTTAAATAGACCTAAAGAATCCCATTCTTAGAATAATTTCAATAAGTAAATTTGACTATTTGCAAAAGTTAATTTTATATTATGTTGATTGCCCTCCAGTGAAGCTGCGAGGCAGCACTACCATCTTACCCAGCTCTGATACCAGACCATCAGCTTTTCTTATGGCATACTTTAAGTGAATATAGTCTTAACTTCTCAACTTTTTTGAAGAAAGTTTAGTCTTTCTGTTTCTATTTTTGCGTACATATCAAGCATAAATTGGTTGAGAAGATTACGAAATTAAATTAAATAAGGTTCTTCACCTCCTCGCTCCTCACATCTAGGCGTAAAATTCAGCTGCAGACACAGTTTTCTTAAGTGATGTATTGGAGTTTGGGTCACGCTGAGGGATACTAATACTGTACCTCTCTTCTCCATAAAGAGAATCATACTAAAGAGAATCATACACTTGGTAGAACTATTGATTCTTATCTGTTTTTTGTCCCTACATCGAACTGGCCTTACATGTCATCACCAGAGAACATAAGTCTTTTAACCTCTTCTTTAACATAAGTCTTTTAATAGCTTCTCTTCACGAAACAACTCAAACTTGTAAGTTGTAAGTAACCTCTGCAGCTACCATGAGTTCACAGAGAGTACCAATATTATAAGGTTTCGACATCGATCGTATTTTTTTTGTTTACAACCATAAGGAACTTAAACGGTGGTCAAAGTTTGCGGCTTAAAGATCTAACCTATTTTTTAACTTAGCTTATATCCAAATACCATATGATAATTAATCTTTTATTATTCACCCAATTAAAATTGAAATCGCATTTTTCGCAAATTAGCCGCGATCCAGGCCGATTTTTTTAAATTCCTTTCTTAGCGAGCACCTACGGCCCTAGAGGAATCTACATATCGAATTTCATTCCAATCCGTTCGATGGTTTCTGAGATTTCGTGTTAAGTGAGTGAGTGGTATTTGACAAATATATAATAGATTATTTTGTAAGTCTAAAAAAACTTAATTTGTATTCAAAGATCTTTAATATATTGTTTTTTTAATGATCAACTGAGAGTTTTATTTAAAAGCCCGTTTTAAAGAAATTGAAATATGTCGAATTGATGTTGTTTTTAAAATGTTATAAAGATTTTATAAGTCTTTCCCGTCAAGAATGACTTTTGTGTACTTCGACCGTAAGAGCGCCGCACTGTGCAATGATTAGATTTGTATGTGTTATGTTTTTACGGAGTGGTTCAATAGAAACACATTGAACTTGATTAATGCGTTTATTAGAACACAACAGAGAAATAGTCAACTCGCCTCAAACTAGCAGAGAGGTTACACACAATGTATCTGTTGCCATGCCAACCGACATAACAGTATGTACAATAGAAGTAGTACCCAATGTTATATTCATAGAAAGTGAAATTTATATTAAATGGAATCTCAACTATGCAAGAACTGAATCTTTATATATTTTTATCTGAATATTATTTATTTTATTAAAACGTAATGTTAAAAAGTAATGATGTATACGTTTGGTGGTCTGGTACCAAATCTAATATATATGTGACCCAAAGATGTCCTTTGGCCTTTTTAAAATAGTATCCTTAAGAACGAAAACAATAAAATAATAAAATCGCCCATTCCTGAAATAATAATTAAAAAAGAAAAAGAAAAAAGTGTTATCCTTAAGGACTATCCCTTAAGGGAAAGGAGATTGACAAAGGATATCCTTCGGCAGCCAAAAATCGTCAGATCCTGGCAGATCTGAAAAACAGTATATTTAGCTGTTCATATTTAATTAAGAAAAAAAAATTAGTAGGCAAATTATATTTTACGTTACTTCCACTGCGTTCATTGAGATATAGATTTTTTTTTCCTTTTATATCGTAATCGATAAAACATTTCGTAATATGTTATGTTAAAGGTTGCGTAATGTATTAGAACAATTGAATCACTCTCATATTTCTCAAGATGATTTCGAAATGACAGAACTTGAATTCATTAACATCATTTATATTAATTTACTGCAATCATGACTAGAGACGCGGACCCTACACAAGCCACCTTAACACTTCAACACAACCTCAACGAGATTCAAACTTGGTGTAAGAAATGGAAAATAAAACTTAATTATGACAAATCCCTTTATATCACATTTACACTACGACGCAAGACCTGCCCGCCTGTTTACATTGGCAACCAATCTTTACATCAAACTGAAAAAGTGACATACTTAGGACTTACGCTTGATAGAAGACTGACATGGGGCCCACACGTCAAGACAAAAAAAAACAGACGTTACAGTTAAGACTGCGACTTCTATACTCAGTACTTCACAGACGCTCAAAACTACCTTTAAAACAGAAACTTAACATTTACAGTTACTTGCTAAAACCCATCTGGGCGTATGCATCGCAAATTTATGGACCGGCCAAAAGAACACATATTCCGAAAATTCAAACATTTCAATCGAAATTCCTAAGACTGATAACAGACTCCCCTCCTTATGTGTCAAACAATATATTATATACAGATTTACGTATTCCGACAGTTAAGACCCATATTCATAAACTTGATCGACAATTTCATGAAAAACTACGTGGACACACTAACAAACAGATACATAATATGGCAACAGTACAGATACCTGACATAACTCAACGGAGGCTGAAAAGGAGGGATCTGCTAGTCCAATCCCTAATAATTTAGATTCACGCCTGGAGATTATACCACTGGGTGCTGACTCCCTCATGCCTGATCATGTCTGTTGTTTTAATGTAACTTCACATTCACTGTTTGTCCATTGTGTACAGTTGTGAATAAATTTATTATGTTAAAAAAAAAAATTTATATTAATTTGTTATTTTTAAATTAATCCCTTAAAACTGGCATTCATGGTCATCTTGTTAGTTTTATCATATATCTAGGAACGACTTGGAAAATAAATCAAAATAATTTCCAATTTGATGATATAGTTTAAAACTGAACTATATCATAATTTTTTTATCCAACTTATAAATATTTATGTGAAAAAAAAAAAAAAAAAAAAAAAAAAAAGGCCCAATTTGATCACCGATGCTCATGTTTTCTATTATTTTTTTCGCTTACCTGTAATTCAGTATTCTGTAGGGGATAAAATTTCGAATTAAAACGCTTCATTCTGCTGACCATATATGCCCTTATGCTCTTTATTTTATTGTACTTACCTATATGATTTTAAATTAAATTAGCAATTAATGGTTATTCGAAATAAACGAAGTTGAGAGAGTATTTGCGTTTCAAACGTGACTTTCTTCAATAAAACCAATATAGCTCCTAAACTGTAGGTGCTAGCGACAAATGTTATATAACAAAACATATTCTTTATTAAATTTCTGATGGGAAAACTGTATTCTTTCGAACCGAGCAGCACCAACTGAGCTAAAGCGTGTCAAAATGTTACAGGAGGTGAAAAAACTTAACCCTTTAGTGCATGATTTTTTCTTTTTCATTCTAATAATTTTTTTTTTTAATATGTTTTGATCAGGTTATTAACAGAAAAATACTGAAAAAAGTATTTTTTACCTATAAACCATTTTAATTAATAATATACATCATGCTGCACATAACAAAAAAGTGATTTATCTCGATAATAAAAAAAAGAATTTTATCCTCATTGATATTTTACAAACTACATATCTTGGGAAAAGCCACAGAAATTTTATTTTATAAAAAAAACACTATGGATGTTATAAAAAGAAATAAGAACACTTTACTGGAAGGAAGGAGGAGTCTCCACAACTGAGGACTTGAAGATGTAAGTGACAATTAGAGACATGGTCTGGTCCAGTTAGGGCATGCAAAGTCCTCTCATGCCTCGAGGGATGATGTAGCATCTCTAATACAAGATTTAGTTCCAGTAAACGCAAAGAGAGTTTGCTGCCATAAGTATAAATATAATGTTGCAGATATGCTATACTATGCACTAGAGGGTTAACAAAAAAAGAACACTATAAAACAAACACTAAACCGAAAGACAAAATTATGTCAAAAAAATCCTGTTCAACTCCAAACCTTGAAGGGGGTTCAGTACTGAAGTATGGATGTTACCAAGCTAACGGTTGTGGAACTACATTTGATGTGGAACTAGAGATGAATTCTTATATTAATTTGTTATTTTTAAAATAAATCCTTTTTTTTGTTTCATTTATTGTTATTTACAACTGTACAAAATAATATACAACAAGGAAATGTGCTGACAGTGAATACAATGGCATGTAAATAACTTGTGAAGAACTACTCACTAGTAGCACTTCAATAAAATCTACACTAAATGGTCTCTTGGCCATCTTCTTTTCAGACGCCTCGGAGGATTATCATGGATGGAGGAGGAAGCAAATTGGGAAACTAGTGGATTGGAGTGGTTATGGAGCTTACTATGGAAGGATAGGTATCTGGTTTGGGCTAAATCAGAAACATATGGAACATTAAGATCTTTATGGATAAGTTTATTGGTCACAAAGTAAGGAGCATTGAGGATTTTTCGAAGGATTTTGGATTGTAAGGATTTGATACGAGATGAATTGGATGGTTTAGTAGAGCCCCAAAGCTCAACTCCGTACGTCCAAATAGGTCTAATCACAGTCATGTAAATGAGTCTTTTGTAATTAATTGGGAGCTTTGAACGTTTGTCTAGTAAATGTTGAAGTAGTCTGTAACGAAAGGGCAGTTTCTTGTCGTTTTAGTCTTGTATGTGGATTCCAAGTTAAACGTTTGTCCAAGTGGAGTCCTAGGTAGCGGATCTGTTCAACAGGAATTAGTGGAATATCATTAAAGGATACTGTAGGGCAGGATGTCGTAGGTTTACGACGAAGAGTAAAGGTTATTTGATGGGATTTATTTTGATTCTCCATTTTCGACACCATTCTTGAAGGTTTAGGATATGGGATTGGAGTGTTTGAGAGGCAATAAAGGGATCATTGTTTACTGATAACACACATGTGTCATCGGCGTAAGTGTTGAGGACAGTGGTAGGATGAGTTGGGATGTCAGCTGTGTACACTGTGTAGAGGATAGGACCTAGAATACTACCTTGAGGCACTCCGGCAGATTGGGTAAAGAGGGGAGAAAAGGAAAATTTACGGTTTACTTTGAAGGTTCGGTCACTGAGATAAGATCTAGTAATGAGGAAATAAAATAAAATCCTTAAAACTGAGATTCATGGACATCTTGTTAGTTGTATCATGTGCCTAGGAACAACTTGGAAATCTTATAACTTTAAAAAACAAAAAAAAAAACGGTCCCCTTGATCGTCGATGCTCCTGTTTTCTAATTTTTTTTTCGCTTACCTGTAATTCAGTTTCTGTTGGTGATAAAAATTTTTAATTAAATCTTTGCTCTTATGCCCTTTATTTGTTTACACTTACCTGTATGATTTTAAATTAAATTAGGAATTAATGATTATTCGAAATAAACGAAATTGAGAGAATATAGGTGTTTTAAACGTGACTTTTTTCATTCAAACCAATATTGCTCCTAAACGTTAGGTCCTACCGAAAAATGTAATATAATAAAAACTATTCTCTATTAAATTTCTGATTGGAAAACTGTCGTCAAATTTTCGAACCGAGCAACATCAACAGAGCTAAAGCGTGTCAAAATATTACATTTTTGTAAACAAAAACAAAAAATACACAAATAATATGACGCCCCAGACAAATACATATCCATGTCAAAAAATCCTTTACTACTACAACCTGCGAAGGGTTCAGTTCTGAGGTATGGATGTTACCAGGCCAACCGTCCTGAAACTACATTCGGCTAAAATCTCTCCCCCAGGTTATTCCCCAAAATAGGGATACCTACTTTATTGTGCTTGGGTTTGCTTCAGGAAGGCCTCCCGACTATCTATTTTTAGGTTTTTATAAATATTTCAATGAGATTAAGTTAATAATTGATCAGTCAGAAATTAAACACGATCAGAAAAGGATTTGCTTGAATTAGGGGCCACGGAGGTATTAAAGGCAATACAGCAGCAGTGCCAAAGAAGCGACAAAAAAACCGATTGATAAATACTGCATGATATTTTCAGATATATTTTGCCATGCTCAAGAAGATGGCAAAGTCTACATCACTGAAGAAGAAGAAGCCTGAAGACCTCCACGAGATCTTCGATCTTCCGACCATCCCGGAGTTCATCCAGCGCCGGCACGTCAAGTTTTTGGACTCCCTTCAGTTCTTAACAAACCCCTTATTCAGAACACTGACACCAGCGCCACCCCCGGTCCGCTGGCAACAAACAGCAACGAACCAATGAGGGCCCACTGGACCAACGGACCAACGGACCAATCAGAGCCCACTGAAGCAACGAGCCAATCAGATTCCACTGGCCACTGGTCAGAAATACAAGGACATTTAACTTCTAGATATATAAATAGTAGATAGTAAGTATAAAAAAAAAAAATTTAGTTTTTAATTAGTTTTAAGTTTGTTAACAACAAGGTTTAGGTGAGCCCCATCACCTAAACATTATCTTTCTGAACAACACATTATGATTTCACAAAACTTTCTGTAGGTCTTAGAATGTACCTAGTACAGCAAAAGACCAGACCTCAAGAAATCAATCAATAAATACATTAGGTTCATATCCATTAGGGGCTTGGGAAAGAAAAAAAAAAAAAATATATATATATATATATTTTACGAATTAAAAATTTCCATGAATATGGATTGGCAGAAAAGTTATGTAAAAGAAGATAAGGGATTGTTTTATAAATCTCACTCGACACTGATCTCAATGGAACCACGGTTTGGTAACAGCAATGCTCCCAGATCATGGGTAAAATCAATGTGTAGAATGAGAATCATGCTATCTCTGCTACATACTTATATAAGATTAAAAGAAAAGATACGAATTATTGTGAATTGTGCGAAGTTAGGGACGACCCGAAACATATTATTATGTCATGCATAATTCTGCCGAGCGATATCATTTTATAAATAAAATTACAAATATGATAAACAAAGACAACCCATCTTATATAGAGTTAATATCAAACCTTAATTCTGTACTAGAAGTGTTAGGCCATTTTAAAAAAGCATAGACTTTGATGATAAAAAAACAAAACAATTATTCTTAATAAATATTATTTTATGATGATGATTCTTTTGTTGACTGTTGGTTGTAATTTAAGTGATGAAATAGTCGGGGGTGTAGTCAGGTAGGTAAATAAACACGTCAAGTTTTTTAATGAAAAACTTTACATTGGCGTGCCGACATCTTCTTCAGGGCTAAAATAACAAAAATTGGATGTGACCAAGATGATACAAACATTTAAAAAAATAAATTAATAAAAATAATTTAAAAATGAAAAAGAAAAAGAGAAAATAATAGTACAAAGTAAATTAGTCAACGAAAGAATTACTAGCTGTTTACATAGACTTAATTCTTTCGAAGACTTTAAAAGTTAAGTTTAAAACTTAATTCTTTCGTTGACTAATTTACTTTGTACTATTATTTTCTCTTTTTCTTTTTCATTTTTAAATTATTTTTATTAATTTATTTTTTTAAATGTTTGTATCATCTTGGTCACATCCAACTTTTTGTTATTTTAGCCCTGATTAAGACCTGCAAGGCATGTCGAAACGTCGACACACCAATATAATTTTTTTCATTTAAAAACTTGACGTGTTTATTTACCTACCTGACTGCACCCCTGACCATTTCATCACTTAAAAAAAAAATAAAAAAATAAAATATTATTTTAAAGTTGGCCAATGGTGACTAGCTAAAGCCTAAAAAAAAAAAAAATCAAATAATAATAATAAAACAATAGGAACATGACAGAATAGATTCTTTTAGATCAATATTACCTTATTTATTTTTGTTGATTTGACTTTACAAAATTTAAAACGATTACCGTTCAACTATGAAGATGTAATTTTTTAAGACTTAAATGTTTTTGTTTCACATGTGGGCCTCATTCTCATTTTTTATTTCACTTTTATTTGTAGCTTCATTCTGTGAAACTTTTCTCTAATCTGAACCTACTGGTTTTCATTAGCTATTGATTAGCGAGCGTCTACTGTAATCAAATTTTTGGTCTGACCTTGTATTTTTTTTTTTTTTTTTTTTTAATGTAGTCCTTATTTGAATAGTCTTTGTGAAAATAGTCGTGTAATGCTGACATGGTTTGATAAGAGGAACTCTCCAAACGTTGCTAAAATGTTTGTTCAATTGTCTTCTCCATTCCTGTATCGGTTTTACATTATTATTAGTTTAAAATATTTTTTCAAGGTTTCTGATTTTAGAAAATTATTATTTTTTTTTCATGATAACCACTTCTTTTGAGAGTATTGTGTTCTTTTTTGGTAGAGGAAATGGCGTAAATATAGGCATCCTCTTTTGTTTTTTATTTAAAGTTACATTTAATTTGAAAAATTCTATATTTTTATCTTTCATTAACAACTATAACAAGTTTCCTAAATGTGAGAAGGCAAAAAACAATGATTAACATCAATTATTTCATTTCAAAAACGACGATTTACTAAAAGCTTTTGAAATAGCACCAGGAAAAAGGGGTGTAATTATGGGCCCTTTTTGAAAAAGTCACCAAAAATTATTTTAAAAAAGCATAAAATAATACAAAATGGTAGAGAACTTATAGAAATCGCAAACATAACTGGCTCTTTTAGCTCCGGCACAATCTAATTATACCCACATAAGACATTTGTGTCTTATACCCACACCTCTTCAGAGAACTTTCCATTACAAAAGTTGCAAGTTGTATCGCTTGAGTCTGGTTTATCCCTATCGTTGCCATCTAGATTGGTATCATTATAGCGGTCCATTGTAGTCTGATGAGTCCGATGATGAATCGTATCGTTGCCTGGGTCGAAATTTCTTCTTTTTTTTTTTATGGCTTTTTGTCTTCCCATTCCTGCCCCCTGACCAGTCTCTTACCCTGGGACGTATTAGGGGCGTCTTTTTAAAAGCACTTTTGTCATAACTAAACATAAGAACATGAAAAAAAACAAAAACGATTTCACATAATTCTCAAAAGTTTGCAGTGCAGAATGAACTCCAATTTTCACAATAACTCATGCTGCATCCACACTAAGAATGTTCCTACTGCTCACTGCTATCTTATATTAGCAAATGGTGCCATCAACAGTCCTCGCCACCAGTCTTCAGTATCCCCCATAGCCACTACGGAGGGGTGCCCATGTTTACTCCTGTGCCCATTCGTATACCTCTTCCTCTACCTTAATAAAATTTCTACACTTCAGGGTCAGGATAACATTCATTTCAGGCACCACGGAGGATTATTAAGAATAATAAAAACCGCCAGGGGTTTTCCCCAATTAAGGGTACCCACTTTTTAAGAGGCTGGATGTGCCCCAGGAGGGTCTCCCAACCACAAATTCGATCCACGGCTGAAATGACAGAATATGAATTTTCTGCCGTCAGTCGGACTCGAACTCGAGCCAGAGAGTAGTCAAGCTACCGCGCCTCCTTCACATTTATATGTATTTTATTTTATACAGTTGTAAATTTCAACAAAAACATTAAAAAGAAAATTATGTAATTTTGCATTGTAATGATGAGCAGCCAAAATTATTTATATTCTTTTGTTTGATCATACGAGGAACTTTGCCACTCTCAGAGGCGGACAGGTGATTAAGCATGAAATCATCCTGGTAATAAAAGATAGTCCTTGGGATGTGGTTTCACGGAAGGTATAATTTGCGATTAATCGATGTAGACTGCCTCTTCAAAGGAAGCAATCGATATTTTAAGTGGTTGTTATTTGAATGGAACACTAAATTATGGAAAATGTTTAAATTTATCAAAGGCATACCAGACTTAAGACTCCTTCAACATTTACTAGACAAACTTACAAACCTTTCGATTAATTACAAAATACTTTTACATGGCAGTAATGGGACCTATGTGGACATATAGAGTTGACTTGAGGTACGCTTGATTGTATAGAATGATCAATACAATTTGGATTGATGAATTAATTGCCACTTCTATTGGAATTATTTTATTAGAAAATTAGTTTCAAATCCTGAACATTCATTTTCAGTTCTAAAACATACAAAATTTTCAACATATCAGCACTATGTCACATGGATTATATATACAAAAGTTTTACAAAACGTAAGACAAGAAATTAAATATTGGTACTCACCTGAGATCTAAAAGATATCTGAAATATCCATCGTGGAAGGGGGAAGGGCCAGGTAGGTTAAATTTTTGGTATTTTCAACTTGGAATTTCCCCTATGACTCAGTGGATTTTTCCGTTCCTATTCGAAACAAACATTTCCAATAGCCCCATTTTAAAATTTTTTTTCAATAGGAACGGAAAAATCCAATGAGTCATTGGAGAAACCCCAAAAATATAACCTACCTATCCCTTCCCCCTTCCACGATGGATATATTTCAGATATCTGTTAGAGATTCTCAGGTGAATACTAATATTTGATTTCTTGTCTTAAATTTTTGAAAACTTTAGTATATATAATCTATGTAACATATTGCTGATGTGTTGAAAATTTTGTATGTTTTAGAACTGAAGATGAAGGTTTAGCATTCGAAACTAGTATTCTAATAAAATAATTCCAATAGAAGCGGCAATTAATTCATCAAACATAATACACAGTTGGGTTTTGAGGATCCACTATTCCTAATTCTTCTCGTATCCATTCCTTACAATTTTTTTTTTTTTTTAATAACAATTTATTGAAATTTACAACTGTACAAAATGTATACATCAAGTAAATGTGCTGTTAACTATTACAATAAACTGAAAAAAAACTTGAAAAGAACTACTCATCAGTAGTACTTTAATAAAAATTCTACACTAGAAGGTCTCTGGGTCATCTTCTTTTCAGACGCCTCGGAGAATTATCAGGAATGGTGTGGGAAGCAAGTTGAGAAATTAGGGGATTTGCGTGGTTATGTAGCTTACTATGAAAGTATAGATATCTGGAACATTACTACTAACATATGGAACATTAAGATCTTTATGGATAAGTTTATTGGTGACAAAGCAAGGAGCATTGAGGATTTTTCGGAGGATTTTGGATTGTAAGGATTAAATACAAGATGATTGGACAGTTTAGTGGAGCCCCAAAGCTCAACTCCGTACGTCCAAATATGTCTGATCACAGTCATGTTTATGAGTCTTTTGTAATTAATTGGGAGCTTTGAACGTTTGTCTAATAAATGTTGAAGTAACCTGTAACGAAGGGCAGTTTCTTATCGTTTTAGTCTTGTATGTGGATTCCAAGTTAGGCGTTAGTATTACTAATTTTGCCATTATGTAAAAAAGAGGTTCTCATAATTATTGAACCTTTTTTTTCATGGCAATCTTTATCACTAACATTTTGTTAGAATATAAAATAAATCCTAACATAATAAGAGGGTGATCATTAGATACGTAACTTTAGATTGTAAAATAAAGGATTAATTATATTATTTTTTACATAATGTATAATTAGTATAAATTATTATGAACATAACATAAAACATAATTACTATTAGCATTGCACTAATACTAATATTCGTGCTATATGATTTCGTATGCCATGGAACTGCTCAACTCCATATTAAATATGAGTGAAAATTATCTATAATATTTTTGTTGGTTTGATGGCCTGTTAAAAGGTCTTAATGAACTATGCTTTGAATGATGATCATTCGGTATTTAGCCCGAAGTGGAAGTCCCCCCCCCCCCGTCAAATAATCAGATTGTGCAGCAAGCAATCGTTTACAATCCCAGCGGTTTCAAATTACCGTTTCTATGCCATCTCTCTTAGTAAAACGCCATGGGCACTCATTGATACCAAATGCACAAATACTTACGCATTCTTCCTAGCCACCTCAGCATAGCCGTCTAGATTGAAAACCTTTACTCTTTCAGAACAAAAAAAGGAAAGATGTCTTTTTGGAGTAAGAGTATAATTAGATAAGTATTTTTGCTAAAGGATATTAAGCATTATCTCCTAGCAAATGCAACAAAACGGGCATATTGGTGGCTATTCACTTCAATAGGGGGGTAAAGGGATAGTGTAGAGTAAAATATTATTATGGGCAGTTTATCGAAAGAATCTTGGATAAAGTAAGAAGAAGAAGCAAAAAGGGTTAAAATGTTTGCCCATCATGTGCTTTCAGTATCCACCACACATCCACAAAAATAAATCGGCAGCGGTAGTCCGCTACAGCTGTAGCACTAAAGAAAAATACTTTTTATAGTTATAAATAAGTCGTTCCACTATGTTACTTGGACATTTTATACGTAATGTGCTTGCCGTCAATACATCCAATGGAGTGATATATCGAAATCCACCCCGTTCCTTTTCCTTGAATGACATCCTGCTGATATTTGTCTTCAAAATTTTTTATTATCAGAAAAACAGACATGGTGGTGATTATAAAAATTATTCAATATAGCATCCACAAATGATGATAAACATTTACCTTACTACAAATGTAGTCTTAATGTTTCGAAATGGTCAGTCCCCAGGGACCGAAATGACAATTCTCGTTGCTAAGTACCTGAAACAAGACGGCAAGTAGAAATATGAGTCACGGAGACATAGATGCTATTTCGTGTAGTTTGTGGATGTCGAGTGACCAGAATGTAAAAAGAAACCACGGTGATCGTTCCTTATGTATACCAAGGGGTTTCGACAATCGATAATTAAAAAACAAAACAAAATCAAATATCACAATCCTAATCAAAAATTTTTATCCGAGAGCACTTGAAAATCATTTGATGATTTTTTATTATGATCGATTTTTATTTATTTGATCATTATGTTTATAAAAATCAAATTCTGATCATTATGATTGTGAACAAATTGTTTTTCAATTCACCCCATTAATAATAATTTTTGCGTAATTCCTTTCTAAATCATGACAGTTATGTTTTTAAATTATACTCCATCATGGTTTTCAATAAACCAAAAAAAAAATCATTAATTATTGGTTGCCAAAAAAGCAGATAATAATTATTACATTGATTTGTTAATTTCAAAAATCATTCCTGATTCTATCAATATAAATTTTTAATTAATCTGGTTGATGGTTTATTGATTTGATTAAAAATTCTGATTAATCATTTGATGTGTATATGCGAATTGCATAAATAATACTTGATTAATTTGCGATCAAAACAAATGTTCAGAAAATAGAAATCACCTTGTACACCCAAATTGATTAATAATGTGTGGCATACAAGATTACTGTACCCAAGTCCAATCTTATATAATATATACTATATATCTATTATATAAATATATATAGATATAGTATATATATTATATATGTATATGTATATAGTGACCAATTAATATGATGTTTGGGGTACACGTGTACTTTTTTCCGTTTCTTATCTAAACGAAACATCTGCCACGTGAACTTAAACAGAGAACGGCTGCGTCCGGATTTTTAAAGCATTTGTGATAAGGATATGTATTTCATACGTGAAGCATACAGTTAGGGTGTTATTAAAATAGTGGTGGTGGGGAGGAAAAATATAGCCCCCTTCCCCCCACGAATTAAGAAAACTGTTTAAGAAACCCCCAAATATACGCTAATAAGTACGAAAGAAACATAATGAGCACTTTTCTTTAAAAGCGGCCGAGCCGTTCTCTATTATAAGATCCTCCTCCACTACGCCCTAATTAATGAAACGGTTAAACCCTAAACATACGCTAATAAGTACGAAAGAAACATAATTATCAAATTTCTTTAAAATCGGACGAGCCGTTCTCTATTTATAAATATAGGCTCCTCCACACCCACTAATTAATAAAACTGTTAAAACCCTAAACATACGCTAATAAGTACGAAAGAAACATAATTATCAAATTTCTTTAAAATCGGACGAGCCGTTCTCTATTTATAAATATAGCTCCTCCACACCCACTAATTAATAAAACTGTTAAAACCCTAAACATACGCTAATAAGTACGAAAGAAACATAATTATCAAATTTCTTTAAAATCGGACAGCCGTTCTCTATTTAAGTATGGGGAGATATTTCGTTTGATAAAAGAAAAAAAGTTACCCTTGGACCCCAACACATATTAATTGGTCACAATATATAATAAATTATTGAAAAGCTGTGTACATTAATAGTTGTATACAAAACATATTAATCAATTTGGTGTAAGGGTGATTTTATTTTTGATCAACATTGTTTTTTGATCGCAAATTAATCATTATTATTTATGCAATTGCATATCACTCAATGATTAATCTTAATTTTTAATCAAATCAATAAACATCAAAGATCAATTAAAATTTTTATTTATAAATCAGGAATGATTTTTAAATTAAAATCAAATATAATAATTATTATATGATTTTTTGGAAAAACATAATTATTGATTTCAAACTACCTGTTTATACCGAACGGATAGTAAATTCGAACCCTTCATTGTGGTCACCGCACTTTAAAAATATGTGTTAAAGGCAAATCTTAACCATTTTGGTATTCATGACATTTTTTTTGCAGTATTATTACTTTACTATTTATAGGTGACTTGCTCGTAAATATGGGAATCCCATGAGAGATGATTTAGAAAAAGATATAAAGAGCAGCATGAAACAAAAAAGCGGTCAAGGAGAGTCTCTCCCATACTGGCCTTATTTCAACAGTATGATGTTGTAAGCGATACTGGAGACAAAGATAGTTCTGGAAATTTGTTCTACCAAATCAGTGAAGAGGAACATTCGAATATGCCATGGCCCTCAGTGGCAATTGAGACAGTGGAACGAGAAGAGTCACCGAAGAAAGCTATTCAAAAGAACAGAGGCCAGCTACTTCATCACATACCGCAAGTGCGAAAACAAAAAAAATCAAAGTCAAAAATAATTAGTGGAGTCCTAGGTAGCGGATCTATTCAACAATATAGCTGCTTAATGGTTGTATGCTTTAATAGTGAATATTTTAATCGTAGCCTATAGTTCATTAAACAAAATTGTAATTATTACAATAATTAAAAAAATAACATAAATATGTTAAAAATAAATGGTAAATTTACTTACCTTATTGTATACTAGTTGTTTGCGGGGCTGATACATTCCTGAAGAAATTAGATGGCAGTTATGTTGCCTTTATACCTTCAAGTATAATAAACGTTTCTATACCCATCGATGGGAGTCCTTGAATTTATCAGGATAGTCTTCAACAAAGTTCTGAAAAGTGTTATTAAATTCTCCTGAAGTTCTGTCTGCGTTGAAATTTATGTACCATATCGTTTCTTCTAATCGTTGGGAATGTATTGGTCTAAAACACAGCCAAAACAGAAAATCTTCATCGGAGATTCAGGGTAGAAGGCCCAAGCGTTAATGAACCACCAGTAGCCACTCTAATCAGGAGGTATTGGCTTAGGAATTAATGGGGATTACAGGAATATCATTAAAGGATACTGTAGGACAGGAAGTCGTGAGTTTAAGACGAAGGGAAAAGGTTATTTGGTGAGATTTTTTTGATTTATTTTGATTCTCCATTTTTGACACCAATCTTGAAAGGTTAGGATATGGGATTGGAGTGTTTGGGAGGCAATGAAGGGATCATTGTTTACTGATAACACACATGTGTCATCAGCGTTCGTGGTGAGGGCAGTGGTAGGATGAGTCATTACAATTTAAAATCCTAAATGCTCTTTATTATGTCACAAATAAACTTATCCATAATGATCTAGATAGATGTCCCATATGTTACAGATTTGGCCCAAAGAAGATACCTATCCTTCCATGACAAGCTACATACCCACTTGAATCCACTAGTCTCCCAACTTGCCTCACACTCGATTCCCGATAATCCTCTGAGGCGTCTGAAAAGAAGATGTCCTGTGGACTTTCTGGTGTAAACAGCTATTGAAGTACTACTAATGAGTAGTTCTTCACAAGTTATTGATACGTTATTGTAAACATTTTACCACACATTTACTTATTGTATAGAGTATATATCGTTGTAAATATTGTAACGAAATAAGGAGAACTACCCCCGTTGCTAAGTTACCTAAACTCGCCAATGAGTATTTACTCGTTGCTAGGAGACAGGGCAATAAAATAGCAAGCGGGAATGATATAAGAGTGGTTATGTTTTTGTGTTGTGTTTATTGGAGTGGTAAATAGTAGTTAAATGTCCGTTATTATTGTGATGATGTACTGTAATACTGTCTGAGTTAAATATCTTGTTAATTGTTTGTTAAAAAACCGTGAGTTGAAAACCCCTGTTGTGTTTGTTACAATTTCAAAAACATAAATAACAATAAAAAAATTTAAAAAAAGTTTCCTGATAATAACTATCCTATTATATTGGCGTGTTATTCCCAGAAGACAATGCATTGAGATTATTTTCATATAATTTGTTTATTTCAATGTAAGATCTATCAATTTCCTATGGATATTACAAACGATCCGGTTAGTAAGTAAAATATTGGTTAATACGTAGAAAATGGGTGCGGAAGGAGAGAGTTTAAAAATAGAAACGTCGTTCTTTGATAGCACAGGAAGGAGGAAAGGTTGTGTGACCACTTGGATGGTTCTTTCTGCCCATGACCTGATTTCCAACTTCGTTCATGGCGTCACGATTCACATTTACAGCTGAAAAATGAAAAACATTATTAGATAATAAAATAATTTAATAATTTGAAGTGTTTTCGAATTTTTATTTTTCATTAAAATTCAATGATGTTTTCTATATTTCAAATTTATATCAATTTATTTTTACCTAAACTAAGATGAAAACATGATAGCCCAGAGGTAACGCACTTCCAAAAAAAAGTGCGTTACCTTAGCAACTTGAACAACTGAATATCGTAAATTGCGAATCCAACCAGTGGCATATTTAAATTAATGCTATGCAATTAATTTGCTGCCAACAACCTTCCGGCCTGGAAAACAATGTGTTATCGAAATAACAAGGAAGCGTAAAGCCGTGTCCACACTATGTCGATTCGGGTCGAAAACAATGTCGGTCGACAGGGTTGGCTTTTGTCTAATTCACGTTGCCTTGGTATATGTGTACAGGTCGATTTAGGTACTTCGTAGAAAATTTACTTTCCAAAAATATTTATCCGATCCTAAAATTCTTGATTTCATCTTATACCTGGTCAAATTTACTAGCAGATCCCGTATATGAAATTTGTATTAAATCCCGTGAAATATCTACGACAAGCTAAAAACCTTGTTTCATTATGAAATCCAAATTTGTTTTTTAGCACATTTTTCGTTATAACTGCGAAAATATTTTTCTGGTTTCAAATTTCTTTTTTTCATCCCACATCATGTTAAATTTGCTATCAGATCTATACGAAATATATAATATATATAGATATATACTTCATGAATAAAAATGGTGATCTGAGACAATTTAGATAAAACTTACAAAACATATACCAAAATTTTGTTTTTTGAAATTTAAATACATAAAAGATCTAATAACGAAAATCATAATTAGTGGTACATTTATAGGTTTGTTTTTTCCTCATTGACTCTGACCCTGGTTAAGGATTTGAGCTGAGGTCAGGCCGTCAACAGAGGCAAAAATAGCATAAAGAAGGCTTCCACAAAAAGGAAATTAAAATTTTAAATTTTTAAATAGTTCTAAAATTAGGCGTTAGGTTCGCCGCCGACACACTGCACATCCGTAACAAAAGAAGAACTATTCAAAACATTTTTTTTCTTAATTATTATTAAAAGTATGCCAGTCATTTTCAAATAAAATGGCAATTTGCTGTCCCAGCACTTTGAATAGCTGTAGTAAAATAATCAGCTCCAATATTTCACTGTTGTCGATTTTATCTTGTCGAGTTCATTTGTTTTAATTAAGCCTTAGAATTTCAATTTGAAATGTTTGATAAAGAGAAAAATGTATTACAAATTTTGACATACGTTACTGTCCATAGGTCAAGTTTACATCTTCTAATCTTCACAAAACGTATAGAATTGTGTTTCATTTTATTCTCTCTGTTATTTCATGTTCAATTAGGTGTATATTAAATCAAAATAGTACTCTGTTTTTTTTAATTTGAAATTTTAGGGACTTGAGAAAAGATTTTCTTTGAGTCCGGGAATTTCCGTATTTATTCATTTAATGTACGTGACCGGGTGTAGAAGAGTGGGTTCTGGAGCTTGGAAAGTCGGAATAGCGTCCTAACACCCTCCAGACTAAATATGTAAAAATTGTAGTCCAGTAAAATAAAGGTTTGCCGAAGAAAAAACTGCGGAACTTTTATTCTCAACGGATCTTTATGTTTTTTGGGGTGCTGAATCCGAATCTGAAGTTTGCTACCACGGCAACCATCGGCTTCATATCCAAAATCGCAAAATACCACCAAAAAAAACCGTTATTTTTGTTTTTTTATCTATAACACAATAATGAAGTTTTTTTTCGAAGAAAGTCCTCAAATATTAATTGTAGCTGGAACTATTACCTACATAATGAAAAAAATAAATCCGAAATTGGACCATTTTTCGCGAAGTTATGTTATTGGGAAAAAATGGAGAAATTGGCCAACTTGCCGTCAGTCCCACAGCTCCGCGAAAACACGTTTGTCGTACTCTTTTGGCTATAACTTTGAAACTATTAGTCCGATACAACATTACTTTTTTTCACCTTAAAGCTGATTAAATTTACTATAAGAATCTATAAATGAAGTTTTAATCAAACCCCGTAAAATGTACATGCCAGCGCGCTAATAAGTGTTTTTTGGCACATTTGTCGCTCTAACTCCTCAAATATTTGTTCGATCCCAAATTTCTTTTTCTTATCTCAAAGCTGATTAAATTCACTATCAGATGCTATATATGTAAATTATATTAAATCCTGTAAATCACCTAAGCTAAATGTGTATGTTTTGGCAAAATATGTAATGTTTGACATGTTCAGTAGACTGGTGTGGGCACGGTGTTAATTATAAGTTACATATATAGGATCTAATAGTAAATTTAACCAGCTTTTAGATAAAAATATTAAATTTTGGATCGAACAAATGGTTTTGGAGTTATAGCGAATAATGTGCTAAAAAAACCTGTATTTTACAAAAGTAAGTGATTTTCAGCATGGTACCTTGAGTATTTCAAGAATTTTGATAAAAATTTCATTTATAGGATCTAATTGTAAATTTAACCACCTTTCAGATTGAAAAAAAAAACATTTTGAATCGGACAAATGCTTTCGGAGTTATTTACTCCGTTAAGAATAAAAGTTCCACAGTTTTTTCTTGAAAACGCCCTTTTGGAGCCTTATTTTACTGGATTATATATGTATTGTAGCCATTCGCCAATATGTGTATTGTAGCCATTCGCCAATATGTGTATTGTAGCATTCGCCAATATGTGTATTGTAGCCATTCGCAACCAAGGGCCCAGGTCACTTTATCAACCGAAGTAAGACGACCTTGATTCTCAAAACATAGCGAGTGCCTTAATTCAATTTGACATACGTTACCATTGTTTTCTCACATTGAATTCACCACTTCCAATCTGAGTCTTTACAGTTTGTAGTTATCAACATTGCGAATGTTTCAATCCCATTATATTTGAAAAAAATTGTAGTCAAATAATCTTTTTCTAATTAAAATTCCTAAAATTTGACATACGCTACTATTGACCTTTACCTTAAAGAAAGCGAAACGTGAAATGAAACTTTGGTAACGAACGTTAAATTTGTGGCCCCATTTGTTAAATTCTTTACTGGAAACTTTACTGGAAAAACGTCAAGTTATTAAAGGTGAATAAAAACCCATAATTAAATGACAAGTTAAAAACCCCCTGGTAAATATCAAATGAAGTCAAGTTATTAAAAAGGTTTTTTCTCTGGCAGTGTTTTCCTGCTGGACTTAAGATGGAACTAAAACCAAATCAATATTTTTGGTGGATTTGAACGTACAAAAAAGTTCAGTTAAAAGCTACAAAAAGGCTCAAGCTATAGGAAGAGGAAATTTGAGGAACCGATTCAAAACATGACATAAAGGGAAACTGAAAATTCCGTTTTCTTTTTGAACACACTGAATAGTTATTTAAATATTCTCTACAAGAATAAGTAAATTATTGCTATCTTTTTTTTATCTTCATAAGTGATGTGTTTGGAAGACATTTTTTGGTGTATTTTCTAATCAACCCAGGTTGTACATGGATTTTTGATTCGGAAAGCTAAAACTTGTCATTTTAGGTAAGGTTTTGGTGTTGCAATTAACATTAATTTAAGGGAGGTTCCTCACGACCGTCACACTCACGACCGTCACACCAAGTTTTTATTTTATTTTAAATTGTGACATATTGTTACATTACATGTACCAACACTTTATACGTATGAAACATCACTGAATTGAGTTCCTTCAACTCAACCGATTTTCGTCAAATTTATATCAGAGTTATAAACCTATTTCGTAACACTTTCATAAGGGTGAAACATCATTAATTTAAGTTTCTTTTTTTTTTTGGGGGGGGGGGGGGATAAATTACTAACGCTGAATTTCGTAAAATTTTATATTTGGGCTATACCTATTTACCAACACTTTTATAAGCTCCGCTACGGGGGGGGTTTCAAAATCAAAACCTTAGGATGAAGGATTTATCTTTTACATTAGTAAAATGTTGAAACCGCTGCCGTAAAACCCGTATGCTTAACTCCATCTTCAGTTGATTATTATTATTATTTAAATAAATAGTTATGCCTAAAGAATTCCATTCTTAGAATAATTTCAAAAAGTAAAATTTGACACAATTTTTTTATTTGCAAAAGTTAATTTTATCCATATTATTTTTTAAAGATTGTCCTCCAGTTTCTATGAAGCTTTGAGGCAGCACTACCATCTTACCCAGCTCTGATACCAGACCATCAGCTTATGGCATACTTGTGAATAAAGTCTCAACTTTTTTTTTTGATTTTTTTGAATAAAGTTTAATCTTTCTGTTTCTATTTTTGCGTACATATCAAGCATAAATTCGTTGAGGAGATTACGAAATTGAAGTAAATAAGGTTCTTCAACTCCTCGCTCCACTAACATAAGGCATAAATATCAGCTGCAGACACAGTTTTCTTAAGTGGTGTATTGGTGTTTGGGTCACGCTGAGGGATGTTAATACTGTACCCATCTTCTCCATGGCAGAACATGAGACGATACTAAAGAGAATCATACACTTGATAGAACTCACTGATTCTTATCAGTTTTTTTTGCCTCTACATCGAACTGGCCTTACATGTCATCACCAGACAACATAAGTCTTTTAACCTCCTCTTTAATATAAGTCTTTTAATAGCTTCTCGTTACGAAACAACTCAAACTTGTAAGGGTCCACCTCTGCAGCCACCATGAGTTCACAGAAAGTACCATATTATAAGGTTTCGACATCGATCGTATTTTTGTTTGTTTACAACTATAAGGAACTTAATTTGTGGCCAAAGTGTGCGGCTTAAACATTTAACCTATTTTTTAACTTAGCTTATCTCCAAATACCATATGACAATTAATCTTTTATTATTCACCCAATCAAAATTTTAATGGAATTTTTCGCGAATTAGCCGCGACCCATGCCGATTTTTTTAAATTCCTTTCTTAGCGAGCACCTACGGCCCTAGAGGAAGCTACATATCGATTTTCATTCCAATCCGTTCGGTGGTCTCTGAGATTTCGTGTTAAATGAGTGAGTGGTATTAGACAAATATATAGTAGATTATAATTTAATAGATTATTTAATTATAATTATTATTTTCGGGCTTTTGCTTTCGTTTTCAAAAGTAAAATTTTTTCCGACCTTGAAGCACTGTGCGGCGACAGATAGGATATCGGTGCTTGAACAATAGAAAATTAGTAATTTTCCTCAAGCCATAAACTTTTTATTTACATATATAATAAATATTAATAAGTATTATATTGATATTAAATAGAAACACATATTACGTCAATAGTCATACATTATTTTTTTCTAACATATTTCCCTATTTTGGTGTCTCAGTCAACCAAGGATTTGGTTATACGAGCCTATTTCGGTCCCAAACCGAGTCCCGAGGGTATTGTTATCAGTTTTCTTTAAGAAGTATTGTATAATCCCTTTTATTGAGATGAATAAAATGAAACATAAATTCATTTATGTCGGGTAATAACGTTTCCCAAGATCATGCGTGTTACATAACAGTAGTCGAAACCGTAACATAATCAGTAAAAAAAATATATAATGCCGGAAACTAAATTAATTGTTTCCACATCTTAAACCGAAATGTTTTCCTCAAAAATTTTAAATTAAAAATAGTGTGACTCCTTTTTTATATAGCTAATTATAATGACTTAAAATATTTTAATTTTAAGAAGGCATAAATATACTAAATTGAACAAAACAGACTGTACATTTTAATTCCATTAGGTTCTCTTATAACAATTAATTAGATACTGTTGACTTTTTTTTTTTTTTTTATTTTTTTTTTTTTTTTTTTTTTTTTTTTTTGTCATGGATATGTTTTTTGGCCTGGGTCTATACTTTTTTGGTGTAACTTTTTTTTACCCTCAACAAAAATGTAATATTTTGGCAACAGAGCTAGGTTGGTCTTAATCGAATCGAAAATTTGACGACAGTTTCCCTATCACCAGGGATTTAAGCATACGCTACTTAGGCTCGCACCACATACAAAAAAAACAAAAAAAAACATAGTTTTTCTTACTTCTGACTGCATCATTGATTTGGTTTTGTATGTGCAAATATAAATATGAAATGAGCTTTTAATTTACAATAACATTAAGCGAATGAGCCAAGCTATTTTCGTAAAATTTACGAAATGAATTTAATTCAATCCAACTACATTACTATAAAAAATCTGGTGGAAAATCGGTTACATTGGGAACAGTTTATTGGATGTATTTCGAAGTCTTGTCCGCAGCAGCCTCAATGTTCGAACTAGGAGGAGAGATAAATGATTTTTTAAAAGTCAATGCATATTTCTATAGTGACTTTAGTCCAGTCAATAAACATATCGTAGAGTGCATGAAATATGCGATAATTTTTTACTTCATAGCTTCGTTAGGAGTAGTTAGAAGATAAATATAATAAATGTTCCCGCCCCTGGAGAGTGAACTAATGGTGGGGAGAAGATCACATTTTTGGGTTTTTCGATTATATCTCGAAAACGGTGGACTCTAGGAAAATATGTTTCAAATAAAAATTAAACCTAATTAAATTTCCTATAAAATTAATTCTATACACATTTGTCGAACATCCAACCGTTAAATATTTATTTACTGTTACCGTAATACTAAAGTTCTTTGTAGTTAACAGTATTGGTTCATATGATCTTTTGGAATTAAATTGTGAAAAATGGAAAAATTGTCTTCAATCTATTCCCATCATTTTTTTTTTTTTTTTTTTTTTTTTTTTTTTTTTTTTTTTTTTTTTTTTTTTTTTTTTTTTTTTTTTTTTTTTTTTTTTTCGAGAGAGAGAGAGAGAGAGAGTGCGCCTAGGGCCGGTACAGCCTAAATCCGACCCTGCCTATCACAAATTTAATGGAGAATAAATTTGTTATATAACATTAGTAACTAGGTTCTACTGTTTAGGAGCTATATTGGTTTAATTGGGAAAATAAAGTCACATTTTGCCTCTATTTTTGTTAGTGCTTTTGTTTTTAATTTAATCTGAATCTGAGTTTCTTAATTTTAAAGTATAACTCTGAAGTAGTTATTATAGGAGACATCCTCTCAGATAATTATTTATAAAGATAATGATTCTTATTTCCTCATTGAAAATGGGGGATTTTGTTTAAACTATATAAATAGGGGAAAAACGGACTTTAACCGCTTTAAAAGATAGCAGCTTTGATGGTGTTGCTCAGATCAAAAATTTGCCGACAATATTCTTATCAGAAGCATTTGGTATAACATCAGTAAATTATGGATTAACATATCCATGATCTTTGGCACAGTCGGAGCAAAGGTTTCTTTTCCCAAACAGATCAATAATAAATTGAATAATATAGTTTTTTTCAATTTTTGTTTGTATTTATTTATCATGGCATTTTCTTTTATTTATATTTTAATTAATCAGGATAAAAATAATTCGACACCAGCATGAATAATATCCTAAGCTTCATGTCATATTGTTACGAACCTTGGAATGTAACTGTTTATAATACAAATCCGTTTTTCTCAACATACGTATGTTTAGCCTTTAATTCTGCCTGACAGTAGTAGGATTAAAAATGTTTTGCTTAAACTTGTCTGCTAAAATGCCTTTTCTAATAAGTAACGTTATCATTCAATTAGGATAGATGAATTATTCGCCACTTCTATTGTTTTTTTATTTGAAGAATAGTTTTGAATGTTGAAATTTCATCATCAATTCTAAGCAGGCAGTTTACACAAAGGTCTAATAGCTTTAAGAAGCCCCTTGTGCTTTGCCTCATTAAACTAAATAAATATTTAACATTGAAAGCTTATCTTCGAATAAAAATAATTCCAATAGAGGTAGCAGATGATTGATCCTTCTATACCGTTCTAGAAAGAAAAGAAGAAAACAAAAAACAATTGAATATCACTAAAATACATTAAAAAAAAAAGTCTTGGATTTGATGTTTATGAAGGAAGTATTGTTTCTTGTCAAAATCATAACCTCTGATTAGTTGTCGAAGCTTTTTGGTTTTGAAACATGAAAACTACAAAAGTTGAAAACTCCAACAGAACTGCTTCGAACTTTTCAAGCATTTATTACTGCTCCAGTTTACGCCATGTTTTTCATAGCCTTGGATTATTTTTTAAATAATAAGAATTTACAGACTACTTCAACATTTACTAGACAAACGTTCAAAGCTCCCAATTAATTACAAAAGATTCAAATACACGACTGTGATTAGACCTATTTGGTCATACAGAGTTGAGCTTTGGGGATCCACTAAACCATCCAATTCATCTCGTATTCAATCCTTACAATCCAAAATCCTTCGAAAACTCCTCAATGCTCCTTGCTTTGTCACCAATAAACTTATCCATAAAGATCTTAATGTTCCATATGTTGCTGAGTTACCCAAAACCAGATACCTATGCTTTCATCGCAAGTTCCATCACCACTCATATCCATTAGTTTCTCAACTTGTTTCCCTCTCCATTTCCGATAATCCTCCCAGGCGTTTGAAAAGAAGATGGCCTAGAGATCCTCTAGTGTAGAATTTTGATCATTAGTGCTACTGATGAGAAGATCTTATCAAGTTTTAACATGTTATTATAATCGTTGTCAATACACTTACTTGATGTATATATTTTGTAAAGTTGTAAATTTCAATAAATGTAAAATTAAAAAAAAATAATAAGAATACTTAGTTGGATTAATAAATAATATCGTACGAATATTTTTTTTTTTTTTTTTTTTTTTTTAAATAAATAGCATTTTGATAAGAAAGACTAAAACAGACACCTATTAATGCCAAATTTAATAGTGAAATTTATTTAAAGGTTTAAGGAAATAAAAATAAGAACAGATCTGTGCTAAACAAAAGTACAACCATTTTAAAAACGTTACAATAGTTCATTTGCATAATTTTAAAGTCGAGACTTATGGGTCAATATGACCGACCTATTTAGTATTACCTTGGATAATCGTTTCAGTTTCAACATAACAAGAGAATCTATTTCAGTTCAACACTTTGTAAAAATTAAAGATAACAGTTTCTTAATCTTACCTTTACGTTTCAGAATAATTCAGATGCAATTGTACAAATTAAATCGAAACCTAATAAATTTGAATCACTATTCTATTCATACAAAATTAATGTAATCAATATACGCATTAACTTGTAGAGTGGGAAATAAGTTAAGCTGTCATGATTTAGTGATTATAAGAGATTTTTAGAGGAATAACTTAATTTGAAAATGTTTCAATTATTTATTATGTTAAATTTATTAAAGAAAAACTTAGTGTTCATAAGTAATCAAAACATACGTGGGAAAGAGTTATGCAACATTTGTATAACGAATAATCGATTCATGAAGTGTATCGATTGTACTTATCAGGATGATTATGTTTTTTATTAATTAGGCATGCTTCGCCCTTGTGTAACTGATAAGAACCGGTTCACGTATGATAAAGTGTTTTAATAAATTGTATTATACATTTCAACTTAAGGGCTTTTAAGTGTGAACCTGATTGAGAAGACTGTAGGTTGAAGGCTACATCGAAGGTGAGTCACTTAATCGAGTTTAGTTTTTTTGAAATACTATCAAACACAGTTCAGAGCGGGAGGTGTTCACATCTAAGTGTATAATGTCGTTCAACAGTACTCATAAAATAATATTCCAATGTTTTCGTACAGCTGGAAACGCCCAATTTGTGAAACCTACGCGGTCTCAGTTGAAACAAGCAGTTGGCAAAAGATTTTTTTCCAATTCAAATACTGTCAAGATGAGATTCGTCCAGTATAAGTACAAAAATGATGGTCCTCAAAGACTGGGAGCTCAGTTATCTGAAGATGGTGATATAATTGAAATAAGTTCTGTCAAAGCATCTTTACCGAACAATCTGGTTGATTTCCTCAGAGGAGGTACCGAACTGCAGAATGTTGCCAAAAGGTAATGTATTGGTGAGTTTATTAATAAATTTCATGTTTACTCACTGTTCATCTTCTAGCCTCAAGTTTTTACTAAGGTTGAAATATTTTATTTAAGTGTTGTGGGTGAAGGGAGGTCAACGATACGCCTTAAAGATGTGAATATATTAGCTCCTCTTACGAATCCTGACAAAATTATCTGTGTCGGACTCAACTATAAAACACATTGTGATGAACAGAAGAAACCATACCCTGAGGAACCTTTCTTCTTTTCAAAATTTCCGAGTACAATCATCGGGCCTAATGAAGAAGTTAAACATCCTCCCAACACCAGAGTAAGTGCTCAAATTATCTTTTATATACTCCAGTTTTATTAATTCATGCTGAAACAGATTTATTTAATTCTGTTTTTTAACTTGACAATAGTTTTGCAGGACAATGTTGAATTTGTTACCCACATTAACTCCAATTTTATCTAGATATAAATTTGTTTTTTATTATTTTCAATCATAAACATATTTTCATTTACATTTAATGTATTGACATTTTTGGTAATATACATATATTCTACTTTAAATGTAGAATGGTCAAAATATTTTTTTTAAATAGATTGGATACAAAATTTGGACAAAAACATTAGACATTAATAGTTATTTATTATCTAAATAGACTAGTTATTATGAAAATTCAATGGTTTCTACTATTGTTCAGTTTTATCCCATGTGGAATTTATGAACTGTGGTAGACCCATAAAGTAATAATGGTAACATTAAACTAATATAAAAATTATGCTGATGATGCAATACTTAATGTAAAACTATTAGAAAATGTGAATTAAAATATGTCTTTAATGAAGTTATAAATTATATCAATTATTAATTTAATTCGTTGGGGTTTAAGATAAAATTACCATTTCATCAAATTATTGTTCTGTGTCAAGTGTGGGACAAACGTAAAATTGTAGTGTTTATGTTGTAAAATGGATTTATGATTTTTCTATGGATCTATGTATTTAGTAAACAGAGCAAAAATAGATTATGGAAATAACTAGTTTAGCCATGTGGTGAGAATGAGAGAGCAGTAATTCCAACCAGATATTGTATTAAATTGTATTCCAACCAAGAATCTATGAGCAATATAAAAATTAATAAAACACAATTGAATATGCCTATATTGCATTTTATGCATTGCGTATCCCATTAATCATGGCGTTTTAGTAATTTTAAAATTATTTAAAATTTGTTTATCATTATTTATATACTGTAAATTATTATTATATTTATATTATAATTATTTGCTAATTACATAAAAAAAAAAAAAAGCTTTATTCAGTTTTATAATTTAAAAGTGAGTTTATAAAATTATTACTTAATAGAAAAAGAATATCATAATTTTAAAATAAATCCAAGGTATTGTTAAAAAACTGACATAAACTAAATGTTTTTTTAATGTAGTTATATATTATATGTATTTTTTTTCTTTTCGTACTTTATAATTGCTTGATTTCATTGTATTCATTTCATGTATTTATATTTTAGTGCATAATTTTTGTTATTTTATTGGCTGTTGTTGATTCTTTTGTAATTTCAGCTATTTATTTTATTATTTTTAGACCAATTAAAACGTGTTTAAAAGTATTCAATCCAACTAAGAAACATTATTTGCCCCTCAGTGCAGACTTTTTCAAGGACAATGAAGTTGTCCTTATCATTTTTCCCCCTCATTTTTTTTATTTACTGAAGGCTTTCTCCATCAATTGATTTTAGCAGAAGTGTTTTGTTTTTTAGATAGTTTAAGAAATAACTAATTAGTTGAATTTAAAATGAAATTTTTGGTTAATAAATAAGATTTTAAATATGATAAGAAGTAGGACACAATTTTGTAAGATATTTTTTAACCTGTAACTGTTGAAGTAATATTGAATAAAATTTATTAAATATATTGTTTTTAAATTATAATTCAAAATATTTTATTCATCATTAATTGGTGAGATAATTTTTTTATTTTTTCTATCATGTTACTCACTAATGAATTAACAGATCTCATGATTTGACTTACATAATCCTTAAATATATAATTACTGTAAATCATTAAATTTACATATTTTATTATTAATATTATTGTTGTTTTTCCTTCTATAGCACACGTATGGAAGAGACATGTATTTTATAATAATGCATCACACTCCATACATTTCGCTAAATAATTTCTAGTTCATGCATAATATGTGCATTGCTATGGAAAGTCCTGTTTTCATCTGTTAAAAAATTTTAAGCGACTTTGAAATGGTTAACTACATTTAATTTGGAAATAACTGATACACACACACATATATATAATCTTTTTACACTATCATGTAGATATAGCTATGACTAATTTTCTTGTTTTTTGTAGTGCTATCTTTATTTAGCTTTGTGTAAATCATAACAATGGACTGAATATCTATTTAAAAATTTTCTGTTTTATAACTCACTAAATATCTTGGACAAGCTTAAAGAACAATATTTAGAGGTCTTCAATATAGCAAAGGTTAATATTATTTTATTTATAAAATTAATTTTTTTTTTTTTTTTATTACAGGCATTGGATTGGGAAGTTGAATTAGGAGTTGTAATAGGAAAAAAGTGTCGAAACGTCTCCAAGGATGACGCAAATGATTATATATTCGGTTATACTGTCACAAATGATATATCTGCTCGTGACTGGCAGACACCTAAGAAAAATAATGGGCAGTGGTTGTTTGCAAAAAGTATGGATACGTTCTGCCCGCTCGGACCGTCCGTTGTCGCAAAGGAATTTATTCAAGATCCTCACAACCTTACGCTAACATGTAAAGTAAATGGTGTCGAGAAGCAAACTGGAAATACAAATGATATGGTCCACGACGTTTACGATATCGTTTCCTACCTGTCTCAGTAAGTATTGTTATTAATTAATTTTCTCTAATTTAATTAAAGCAATGTCATGGTTTTAATTATTAAAGATTGTGTTATCAAATGTAAGTTAGTTACAAAGTATTATATAACCTTTTATATAGAAGCCACAATAGAAATAACGCCAAAATTACCAATTACAAATATTAATAAAACTGACAATATGGTAAAATATATACCAATACTAACAAGACAAATAATCAGCAAATTCAATAAGAAAATTTTAAAATTAAGGTTGCCTTGTATAATAATATTAAAATTAAAAACATAGACAAAACAGATAAATGGAACAAAAAAGATTTAATTTATGAAATAAATTGTCAAAATAGTAAAATGCACTTCATTGGTGAAACAAAACTAAACTTAATAAAAAGAATAAACCAATACAAATACGACTGATAAAGATAAAAAATTAAAAAAAAATACTATAAAATAAAAAAATTAAAACATGAATTCGATTTTGAAAATACTAAAATATGAAATCATAAAAATAAAAAACATAACAGAAAATTATTAGAAGCTATATACATAAACAAAACAATAGATCGAGCAGTAAATTATAAAACAGATATGGATAAAATAGGAACATATTATGCTAACTTAATAAATAAATTAACAATATAATTTAATTAAATCAAATAATCCGTAATTAAATAGTAAATAATTAGAAAAATGTGAATATTAGTGACAATGCAAATGAAATAAATTATAGAGTTTTTATATAAACACTATATTATACAGTATTAATAGATAATAATAAGACCAACAATAACACAAGTTGAACATTGCTCAGTAGGATGGCTAGAAACATGTAATAAAGTGACAGTGTGAAAGTATTCACTGACTTTGAGGTAAATGATGTATTATATAATTGTAAAAAATTATTTGTATGATGTTATAAATTAATGTAATTTAAAAAATTGTAGAAGCCTGAAGATGGAGCATGTCTCCGAAACATGTCGTTTTAAATAAAATAAAGAGGAGTTATGCCAATGAAATATATAATATTACAAAGTATTATTATTTAGAGGCTGTGCACTCTGTATTCAATTTCAGACCTTTAGTATTTAGTAGTAGTTTTTTTGTAACCCTCCAGACCACCCCATCTTCTCTACATAGCTTAGCTATTTCACTGTTTACTTGGACTGCATTGAGAATTAGTTTTTAGGACTGAATTAGTTTTTATTTTTTTAAGTCATTGATAAAGGTTTTTGATCTTCTTATTAATAAAGAATATGAAACAAAAATCATTTTAGACATAAATAAGATTAATATAGATTTGGGAGGGCTAGTCAAAAACTTCGAACAATAGTAAACTTGTATTTGGCATGAATTTAAGGTATTTTTTTTAAAGATAAGTTTTGTTTTGTAAAATATGAAATTAGAGAAGAAAAGGATTAAGGAATAATATTAATTGTTAAATAAGCTCGTATAGATTAGAAAGATAAGCAGTCTTATTCTGAGTTCAAGTACTTTAAGAATAACAAATAGGTACAGACGTAAATAAAATATAATCTGGTCAGATAGAGAGTTTTTAAGGACCTAGAGAATCATTTGTTGTGGAACACCTTTATTTGGTTTTGATTTGAATAATATGTCATTCATTTGTTTGCCCGAGTCTTAGACAGCCTTTTCAAAATTTAACTGGCTCTGAAATCATTATAGGTTTTTGAATTTCATATTTTAACATTTGGGGTTCAAACTAATCAAAAGGTTTTGTGTATCAAAGATTAGATGCACACATGTAAGGTTCTTTAATATTATGAAACAGATAATGATTTCTGAAATATCATAGAACTACTTTTTACTATAACGTTAACAATGACACTAATAATAAAAGAAACATTCAAACCGTCATATTAATGTTATTTCATGTTACTATTATCTAAACGTAGCATTAACAAGTTTCGCACTCTACACACTTCAATAAATCTAACATTCTGCTACTGCCATTCCATGAGGCACTGTCGCCTTGGTAATGAATTGAAAAACCTCTAGATGTTTATGTTGCCTAGCACCAGTGGCAGTTCTTGCTAATATTTTATATTTAAAAGTTAAGCTTTTTAAAATAAATATTTTTTCTGTTACAGCTGTGTGACCCTTCTCCCTGGAGATGTGATATTAACTGGTACCCCCTCAGGAGTTGGTGTTTTTAGAAATCCACGAGAATTTTTAAAGGTTCGTTATTTTATTAAAAAAAAAATGAAAGTATTTGGCTTAAATCATAAAAAAAAATATAGTTTAAAAACTAGAAAAACATGCTTCTATAGCAAATCTAACTAAAAAGCTAAGTTTGGTGAAAAATTTGCAGCAGTAAGACCTTTGGTCAAGGTTCAAAGCTAATTTCCATGTATTATTTGTGATTTGTTTGCATTTTTAACACAGTTTATCCAAAATCAAACTTTTTTTTTTTTTTCTTTTAGTATATAACATTTTTTGATTGCATAAGCCATAATTGATGCATAAGCGTTACAGACTCTTGAACATGACCAAAACTAACTTTTTAAAGTTGGCAAAATTCTTCGATATTTGACAATCGATTGTGGTTAAATGCCTTAATCGAATTCAGCTTAAGGGATGGCTTCAGATGCACAATTTAATAAACTTTAATTTTGTAAATAAAACATTTTTCGATTGAATGTTTTTTTCCCAAATCTGAATAAAAGTTCAAAAAGATTGGGTTTTTTGCCCCCCAAACATTTTTCTGTTATAAAATTTAGTTTCATTTTTGATATTTTATTCTCAGGACCCATCTGGACCATATAAAAATGTAAAACCTGCACTTCACCTTTTGCAAGGCAGAGCCCCCTTTTTGTTGGTAATTTAACTAGACTAAGAGAGAAAATTAGGACAAAGTTGTGCAATTATTGTATTGTCATTGGTCCTTGTTGAAGCATGTGCAAATTTTCAAGTTAATGAGATAGCTGGAAATTGGTGAAAATTACGATGAAAGATTCCGTTACATACAGGTCAAGTTAATAAAAGTGACTCGGCATAATAGTATCACCTGCTTTCATTCTTAAAGTGATTAATGTGTTTTGTGATCAGCTGTTTTCATACTCTACATCTCTATTCATTGCACTTTTCGTCTTTTCCTTTTATATAAACATATATTTAATAGTATATTTGAACTAAAAGATCTATTAGGGATGGCTAATTGTTGTTTGTTTATTTCGTTTAACGCCACTTTATGCTGCTATGGCTAATCGGACGATGCTACGGTGGGAGTCCTAAAATGTGCCTATACAGGTATAATTAGGATAGGGATCTTTAACGAGTACCTGACATCGCACAGGCTCGGGACCCCCATTTTACGTCCCTTCCGAAGGACGGCATAGCTAAGGATTTTTTACGCCCTTTAAAAAATCCTAAGGTCATCTGCCGGGCTGCGAACCCGCGATCTTGGGTTTAGTAGGTTGCTATGCTAACCACATCACCACAGGTGACTAACAACACCCCCATGGCTAATTGTTGAGTAAGAGTAAGAATTTATTTATTGAAGGGGATTGTTAAAATAATTTACGATACCCATTGATAATCCCAGAATCACAAGAAAACAGCCAACTGTTTTCAAACTCCTGATTCAACCAAAAAACTAGCCAAAGCGGCTTCATAAGGTTTCAGAGTGAGAAAATACCCAAAAAGTATTAAATTTTGTTTATATGTTAATATGATGAATTATTGAACTCTAAAAAAAAAAAAAAAAAGTTGTATAAATTAAGAACAATATTATTTATTCATGATATCTAATCAAATAAATTTATACAAATTCATTGCTATTTGACATAAAATAAGTTTTTCTTAACACTTATTCTCACACATGATACCGAATATTAACCAATTTTTAATCGATTTAAGTGGGTTCTGATAAGAAGGTTTGTTAAAACAGTTTATTGGTGTCATGTTAGTGTCCCTGGACCTTATCAAAACCTACTTAAATACTACCACAATAATTCAAAAATCGATTAATATTAGGTATAACAGGGTTTAATGTGGGTGTGTTTATTTTCCTTAAAATTGAAAAATAAATTTCAGAGATGAGAAAAAAATAATTACATGTGTCATATGAATATGACTGTCACTAACTGTATAATATTTTTTACACTAACACAACCTTAATTTCGACACGGAATCGTCACCCGCCTCAGGTGAGGGAAACCAACTCTCATGCGAGTGATGACACACCATCTTGACATGTTTTTAATAGAAAATGGGGTAAATCATTGCTTTCAATGATCTATTCACAGCATCCATATACAGTACAACCTCGTTTAATCGGCCCTCTTTATGTTGGATCTCTGAGTAACCAGGATCAGTTCAGGAAAATTTAAAATAAGCTTTTTGTCGTCCGCCCAGACTGCCGAGCGTAGGAGGGATGTTCGTATATCAGTAGACTGTTCATAGAACTCGATGGATGCTCAGATGTTGACATAAATGTTATTGAAAGTTGGTTGGAAGCCGACAACGACGGATGCTATGGTACTCTTACTGATGACCAAATTATTGTGACTTGTTGCTATAAAGATGCCGATAACAGGGAGGGAACAGACAAAGAAAATAATGAAAATATCACAGTTATAAGCCATGCAGAAGTAGCATCTCGTTTGGGCTAGTTAATGATTTATTTCGAGCAACAAGAAGAAAAGTATTCTATTGTATGTACATTTTGTTCTTTATTTTTTCAACATTCTGTATTTAACCCAGATTTTCATTATATCGCAGTTGCATTTCATTACTCCATGAGAAATTTCTACTTTTGAAGTGCTTTAGTAGCCAAAAACAGCACTTATTTGCAGCTTCTATTTATTTCATGCTGCATGTTGTTGTCGGAGTTCACCTGAGTCTTTAAATAAATAATTTCTTTAACTTGTTCAAATGTGAAATCTCCGATTTTTATCTAGCTATCCTGTGGATCCCTTCCTTGTGGGGGGCCAGCTATCATATACTTTGTTTTTGCCTTATTCACCTTCAGACCCACTCCCTGAGCAAGAAATGCCTCACAGATGCTAAGCTTCTTCCAACTATGTATAGATCGTCTGGGTAACCAAGGATTTTTACTGATCAATTCAATAAAGTGCCCCCAATCTGCACTCCTGACTTCATTACTTAACTGCGCACTCCTACGCTATTTTAAATATAATAATATATTTATAAGAAATTATTATTGTGAAACTTAGTTTTGAAAGAATCTTTCTAAAAAAATAAGACCAAGAAACAGTAGAATTGAGCAGCAAAAATAAAGGAGAAATTTAAAGGTTTATTTGATGCTGGTGACACAGGCAGACTGGTGTTCTGCTATCCTAGAACTGGTGGGCATCGTTTGAAATAAAAGGGATGTGACGAGTACGTGTTGACACCCGTGCCAGGAAAGGGAGTAGCTTTGATGACACTTGTGTCGTCATTAGTAGTCAACTTGTTGACAATAAATTAAACATCCATGTTATGTACCCAAGACTCTTTATTTTTGTTTTAGTTGTATAGTTCTTCTATTCATGTCTCATTTAATGTTAAATTAAGAAATATTTTATTCCATTAAGATTATGAATAAAACTCAATTTCTTCCCATCTGGGAAAAAATATAGATCATATGTTGATCTACAATCTACTGCTTTCTGATAAGGAAACTGTCCTCAAATTTTCAATCCAAGCGACACCAACAGCTAGAACATGTCAAAATAGCTCTAATACTTAAAATATATAGGGCAAAAAGTTACTTTTTTCATTCAAACCATTATAGATTCTAAGCGGTTGTAATTGCAACTATTACAAGTACATTAAGTTAATTATTTAGTGTTCATTTAACTTATCTGTTTTATCCCATATGCACACGGGGGTCCTGAAAAGGAACTGGTTAGTGTTAGTGACGCGAATTACCAACTGGTTTACTTTGAGTCACTCCCTGTCTAATACTACGAGGGTAAGTCAATAATTATCCGCAATATAGTTATAAAATTTTATTGAAATGAAATAGGAAACTTACAAGTACATCATTTTTCGACATAGTCCCCTTGCTTTTCAACGCACTTGGTCCAACGTTGTTCAAGTTTCCTGATGCCCTCGTGGAAGAAGGTTTTGGGTTGAGATGCGAGCCAGGAATGCACCGCTTCTTTCAATGCTTCGTCCGAGGCAAATCGACGGCCCCTAATTGCCTGTTTGAGTGGACCAAACAAGTGAAAATCAGATGGAGCGAGATCGGGACTATATGGCGGATGATTCAATACTTCAAAATTGAGTTTCTGAAGCGAACGTTTCTACAGTGTGGGCAGCTGTATGCGGACGGGCATTGTCGTGCAACAACACAACGCCTTTTGACAGCAGTCCTCGGCGTTTGCTTCGAATTGCAGGCTTCAGCTTAGCAGTAAGCATCTCACTGTAACGTTCACTGTTTATTGCTCACTGTGAATTTTTCAATCCATTCATAGACACTCCGTTGTGGCAAACAATTGTTCCCGTACTGTACCAAAAGTCTTCGATGAATTTCGGCCCCTGATACACCTTCCGACCACAAAAAACGGATCACTGAACGTTGCTCTTCTTTGGTGCAAATAGAAAGTGGAGCGGCCATTATTAACAGCACGACAGCGATAACAAAAATAACCTACCAGCTTGATACGCACATAAACATAACAACGAATAAACAAAGCATGCGCCATCAACACAAAAAAAGAACAGTACTGCCAACATAAACAAAAATATAGCTATATTGCGGATAATTATTGACTTACCCTCGTATACACGCCACACACGGTGCTACTGGTTAGGGACTCGTCTGTGATTCACATAACCAGTTTGTAACTAGTCGTCGGGGTGATTCGCATGTCGGGTTGATTACGATTTGAGTTTCCAGTTCCTTGATGATGAGTGGCCAAAAAACCAACCTGTTGCTGGTGGGGGAAGTGAAAAAACGCCCTATTTTATATAATTTCCATCTTTCTGGTTATTCAATGAAGCAGAAAACGGAGAAGGCGTGGGCAGAAGTCGGGGACGTCATATAACTGACAGGTATGGTCTATTAAAAACATATATTTTCCATATAAACAACTACATCTACATTTTTTTTAAGGGGAAACCAATTTCACCAGTACCAAATAACTTTCCTTACTCATTCTGTAGAATACCAAGAATTTCGCGTCAAAAAGGTCGAGCTGTTTTGAAGCAAAAAACAACCTAGTCTGAAAACTTCTTTCAAGGTATGGGTGTATCCAAAACCTTCTGGCTATTCGTCTTCTCCTCCTGAGGTAATAATGCAGCACTACAGTTTCGTCATCACTCGACTCTTCTGACATTGCACGATCGATATTCATGATGACACTGAACGAACTAGAGGTTTCTGTTGCTGATGAGTTGCCTCGTGTGTGAAGTCGTCACCATTAAGTCTGTAACCGGTCAGAAACCGAAGTTACCAACTGGTTTAGTTCATTTCCAGTATCCCCATGTGCATAAGGCCTTAGTCTAATAATCAATAGTTGATTTTAATTAATACAATTCTGTTAAAATATTTTAATTTTGATTTATGCTTTATTTATTTTTTTTTTTTTTTGTAGGTCGGTGATGTCATTACAACTGAAATATCTGGCCTTGGTAAGCTGGAGAACAAGGTTGCATAACTGCTCGTCCAATAGAGTATGGTTCATTTGTATAGGGCAAAACTAAATAGTTTTTTAATGTGCAATTATTGTTAATATCATTTTACTTAATCATTGTCAACAATTAATATCGGCATAACTGAATGATATCTGAGATTCTCGTAATTGATCGTAACATAATTGTAAATTGCTAAAAATGTATAGAATATTTGTACATACATTTTATATAACAGGTCCATAAAACTTTAATATAAAATTCTTCAATTGTTGAAAAGCATTCATATTTATGTATAGGATCGGTGTTTGGGATTAATCCATCTTTATGAATGTATGTGAACTTGTCATTTTAATGTGAATTGAATGGTGTATAACTAGGTATAGGTTCGTTGTAGAAAAACAGTTTTTATATATAGAAAGTGTATATTTGTACTGTAAAAAGTTTGAAAAAATTATTTAATTTTAAAAAAGACTGATATTAAACTGAGTTCGAAAATTATACAAAGTATAATAAATAGTTAGTCTCTAAAAATGCTGTTTTGTTTTTTAATGAAGAATACTAGAAATAGATTGTTTAATGATGTTTGGTTTGAAAATATAATAAACTATTAATTGTTGATATTTTAATTTATGTTCCTTATACCTTGCCTCTTAATTGATTTTGTATTGTCTTTGATATATACCTGGCGAGCTGTGGATCGAGACAATTGGAGGAAGGCTGTGGAGCAGGCCATACAGCTCCATGTGTCTGTTGTACCAATAAAGAAGAAGATATACAGTATTCCAATGATACCGTCAGATGATCTATGATACCCTTCAGAAGCTACAGTTTCCGATTTGTTTAGCTTTTCCCATGTCTATAAATAAGTCTCAAGGCCAAACAAAGCCCATTTGTGGTTTAGGCTTGGCAAATCCATGTTTTTCTCATGGGCAACTATATGTTGCATGTTCACGTGTAGGAAAACTGTCGAATCTATTTGTATTAGCTAAAGATAGGTTAACCAAAATTATTGTACACCGATTAGTGCTGATGTATATTGAAATTAGTATTTATAATTAAAAATAATAAATTTTATTGTTGAAAATTTACGTTAACAAAGTCGGTACATCTTCTACATGGAATATCCTTCCGCCGTGTTAAAACAGTTAAATAGTCTAATATTTCAAAAAAGTGTCCTTTTAAGGACAATGGCGGAAGTCTGCCATCTTAAAACCGTTAAATATTTTAAAACATTATCCTGGAGGACAACAATGGCGGAAGTTATCCTTCGGATAACTTAAAAACCGTTAAAACAGCATCCTTAAGGACGAAAACTAATTCTAATTGTGGATGGAGAGAGTGGCCAAGTATGTCCTTCGGCCTCAAAAAATCGTCAGATCCTGCTAGATCTGTAAAACAGTGTCCTTATAGCAGGATATAAGGAGGATACCTGCCCTACCTACCTCATTTATAAGTTTGAGTGTTACATGTTATCAACTAACAACTTTGTAATATACTCATTTGTTACAAACTTGAATAAAAAAAATCATAAAATTTAAAATTAATTACTTTGTATTAATTTGTGCTTAATATCAACCCTAGGAAAATTTTGATCAATCATGTTCAATGACCTTCCCCTTCAAATCCCAATCCAGTGAATTTTTATACCGGCTTTAACGTTTCCCTCTTCGTTCGTGTATAATAATTTCATTGAAATAAGGGTTCTTTTGCAAATGGCATCTATGTACAAAAAACATAGCGGTTCCCATGGCTGATGTTCTACCGTTACCCCTTAAACAGTTTCCTACAATGTAATATACTGAAAACCTCAGTCACAGCAACGCATGGCCAGGTCAGCTACTTTTAAATAAAATGGATTCATAAGAATTTGAATAGCAAAATTATCTTCTGATAAACATTTTTTATTGGCAAATATCCTATATAATATTACACTGAGCGACGTTTTTTGGCTTTTGCTTCATTTTCAAGCCCTGGAATATTAATAATACATAACAAAACTCTGCACCATGACATTAAAACGTTATGACCATAATTTATATTAATGTTTTTTATTACCTTAAAGTATAATACCTTCGTTCAAAAAGGGTAGGTTCCATAATTTAAAATAAAAATAGGTATATACTTTTATATTAGTTAGGAGAGAATAGATGATTAGGTAGTATATGCGACAGTGAATAAATTAACTTATCTACAGTTTATTCTAAAAATTAAAGTAAGAAGACACCTGGGTCTCAATTTTACCCTGTAATCTCGGAATGACCCTTTTACATTATTTATACATAAGTTCTAAAAATAAAAGTATAAATTCAACTTAACGAATGAACTTTAACCAAACAAACTTATTAATTCTAAAATTAAACTCTTAAAGTAAGGAATCATATACATTTATTAAAATAATTTATTTTAATCTTTAAAATTATAAATAAAATAACAATATAATAACATATGTACATTTTTATTGATTTATCTCTGAATCTTCATCAACATAGATTGCATGCGGAAGGAAAAATATATGATATACAAAACTTGAAAGTATTGACCCCCCTATAGGTCCTACCCAAAATACCTGAGGAAAAAACAAAATAGTTAAAAATATTGTTTAAAAATTCTTGGAGTAAAATGTATTATAGGAAAACATAGGTTATTACAAGCCCTGTTGCTTTTCTTAACCCCCTCAAGAGGGCCACTTGCCCTGCTGTAGCAGTATTTGTCATTATGAGAAACTTTAAAATTTATTTTAAAAAGCTTAAAAATAGACCGTGTTCAACCACAATAATAATATGAATAAGTGTTGGCCAGTGGAGTAAATAAAACCCCCACAAAATCTGAAGGAAGGAGGAGAGAGGGTCAAGAAACATATGGATAAAATTAAAAGGAATATAAAAAATAAAATGTAGTAAACATATAGAATAGAATAGAACAAAAAATTATGTTCTGGGACTAAGTCCCTTAAAAATAAAATAAAATAGCAAAACAAATTATATCTGGCTTAGATATTATTAATTTTAAATTAATTAAGATAGGTAAGAAATGCCTTCCCCTGTAAAAACAGACGCATCTGTCCATAAAATACACCTCAAAAAGTGGTATTCTAAATAATGAGTACCCAAAAGACCAGTGGACCCGCATATATACTGATGGATCGGCCACAAATGCAACAACAAACGGTGGCGACGGTATCCATATACAATTTCCTGCAGAAAACATAATCGAGAAGGCTGTTCCGACTGGCTTTGCTTCATCAAATTATCGAGATGAGCAGGAAGCCATATGTGAGGCATCGAGAATACTTAGGATACTTAAGAGACCAAAGAACTCAAAAATAGTATTCCTTACTGATGCAGCATCAGTGTTGCAATCTCTTAGATCGAAGTGGGGCACGGGCCTGAAAAATCTCTCCAAGGAACTCGAATGCTTGATGGCTATCCACAAAAAGGTCATCCTGCAGTGGATTCCAGGACACTGCGGACTCACTGGAAACGAGAGGGCGGACCAGGAGCTTCGAATGGGCAGTTCGAATGTACCCTCAGTCTCGAGGAAGTAAAAACGCTCAACAAAGCAGCAGTCAGCCAGCGATGGATTGGGAGACATCCACATCACGATCCTGGAGATGCAATCTACGAACTCACTCGAAAAGAGCAGGTACTCATCTTCCGATTGCGAACGGGACACAACAGGCTCAGAGCTCACCTGTTCAAAAAGCTTCATATTGGATCCGGCCCCCTTTGCGAGTGCGGAGAGGGTGAACAAAATACTGAGCACATCCTTCAGACCTGCAGGCTCTATTCTGAGCAAAGGAATAGAATATGGCCCTCTCCAACCGATGTGCGGACCAAGCTCCATGGTGACCTGGAGGACCTTAAGAGGACCACTGAATTCCTCATCTTGACCCCCGACCTGGCCATCTAAGGGAAGATCGCAGAAGTGGTATTCTTCAACACAATCTGCATTCAGAAGCTAACATTATCATTGGGTTTTAAACCTAACATTGAAAATCTAATAAAATAAATCCTAATAATAAATAAATAAATGTAATAACATAAAATCCTCTGATCTGGTGTCGCTTTATTGCCAGTTTTCCTTTATTTTCTATTAACAAATAATTTTTTTTCTTTGCTTTTTATTCCAATGAAGAGTTTATTATGTTTAAAATGTACATTTTCATTAAGGAATTGTCATAATGTTTTATTTACACAAGTAACTGATTTGTATGCCAAATGAGAACACCATGTTTTTTTTGTTTTAAAGTAAATTTCTCCATGAAATCGAAACAGAATCATTACTTTTAACATATCATTCAAACGCTGGTTAAATTTGCAAGTTTTTGTGAGATTTGCAGTATTGTGGATAGTTTTTTTTTTTTTAAATGGTGAGCGTTGAAGTAATATAAGACATTGTAACTTCCCTAAATAAGGTGAAGATCAAGCTGTTCTTTAGGTCACAAGTTTGTAAAATTTAAGGTTACATGTATTCTGCTCTTATAGGAAATGTAATGCTAAATCCGAAAATGTGGTCAAAGTTTGAAAAATATTTAAACAAAATGGAGATATTACACCTTTTATGGTAAAAAACGTGGTTTTCTCAAAAAATTCTTAGATTTATCACATATCTGCAACGGATTGGAATATAAATATGAGGTCTGCGGCATTTTGATCTAGTTTCACCCATTTTTTTATTTTTTTACATTAAGAGATACTCACTCTGTATATACACACATATTTACATACATAAATTATATATACAGTCAGTAAGGAAAAAATTATATTTACAAAGTTGATTGAACGAAAAATTGCGATATAAAACAACAAACGAACTTCGGCTGATATAAAACAAAAAAATAATCTGCTTGAGCCGGACTCAAACATGGACTCCAGAGTTAGGTGTCTAGTGCTTTGCCCACTGAGCTACCACACCTCTTTGACCTGATTAATAATTAATTAATTAATTAATCAATTTAAATTATTTCATACTTGCCCAATGATCTTTAAATTGACCAGTGACTACTGCTGGCCCGAAGGATCTAGCTGGATTAATAGAAGCGCTTGTGTAGGGCGCCTAAAATATTTCAACTCATAAGTAAATTTGAAATAAATAATAAGAATATTTTTTAAACATAAGTAATACCTAATAATGAGTTGTTTACGAAAAATAAATATGGAATTTAAAGCAGGTAGACTAAGAAATATCAGCAATCTATTGGATAAGATTTGTTGACCATTTAATAATGAGAAAATTATTTAATAAAAATCAGCTGTTTGATGTGCTACTTTATCCACTAGTGGATGAAAAGTGTCATTAGCCCTACCCAAAGGTTGGGGTGACCGATTGTCGATTGTTGAGAACAATCGGTTGTTTTTCAAGTAACCGACTGCATTAGTTCCTAGGATTTGAGGGAAGCCTTTTTTTTTTATTACAGTATATTATAATTTTTTATTAATAATTTTATAATAATAATAATAATTTATAATAATAATAATAATTTATAATAATAATAATAATTTATAATAATAATAATAATTTATAATAATAATAATAATTTATAATAATAATAATAATTTTTTATTACAGCATATTATATAGATTAAGTTATGATGTTAATTTCTGCTATGTTTTCTCAAGGGCAGTGGAAATAAGAAAATATGAAACCTATGATATACTTTCTCATATTTATTTATAGATCGATAGGTTTTATTGAAATAATTAAACAACTTAAATTAAATTGATACAACAAATAAAAATATATACAACACCAAATCCATGTTCTTAAGTTTTGTAACACTTTTACACATTAGATAAGAGGAAATAAGAAAACATGAATTGATAAAACACTTAATCCTTTATGAAACTCATTTTGTTAACTTCTCTTTCACTTATTTACATTATACAATCTGTTACACTTTAGGACAATAAGTATTATGGATAACAAAGAATCCATTCACAAAATATGCATACTGAAATTTTATCACTTCAATTGATACAACAAAGAAAAATATATATAAAACACTAAATCCATGTACAAATTAATGTTCTTAAGTTTTGTAACACTTTTACACATTAGATAAGAGGGAATAAGAAAACATGAATTGATAAAACAGTTAATCCTTTATGAAATTCATTTTGTTGACTTCTGTTTCACTTATTTTCATTTAAGAAGACTAAATATCCATATAAGACATTAAACAACACAATCCAAGTTGAAACTGTAGAAGTGATTGTTTACATGTGAGGTTATAGGAAAGAGCTATCAATAAATGTAAACTCGAAGTGAATATGTGGCAATGTAAGGGAAAGAGTTGCACAAGCTACCCCCACTCCAGCCACCCCCTCGGTACATGACGGCCTCGCTGTTGTCCACGCTCTGTTAATGTTTTGGTTGTTTTGAAGAGGTTTTACAGTTACTAGTGAAATGCCGTGTTGTGTAGCTTTTTTGTTGCAGTACCAAAGCCCAAAATAAGAATGCTATTCCTCCAATTACTTTCCATTTGTAAGTAAAATTTTCTTAAAACTCTAATTAAGTTCTTTATTTTTTCTGAGCTATCTAACGAAATACAGTAGATTCATCCTTAAAATTTTATTTTCTTCAGATTGGAACGATTCCTTATTTTCAATTGTATGACTAAATAAACTTCACAACGTTAGTAATACAAAGTAAAAAACTAACGTAAAAGTTTTAGTAATTAAAACGTAACGTAAACGTTAGTAAACGAGATAGGAGTTACTAAGCGGATACATTAAATGCACTGATGATGAGCCGAATGATTTGAAAACTTTTTTTGACAATCAAAAGTATTTTTCTTTATTTGTTAGTAATACACTTGAAAAAAGAATTCATCCGGAAATCATTGAAATATAATATAGAAGATGATTACAAAGAAAAAATATCAAACCTCTGTCTTCATTTGATTAGTCTGTGTTTGCATAGCGCATTGCTCGGAAGATTACTTTAGTTATACCGTAACTTTAAATATGCTTTATTTTGTATAATAATATCATATTTTATTTTTGTCCCTAGTTTTCCCCTCGAATAAAGATGAACGAGTTAAAATGGGTTAATGCCGTCAGACGAGAGAATTGGAATCCAACAAAACCAGTTGTTTATATTCAAAATCGGTAAGGAAACCGACTTCGACCGATCCTCTCCTTTCCTCACAAAATTGAAAAAAGGCGTAGTACCATCAGTATTTGACGGATTTCCTTACCAGTTGAGACCAAATGATAAACATGTTCGTGAATTTTTGTTATATAATATATAATATATATAGGTTTTATTTTTTTAAAGGTATTTTTATTTATTTATACTTTACCACAATAGAGCCACTATTCCCATAACTAATTAATTTTAATAGAGGATAAGCATAAAAAAAAAAAAAAAATTAGGAACCAATTTTCTCGTCAAGTTGCCAAAGGAATCATTCAGAATTTGAGGTGCCGATTTTTTTTTTAGTTTCTGTTGTTGATAGAACACTTGAAATTTGGACCGTTTGTAATCGTGGAGCGTATTAGGAACAAGCTTCTTTCCTTTAGTTTGTTTGTTTGTTTGTTTCGTTTAACGTCACTTTATGCTGCTATGGCTAATCGGACGATGCTACGGTGGGAGTCCTAAATTTTGCCTATCCTGGTATAATTAGGATAGGGATCTGTAACGAGTACCTGACATCGCACAGGCTCGGGACCCCCATTTTACGTCCCTTCCGAAGGACGGCATAGCTGAGGATTTTTTACTCCCTTTAAAAAATCCTAAGGTCATCTGCCGGGCTGCGAACCCGCGATCTTGGGTTTAGTAGGTTGCTATGCTAACCACTACACCACAGGTGACCCCTCTTTCCTTTAGTTTAGGGGCTTCATTACCGTGAATAACTTGTCCGAAATCCACAGAGTCAAAATACTTATAGTCCGATAGCCAGTACGAAAAACTTGACATTTGAAGAAACCTATGGCTTCAGTTTTTTGAATCCTTAAAGTATTCAACAAGTATTTACAGTCAAAAATTGAATCTACCAGTCAGATAATGCTCCCTGATTCAGCCAATCATAAAATATATTAGCTGTAGAAAAAGGGGCTGTATGGTGGTAAAAAAATAAAAAATAAAATAATAACAAATAAAATTTCTTTAAAAAATAAATATACACATTGTATATAAATCTTTACATTTGTGTAAATGTATGTGCTCTAATATTTATCAGATGCATATTAGAGGTTTCTTTTATACTTTTTTTTTAATAGGAGAGAAGAGCGATAAAAAGACATAGTTGTCCTACAACAATCACCAGATCTCCTGACAAGAAAAAATTGAAGAGAATGTTGGGAAATGCTACAAACGACGTAACAAAATTACAAACACAGCTTGAAAGTACTTCAGCTGAATTGAACTCTGCTCAAAATACCCTCCACTCCACTCAAAGTATTGTAAGCGAAAAGAAAAAGAAATTGATAAATTTGAGACGACAGGCAAATAGGTTGAAAAAGAGAAATTGTCAACTGAAAACAATTATTGCTGAGCTGAAGAAAAAAGATCCAGTTGCTGATTAATATGCGAATATGCTTGGAAAAATATCACAAACTACCTCAACTCTCATAAAACGACAAGTCTCGAAATCAAATTACATCAAACTTTCGAAGATTTACGATAAGATATTGAAAGCGTTTTCAATTACTAAAATAAATGGATTGATTGCTGCGAATCGCGGTGGATTAGTTTTGCCAGGAAACGACGTGGTCGAAATTTGCCTATTTTGTAAACAAATTTTTCGCGCTAAAGAAAAAGAGAAAAATGTGTTAGCTTCAATAGAATCCTGGATCCCTCATTTGCTAAAAAAATGTATCGGGAAACAATTTTTTTCTTGATGCGATAATTTTTTGGTCAACGAATCTCACTACTCACTACTAATTAGATCGATAGAAGTTTTGTACTTTCGATCTAGAATTTTCCATCATGTAAAAAAATTAATGAAGATCTTCACATGAAAAAAATAAGAAGTACTAATAATAAGCATATTCTTTTCAGTGGCCAATAATAACTGTTCCTGTTATTTTAACTTGCCAGCTTGCCATTAATTTTTTTGTTGTTATGTCAGTCATGTTGTTGTTGTAATGTCAGTTTGGCAATGAATAAAATGATATTAAATATATTGTATAATTTGATTTTCATGGCTATGGTTTATTTATATGGTTATTTCCAACTATCAAGAAACGACAATAAATCAAAGACGTAAACTGAACGACGTACCCTGAGGTACGAGGGGGTGGCTGTGGTGGGGATGAACCCAGCGCTAGGGTCACACATTTCCCTCGCCTAATAGCCTTGGATGCCGCTTCTAGTCCTTTATGTGTTCTGTGGTAAGGATCGAACTGGTCGGTGTAGCGCGGGTCAAGCCAGTTTGCTGCCTCCTCTTAACCCGACCGCTACCGATTTACTTGTTGAGGAATCCTCTCTCAAGTTATGAATTATTTATCAAAATAAAACAATACTTAATGTCAATATTTATTGAGATACCCACGAGACCATGCACTTAAGTTATCTATATAAATAAAAATGAATCGCCAAATGTGTTGCTAAGCGTAAAACTCGAGAACGGCTCGACCAAATCTGCTAATTTTTTTTTTTAACGTTATGTTTAGACACAAGGAAGGTTTTTATCTATCTATATAAATAAAAATGAATCACCAAATGTGTTGCTATGCGTAAAACTCGAGAACGGCTCGACCAATTCGGCTAATTTTTTTTTTAACGTTTTTGTTTAGGCACAGGGTCAGTCGTTGAGTGTTTGTGGCGTCAAATTGCAAAACCCATGCTTCTCTCATGGACAAACTTGTATGTTGCGCTCTCGCGTCGGAAAATTTTTTTTTTTTTTTAACGTTATTTTAGCGCCAAGGAAGGTTTTTTATCTATCTATATAAATAAAAATGAATCGCCAAATATGTTGCTAATTGCGTAAAATCGAGAACGGCTCGACCAAATCTGCTAATTTTTTTTTTTTATCCGTTATGTTTAGGGGAAGGTTTTTATCTATCTATATAAATAAAAATGATCGCCACAGTGTTGCTATGGACCCCCAAACTCGAGAACGGCTCGACCAATTCGGCTAATTTTTTTTTTAACGTCCCTTTTTAAAAACAGGGTCCTAGTCGTCATCTGCCGGCGTCAAATGCAAAACCCGATGCTTCTCTCATGGACAGTTGTAGGTTGGTTGCCTGCTAACCGTCTAAAACTTACAGCTTTATTTATTTATGCGCCAAGTAATCAAACAAAAAATATCGTGTACCATAAGGCATTACAATGAAAATACCAGATTACACTACTAAAGTCTTGCAATGTACAAAATAGAAAACATATTTGTAAGCAATCGTTGTTTATTATGGAGACATAAATCTATAAATAAAGTGATCACTCTGAAATGTTTTATTACTGCGAAGGGACAATAACTTTTGACAGAACAAAGTCTGTCGGGGAGGAACTATTTACATAAAAAATCAATGTTGTGTTGTTTTAGAGAAAATAGGGCATAACTACGTCTGCCGGGGCAGCTAGTTTAAAATAAATTACTTTTTTTTTTTTATAATTTGAAATTCTCAGAACCATAGGAAGTTTACCAATTTCTCTAGAAAATTGAATTATTTAAAATTCAAAAAAACACACATAAGTGGGTTTTCTTTTTTAATTTAAGAATTTGTTTAATTTTTGTAATTGATAGGACTGGCAAGTTATTAAATTAGCCGTGGTAACGGATTACTAGTGTAGTTCTATGAATTATGATTAATAAATAACTGAGTTCTTAATTTTAAAGTTGGTACGCGTGTTTACAATGTTTTCTCATTACCAATTGCCCTGAAAACTTGGTATGCTACCTTTGGTTCAAGAATTCCCCTCTGTTTTATTGGACCTTTTTCTTCTTTTTAGTTTCGCTTCCGTCTTGTTACAATGAGTTGTGGGTCATTCTAAAACAAATTGCCGTTTTGGGTTTAGAGATAGAGTAAAAAAAAGCGACAAATGAACTTTATATATCTTGAACGAGTACATTTGTATCATTTCTTTTTTTTTAATTTATTATATTAAAAAGGCATAACTCCCCATTTGCTTTATTCAATTAACTACATGTTTCAGAGCTTGTCATGTTGCTCCATCTTCAGGTTCTACAATCATTATGTTATGTTATTTTACAATTCTTTACTATATTATTACATCACTAACAATTTTTGGTTTTTATTACCTAACACTGTGATATTCTCACTGGTCATCTCATCTACACTGACACCATCTCATCTCTTCTACTGTGTCAGTGTAGAAGAGATGACCAGTGAGAATATCACAGTGTTAGGTAATAAAAACCAAAAATGTTAAGTGATGTATAAATATAGTAAAGAATTGTAAAATAACATAACATAATGATTGTAGAACCTGAAGATGGAGCAACATGACAAGCTCTGAAACATGTAGTTAATTGAATAAAGCAAATGAGGAGTTATGCCTTTTTAATATAATAACTTGATATTAATCTCCTTAAATGAAACAATTAAAGTTTTTTTTTTGTCAACAGAAGTGATTTTTATGTCATGGGTGTTACCTAAATTAAATAATTTCTTGAAGAGTATAATTTTGCTTAAATTTTATTTTAGACTGTAATAAAATTATATCATGGGACACCTAATTTCGCTTATAACTGGTTATTGGGTAAATAATTAAATCATTTCTGAGGTTGATTAAATATAACTTTTAGTCAGGAGTGTTACCAACTGTTCTATAATTTAGTTTACATTTCCAAAAATGTGGTCTTATTTCACTCATAAGGAAAAAGTTTCTGTATTTAACATATACAGAATGGTGTCCGTGAGATAACACTCCTGACTTTCACCTCATTTTTCCATGCTGATGAACTTTTAGATAACTATTTTAACAATAAAAAAATTAAACAAACAAAAGTAGGCTCTTTGAGAATATAATTGTCATTTGTAGATGTATTAAAAATTGAGTCATAGATATTTTATAGTGGTAACACTCCTGACATTGAATAAAAATACATACCATTGTTTTAGAAGCTAATTAACCTCTCTCCTCAAGGAACCGGAAGGAACTGTTTTAACAATCAAAAGACGATACAATTCTTTTCGAGGAAGTTCCCCTACCCTATTGGAGTTAGTTTCTTGGATCTCAAGGTCAGTAAGAACAGTAACACTTCTGACCGACATTTTAGTAAGATCGTGGGGACAGCATTATAATTTTTTTTGCCTTTCTGTATAGTCTATTTTTATTGAAAAAAAATAAATGAATATTTTTCTTTAGGATGTGCACTTTTAATTTATTTCAATAAAAAAAAAAAATGTTTTGTAAACAAAAATGTTTATTTTTATTGTCATATTGAGCTGGTGGCAGTAACACTCCTGACATTTTTTGTAGTTTTCACAACATTTTTCCATTTTTCTACTTCAGAAATATACTCTGAAGAAGAAATTTCCTACAAAAATTACAAAAGAAGTGGAAAAGTAGTAAAAAAAAAAAAAAAAAAAAAAAAAAAAAAAAAAAAAAAAACAAAAAAAAAAAACACTAAATAAAGTACGATTGACAATTTTTTTTTTTACGAATGCGGCAATTTTTTTTGAGAATGACCGTTGTAACATATATGTATTCTCCAGTGAATGAAAAATGAGTGCAATAAAGAAGTCAGACGTATGGGCTTTTTGCAACATTGTATTTTGATATTTGAAAAATGATCGATTTTATCAAGTCGATGAAATCGTGACCACCGCTTGGAACTGACAATCGACAATCGGTGTCCCCTACCCAGAGGCGCTATTTTTCAGTATGAACTATTTAATTACAAAAATACTTCAGGAATTCTAAATAGTGGTATAATATTCAATTTATTTTCTTTTACACTTACCAAGGAAAACGCAAGAATCGTAATGGCAAAACTGAAAATAAAAGCTATACTCTGCATTCCTTTCGGGTTAAGAGGGTTGCAGACCCTACCTATTAAGAAACACAAAGCCGCTGTCCCAAAACCTTCCAAAACCACACCCTTCCATATGCTAGTGTTAAGCATATTTACACAAAAATTTTCATCAACTTCAGAACCATATGAATATAAATCCTTTGTTGACATAGTCTGAAAAATAATAAATACGACTAATGAATAATATAAACTAGCAATTACAATAGGACCTCACTAATCCGACTTTCGCTGAACAGACTCTTCGGTTAATCCGACCCTCCCACGGAGTACTATATATTGAGTAACAATATTTTCACCGAATCCATAATAGTCCAAAAAAAAAAAAATCATACATTTTGATGTGCAAAAGATAGTGTAGTTTTGATTTCTTGATATGTTAGTGTTGTGCTCGTGTACGAAAACAAAGTTTTGGTTCTTGAGCGCCACCGGTCGCTGATTGATAGCGTCAAAGCATCAAATATTTCTACATAAAAAAAAAAACGAAACAAACATTTTTAGTTTGGTCGAAACATTGGGCCAACTTTGATGGCCATCATCAGAACAGAAAAAAAAAATTAATTTTTTTTTATTATTTATTTATTGAAATTTACAACGGTACATAAAAAAACATATATCCAGTGAATGTGTTAAGAAGATAAAATAATAAAATGACAGCGGCTTGTGAAGCAACTACCGACTGGTAGCAATTCAATAAAAGTTCTATTTGGTCCCGAGGCCACATTCTTTTCAGTCGCCTCGGAGAGTTATCAGGAATAGAATGGGAAGCAAATTGAGAGACTAGTGGATTTGAATGGCAATGGGGGTTACTATGAAAGGTTAGGCATCTGGTTCGGTCTAAATCAGCAACATATGGAACATTGAGGTCTTTATGTATAAGTTTATTTGTGACAAAGTAAGGAACATTAAGGATTTTGGATTGCAAGGATCGGATACGAGATGAGTTGGATAGTTTAGTGGAGCTCCAAAGCTCAATTCCATATATCCAAACAACTGTCATGTAAATGAGTCTTTTGTAGAAAATCGGTAGTTTTGAACGTTTGTCTACTAAATGTTGAAGAAGTCAAAAACGACGGGCAGCTTCCTGTCGTTTTAAGCTTGTGGATTTCAAATTAAACGTTTGTCTAGTTGGAGCCCTAAATAGTTGATCTGTTCAGCAGGGATCAGTGGAATGTTACTAAAGGAAGTCACAGAAAGTCGTAGGTTTACGACGAAGGGTAAAGGTTATTTGATGAGATTTATTTGGATTGATTCTTGAAGGTTTGATATGAGATTGGAGTTTTTGGGATGCTACGAAGGGATTATGATTTATTGAAAACACACATGTTTCATCAAAGGACGTAGTGAGGACGGTACTAGGATGTGTAGGGATGTCAGCTGTATAAATCATGTAGAGGATAGGACTTAGGATACTTCCTTGAAGAACACCGGCAGATTGGATAAAGAGGGAAGAATAGGAAAAGTTATGATTAACTTTAAAGGTTCTATTACTGAGATAGGCCAAAAATTTTCCTCATGATTCGCTTTTCTAGTATTTCTAATTTATCCAAATTATAGTTTAATGCCAGACATTCACTTGCATATAGGCATTCTGGCTTCACTACAGTGTCGTAATGCCTTATTTTAACATTTTTGGATAGGCTTTTTTTATTGTAGAGATCTTTGGTAATACCATATGCTCTCTCCATTTTATGCAATCTTTCCTCTATTGCAGATTTTTCCAAACCATTTTCTTGGATTATATCTCCTAAATGTTTGAATTTTTTTACCCTCTCTATTAGGTCAAAATCTGTTTTCAGATATTTTAGTGCTTTTATTTCCTTTATTAATTAATTTTTTTAAAAGTGTATACACAATTTTTAATGTAATTATAATACACTTTTAATCATAAAAAACATGTGATTCATTGACATCTCCGGTTAATCTGACCTTTTAACCGCTCCGCCCTCTTCCCTGGTCCCTTAGGGATCGGATTAGTGAGGTTCTACTGCACTCCCATAAAAGTAAAAATATGAGGAATGTTCATGAAAAATAATAATAAAAAAACACACTAAAAATGGCATTTTTAAATTAACTGAACTTTAAATCTATAGTCACTCAAACGCCTCTTGTTAGCTAAACAATTAAGACACTTTCAAGATTGAAGAAAACGTATTCATTTATATTTAAGAACTTTAAGAATGATTATGATATAATCAAAAAATAAATCCAATAATATCTATATTATTGAATTTCAAAATACTTTATATTACAATACTAAATGTAGTTTTCAACAACTTGTGAATAGTGTCTGTAACCAAATGTAGTGAGTCTCGAACATCAATATTGGCAAAAACTGAAAAAAAAAACAACTTACCACTAATAAATAATAGCCCAATATTGCGCCCAACATTTGGGCGATGATATAAACAATACCCAATACTAACGAAACATAACCGTAAATAAAAAAAGAAACTGTTACCGCAGGGTTTATGTGGCAGTTCGTTATTGGTCCAATAATCTGCAAACAGAAGCATATAGAATATGAATATCTCTTTTTAGGTAAGCTATTTATTTATGTATATATATTATATATAGTTATAGGCAAAACCCGAAATTAGTGAAAAGCAAAGCTTGCTCGTAAAAACTAGTATTAACTAGACCAGTGATGGGCGAAGTACGGCCCGCGTGCCAAGTGCGGCCCTTCGGGCTAGTCAATCCGGCCCGCGACATGGCCACACGTAATTATACATAAGACAAAATTTATTTTATGCAAAGCTAGAATAGAATGATTGTTTTCTTCTCGTAGCGTCTTAATTACAGTATTGCCGCATGTCGGTAATAACCTCTTTCATGAAAGAAGAAGGAATGGACGAGTTGCTAAGTGACCTGGACACTCCAAGGAGTGTTTACTCGTTGCTAGGAGACAGGGTAGTAACAAGATGGAATGTTATGAATTGGTCATATTGTTTTGTGTTGTGTTTATTGTGTAATAAATAGTAGTTAAATGCCGGTATTATTGTGCAAATGTTAATCAATACTGTTCTGTAATCGTGTTTGTGTCAAATATCTTGTTAATTGTTATTTGTTAATAAACCGTAAGTTGAAAATAGGTTACTGTTCTAGGTAACCTATTTGAATTATGTACGCATATTATTGAGTTTAACCCTTATCCTGGCAATGGGAACTACAGTTCCCATCAACTTTGGTCAATATTTATAAAGTAACTAGCAGGATGGGGGTCTCGCAAATATTGTTGTCCTATTAAGGAAACCCTTCTCTTCAAGTTGGCAGCCCTGCAAGGTGGGCGGAACGCGATGAGCTTAGCTATTCGACGATATTTGTGGCGAAGTACAGTTTGGCTGATAGACATCGTTGGCTTGGCTAGTCAAGTATGTTTGCAACCATTTTTTATTAGTTATTCTTTGTTTCCCAGAACTGTGATCTGTTGATTCTTATAGATTGAGTTGTTATTTAACGGAAACTGTTAAAAAATAGTCGAAATTTCCATTTACACTTTTGTAATCGAAGAAATTAAAATGGGAACCTCAGTTCCCCGTGCTAGGATACCAGTAAACTTCAATGGGAACCTCAGTTCCCCTTGCCAGGTTATCAGGACATTACTAGGGGGACCTCAGTTCCCCTTGCCAGGTTATCAATATTCCAAAAAAGTTTTCATTTTGACTAAATGAAAAAAAAAAAAAATTATATCTAACTAAATTAACTAAAATTATACTTTTAATTAATTATTCATTAATTACTTAAACAAATTAACTAATATTGTACTATTATTTTATTATTATACCGTTGAATAATGTATTATTTCATATTACAGCTTAAATGTCCGCAATTTATCAAAGAATATAATGCTCACATGGGAGGAGTAGATATCAGACATGCTCATTGCACTTTATTGTACTCCTCTCAGATCCCACCGGTGGTACTCACCAATATTTGCTCAAATGCTAGACATTTGCACCAACAACGCTTGGTTATTGTACAGGAGGGACATGAAAAACCTGCGAGAAATAAAAGGAATGGAATTGAAAAGAAGGAGGTAGAAAAAAATTTAAAGAAGGAGAAGCAGAGAATCAAAGAAAGGCGATTGAGAACGGGTCAAAAATTTGAAAACAGAGATAAGTTGCCAATGGAAGATGCATCTAAACCCCAGGAACAGAGTGGATTCGACTTAGGGGGAATCGAGCAAAATGTAGGAGAAAATTCATGAATGGGTCGAACCAAAGAACAGAAAAAAAGAAATAGAGAAATAAAGAATGTTACTAAAACACAAGCTGGAAAAAAGAGAGAATTCAAAACAAGTACTGATGGACGTGAACCTGCTCTCATGGAATTTAATGCCGACGTCACCCAACAGCTCATCCGAGCCGCAGTTGTGGCTGGATCCAAGATTAGAGCCTCGTCGCGCTACGTTCGCAAACATCAACCAAATAAATCATGGAGTGCCTGCTGTAATTTGGATGACACATCACAGGTGGTGATCATTTTCCGAAGTTCACAGGAAAAGGAAGATGTCGCCTGTGTCAAATCAATAAAACGGTTTTCATCTGCTCAAAATATGATGAAAGATTATGTCTCGTTCCTAAAAGAAATTGTTTCCTACAGTACCACACCACCTCCAGAATCACCAGTGCCTAGTAAGCAATAGCCCTCTATTTTCTTTCATTTGCGTAAGGAGTCGTCCTTCTATTATTTTTTAGTTTCATAAGAAGTTTTGTTTTCATTTTTTTTAATTTAAGACTTTTAGTTTCTTATTCTTTAAAATGTTTTGTTTAAGTTAATGTGACATTCGATTTGATGTCATAGTGATAACAACTAATGTAATTTTGAAAGACTGAATTATTAGTTTCTTTAAAAATGTGCTGTGATTTCCTAGAAGTAGGGTGACAAAATCTCAGAAAACAAAAGATATTTATTTTTAATATAATATATAATTTTATTACACCTTTATTGATTTTTAATTGTTTAACCTTCTGAATTTTCCTATAAGGCAACCTGGCAAGGGGAACCACAGTTCCCCTTTTGTTGCAAGAGCAACATTACGGTAACCTGGCAAGGGGAACTACAGTTCCCATTTATTATAAATGACCATAAAAGTAATTAAAACTAATTTTGGCCGTATTGGATAATCGTTTCAGTATGTGTGAAGGCCAAACTTCGGTGTTTTCAAGTGATTTTCAAAATAATCCCAATATTTCTGTTTTTGCCAGGAAAAGGGTTAATAATGCCTGAGACAAAGTGTAGATTTCCGTTTTTCATTGAATTGGTATCTGAATATAAAAACGCATAATAGAAGCGAATCCCATGCACTTGTGGGATTCGCTTCTATTATGCGTTTCCCCAAAAGTGCATGTTCGTGTTAGGTGGATCTTAGAGCTACAAAGGAAGAAATGTGGTTCTGTGGTAGACTCTAAGAGATCAATGCTATAAAGGAATAACGAGGCTAAATAGTGAGACTTTTCATCGTCTCTGCTATTTTCCATTCCATAGAGAAGAAACTATGTTTTCATTTTAAATTTTAAACGCTGCATATAAGTTATATTTCAGTCGTAAAACCTTCATCCTTTGCTCTCTCCCATTGTGCCTCTCTGAGTGGATGCATCCAACCATCCATGTCCTCTTCTAGGACTCTCAATTCTGCAAATGTATTCCTCTATTTTGCACTACCATTTCGTTACTTGTGTACTATACGTGCCTCCGTGATTTGATACCAAATTATATAACAGTTATATACCACATTATATAACTGTGTTTATATTAAAAAAACTTTAACCACTTTAAACATATGTTTATTTGCAATTAAATATTTTGTTCTAACCAAAAATATTAGCAGTGAGTCGTGGACACTCACTAAAGATACCGGGGGAGAGCAATGTTGGTATGGGAGAGAAGAATCCTAAGGCCCAATTCACACAGAACGGACGTCGGGCAGAGACGTGGTGCGGACTTTTGTCTCTTCCGCGTCTCTCCTATTAAACAAACGGTCTAATTCATACAGAAGTGACGTGGCGCGGGCGGTCGCCCTCCCTTTGTTTAATAGGAGAGACAAGGAAGAGACACACGTCCGCGCCACGTCTCTGCCCGACGTCCGTTATTATACATTAGTACCATATGGTGTTAAAATAAAGGGTTAAAAGGATTTTTAAAAACTGAATTTAATGTAATACTGACATATTTGCAGTTGATTGCAATTGCTAGAACTGGAGATAATTTTATTAAAGACATTTCTGTGTCTTTTGGGCCTAAGAAGGATCTTTGGTGCTGTGAGAAAAGAGCGCAGGTGGCGGATCAGAAGCAATGGCGAGATCACGCAATTGTATGATGCGGCTGATCTGTGCTATTAAAAAAGGCAGATTCAGATGGTTTGTACACGTCGAAAGAATGGAGCCCAGCAGGCTGCCAAAGATAATGTTTAATGGTGCACCTGGAGGATAAGGGAAGAGGCGCAGATGGATTGATGACCTAAAGGAGGATTTGCGGAAGCTAGAGATACGGAATTGGAGGAACATGGCGAAGGACCGAAAGGGATGAAGAAAAATGATGGCAGAGGCCCAGGTCCTGCAAGGACTCTAGCGCTCAAGAACAGAACAGAACCAAAAATCTCATATATATTTTAAGATTGCCTCAAAGGGATCCCCTTGTTATAATTGAGTCCTCTAAATAAATTCGACAAGGTATGAAGAAATAAAGTCTTTTCTTATTTTATTGCCCCATTTTGCGGAGCCCCATACTCTTTCAACTCTTTGCGTATTAGTCAAAGTCTTGGGATCGACAAAATTGAACTTATGATTGACAGTTTTATGGATCTATCCCTTTTTTTAAAGTTTCACGTAACCCTTTCAACAGTCAGCCATAATCGTGATTCTTGGTTTAATTACTGCCAATAACGTAATGTCTGACCTGTCCGTTACCAATTCAAGGAAACATTCAATTATCTCCTTACACAAACCACCGAACACCCATTACTGAGGTAGCATGCGTCCTACATTGTTTTCCTCTTTTAATAAATAAACCTTCATCTTTTCCACAATTTTAACAGAACTTCCTATGACAAGATTCGTTTTTTTTCATTTTCCTCACACAAACTTCGCATAAGTAATTGTTCCAATCCACAGTGGTTTTAATACTCATTCCTAAATTTGTTTACACAATTTTTTATAGAAGTCATTTCTTCTGTCCATGAACAAATGAAATGGATGGCTGTTTCTAAAAAAATTCTGGAATCCTGAAGCCGAATTCCTCACCTTACACCGTTCTTCAGTCATTCTACAGTTTTTCACATTACATCTCCATCTAACACAAACTGAAAAATATTGCTTCATAGAATGTCCACTACTGCATAGCTTTTATTTTGAAATTAATTTTTTAAATATCGATCAAATCGGCCGGTGCTACAACTCATTGAGTGCTAAGAACTGCTGTAGCATGGACCGCCAGTCATCTCGGTGTGTTGCTGCTGCTCTCCAGTTCCTCACTTCCAAGTTGGACAATGTGTCCTCTGCTACCTCATCGCTACATCTCAGTCTTTATTTGCCGACTCTCCTCTTGGCATGAATCTTTTCCTCTAAGAGTTTTTTAGGGACCTCATCTGGATTCATCCTCGCCAAATGCCCTGCCCTCGTAAGTAATTGATCCAATCCACAGTGGTTTTAATGCTCATTCCTAAATTTGTTTACACAATATTTTATAGAAGTCATTTCTTCTGTCCATGAACAAATGAAATGGGTGGCTGTTTCTAAACAAATTCTAGAATCCTGAAGCCGAATTCCTCACCTTACACCGATCTTCAGTCAACAGTTTTTCACATTACATCTCCATCTAACACAAACTGAAAAATATAACTTCATAGAATGTCCACTACTGCATAGCTTTTATTTCGAAATTAATTTTTTTAAAAATCGATCAAATCGGCCGGCGCTACAACTCATTGAGTGCTAAGAACTGCTGTAGCATGGACCGCCAGTCATCTCGGTGTGTTGCTGCTGCTATCCAGTTCCTCACTTCCAAGATGGACAATGTGTCCTCTGCTACCTCATCGCTACATCTCAGTCTTTATTTGCCGACTCTCCTCTTGGCATGAATCTTTTCCTCTAAGAGTTTTTTAGGGATCTCATCTGGATTCATCCTCGCCAAATGCCCTGCCCTTCGGAGGCTTCCAATTTTAATTTATCTTTTGCAACATTTGTATTTTGATATAACTGTGTGAGCTGTAGCTTGGTTCTCAGCTTCCAAGTGTTGTCTCTGAAAACAGGTCAGAAAATTCTTCTAAGAATCCAAAATTTGTACTAAAAAAAACACTTTAAATTATACTCATTAACACGTTAACTACGACACATGTCCCCGGGGACATGTAAGCAGTGTCTTCTTCAGTGCGGGATGCTTTTATGGAGTACCACCCTTCAGTGCGGCAAAAAAAAAAAGTTCATAAAGCTCGGAAATGTTTTTGAAATAACTTCAGTTGACTGTTTCGGCTCCTACAATCGTAAATTGTGATTTTTCAAACACATGTCCCCGGAGACATGTACGGACAGGCTGGTACCAGTGAGAAAAACCATAAAATAGTATCGTAAAGTCAAATTTGAAGTCTTATTCGGTACCACTGTTGTGAATTCTTGGATGATCTATAACCAATTAGTAACATGTTTGCAATCATTCACTTTAGGAGATCGTTGATTGAAAGTATGGTCTCCTTCAGTATCACGGAAAATATTCCTCCCACAATCAATGAAAACACGCGGAGAAAGAAACACAATCTAATAATTCCTCTGGTCCGGGAAGAAAGAAAAGGCGCGTATGCCGTGGCTGTTACCCGAAACTGAGGAAGACAATTATGGCCCTAATACAGTTATTGTAGTAGATGTCCTGGTGAGCCAGGTTGTTGCCTTGAATGTAAAATAATTTCACTTCATTTAACATTCATGTCTTAGAAATTAGAAATTATTTTTTTCAAAAAATATTATTATTTATGTCTTTTGTTAATGAAATAGTGAATATTAAATTTAACTTTTGTCGTTGTTAGCTTAAAAAAAATAATAAATAAAAAATAATAGGTTGTTATATTTTCTTAGCAAAAGATTTGGATTAATGTTCCAGTTAATAACTATTCGTAAAAATGAGAATATAATAAATGTATAAATCCTGATATGTAATTTTTCACTAATAAAGTGTAATTTATAATTTAAATTGTTCTAACTCCATCCCTAGTCATTAGATTTCACTCCTGCTATGACATAAGTTTTCATCTATGATTCCTGTAATAATCTAGAAAAAAAAAAATTAGTGGACCATTCCTGATAGCAGAGTGATTTTTTTTTTTTTTTTTTTTTTTTTTTTTGATGTAACATTTTGTTTAAATACATGTCCCCAGGGACATGTAACGCACAGATTGGGAGGTAACCTGAAATCCATCCCGCAGTTAACGTGTTAAACAATATTAATAATCTGTATTGTTTTCGTATCCGAGAAATAAGGTTATTATATTTAAAATTAAGTCATATGTTTATTAAAAGTAATATTTATAGAATTACTGTTATCTAGTATCAAATCACGGGGGAACGTATACCACATGAGTACAAGCATTTCTAGCATACATATATCCATATATTTATAATACTCAGTGGGGTATCTTGGTCTCTGTCCAGTCGGTATGTATTCTTTAGACGAATCGGGGTAAGTTCAATATCTACCTGCGAGAATTTATATATTTTTGTGGATACAATCCATTCCGTCCTACTATTCAAATCATTAACATTTACTGAATATTAATATTTGAATTTGTCAAATGAAGGATAAATACATACTTGAATGACAATAAAGACTATATTTCCAAACACCCAGCATGTAACAACAGGTTCTCCAGAATTCAATTGTCCAACGGCACCGCAACCCCAGAAAAGCAGCATCATCGTTCCCAAGAATTCGGCAAAGAATATCTGGCAAACCCTGAATGCCAAATGTGGTTTTTTCATCGAATTCTTTTCTTTAAATATCGTCCCTTAAAAATACCATAAATTAAATTGAGTATTTACATAACAATTTGCTATATGCGACCAAATTTACTTACAGGTAAATGTAAAATTTAAATGAAGACTTTTTATAACTACTGGCATGTTTTACTAATCAGCTTATCACTGTTAGTAATTCTGTGAACGGAAGACAGAAATGTCTTTAATAAAATTATCTCCAGTTCTAGCAATTGCAATCAACTGCAAATGTGTCAGTATTACATTAAATTCAGTTTTTAAAAATCCCTTTAACCCTTTCATCATATTTTAACACCATATGGTACTAATATATAATACAGATTTGATAATAAATCATACAGACTTAATGGTTCAAAAGTCTCAAAAGTAAGGCGGTAATATTACTTCATGCATCGCTGTTAAAAACTATGAAAAGTCACGTAATCATACTGTTGTGGTTTTTTTAATAAAAAAAAGATAAAATATATTTACGGGGTGTACTTTGGAATAAAAGTAAAAATAGAACTAAATACATAAACATGATACAACCAATAACCTTAGATAGCGATAACCTACCATAGACAAAACCATGGAGTTATAACAAGTGAAACCTTTCAATTGCCCTAGCCCAATGGAATGCAATTCGCCAGTTGGGCATAGTAGGCGTGGCCGGTTAGTGTTTTGGTCTCGCCCCTCTCGGAACAATATACGGGAAGGGCCTCTCCATAGTACAAAACCATGGACACGGAGTTATAGTACTATGGAGAGGCCCTTTCCGTATATTATTCCGTGAGGGGCGAGACCAAAACACTAACCGGCCACGCCTACTATGCCCAAGTGGCGACTTGCATTCCATTGGGCTAGGGCAATTGAAAGGTTTCGTAATAAATAAAATAAGTAAATTACTAAAGTAAATAAATCACTAAACTAAAATAAAGCTAGGAAACAAAACTTTGAACTGATAATACGGTTCACTCCAAAATAGTTGCCTGCCCTGGCTATTGAGAGGTAAGCCCCCTCCACTTGTCTATAACTCCATGGACAAAACTCACAAGGCGTGAGGCGCCACACGCAAACTCTATTGGACTAATACAACACTTAATTTTATAATAGTTTTATTTGTAGACTTACACGACTATTTACATACATCCATCTATGGCGCTACAACTCTTGTTGAGTCAAGGCCTCCTGTAAGCTTGGCCTTATCTATTGTTTGCCGCTGCTCTCCAATTGCGGATTTCCAAAATGGAACTGGCATCCGCCGCCACTCCATCGATTCATCGGAGCCGAGGTCTTCCCACTCTTCTTGTCCCATAAATCTTTTCGTCCAGGACTATCCTAGGAATCTGATGCTGTGTCATTCTAATTACAGCGAACCAGCCCATTGAAGCCGTCCTACTTTGATCACCATTACGATATCCGAGTTCTTATAGAGTCTTGTCAGCTCAGCTTCGACGGATCAACTTCGATTAATGTTTCAATGACAAAAACTCTCATCCAGATTTCATTGGTGCAAACTGGGCCATAAATTAATCTCAATATTCTCCTCTCGAACTTTAGAGGAAGGGTTCCCTGTGAACTAGGATGAACTATTTACATACAGCAGTATATAATTGCAGATAAGGTGGAAGGGTGTATAATAAATCTAAAAGAGGATGGGAAACTAATAAAACAAAGGAAACCTGCATTAACAGAGATTATTAGCCCAGAAGTTTTGAATCTTTAACTTGTTGTCTAACATCATAATGTCATATACCTCGACCACTACGTCATGTGAACAGGCAGTGCAAGCACTCCTATTTAAATCTTCTTAATATTATAGTAACTTTACAATTTTCAATTATAAAATAAAAGGAGATTAACCGCCCGAAGTCACAAGAGATGAAACGAAACTGCATAGCAAATAGGTAGTAGGTTAGTCAAACTGACGTGGAACGGAACGAAAACTGGAACTGATTCCAATAGTGGAACGGAACGTTAAATCTCATTCCACTTTCAAGTCGGAACGGCCCTTCACTATTACCAACGTTCATTATATCATCAAACCAATACTTTTTAAATAACATGAAAAAATCAATTTTAATTACAATTATGTTGAAGGAGGTATAATTTATTCTGGCATTGTAGTCCTTAAACAATATATTTAAATTATTTTGCATGTCTGAAAAATCGTTTCCCACTTCAGGATTGTTTAAAGGTTGCAATTTTAGTTGATTGGTTTCTATTATGTTGTGATTACTGCTGATCTTGTAACCTACCAGTTTGTGCTAACTTACTTCTGTATCTATGGCAACTTGAAACGAAGGATTAATTAAAAACTGTGTGTTTTATTGTAAATCCAACCAAGACCAACTTCTAAAATAATTCAATAAACAAGCGACAGTAAATATAGAAACTTATAATAAATTTTACAATAATTAATAGTTTTTTTTTATCTATTTACGAGTACATACAGGATTTCCACTTGTCTTAATTTAATATATATATATATTCAGTACATGTAATTAGAAATACATCATTGTTCAACAGGTGTTACACTTACTCATCCATAAATCGACAGTGACTTTTTTTTTTTTTTGGCTTCAAGACTTGTTAACACAAGTCTTATATTGCCAATGTAGCACTATCTAATTTTATGGCCAGTTGAATTTTCTTCGTCTTCCTCTATTATAGGAAAACTTTTGTTTCAGACAAAAATTTAATTAAATCGTGGGCCTTTACTTTCGTCATTGTTCTTAAAAATTCAGAGATGTCGTAAACAGTCAGTGTACCCAGCGTTCTTATCCTATCATTCACAAACGTTTTGCAATTAAACACGATGTGTCTTGGATCTTCCAGACATTGACACTTAGAACACATGCCAGTTTAAGCTAGTACCATTAAATTGAGGTATTTGTTGGTTCTGCCATGGTCAGTCTTCAGTCTATTAAGTTTTACTAAGCTTGGGCGATCGAGACTTAGCCTTTGAGTTACAAACCATAGAGTCAGTGCTACCTTTTGTTGTACTGCGTAGTGGTCCTTTCCTTTCAGTGTACTTTCCCATTCGTAAAACCTTTGCTATTCTTCGATCGCATTATATTTGATTTTTCTTATTAGGTCTGTTATTGGGATCTTGACATTTATCCGGTGATACTGGATAGCAGTTTTATCTGCCGTTTCATTACCTGACAGCCATAGTTTTTCGGCATGTACAATAATGAAAGAATGTTAAAAGAAATGTAATTATATGAGTTTGTTTGGTGTAACAAATTTAGATGTTGGCATACCGAGGCTGAATCCGTTAGGATAACTATATTAGTATTTGAGTATGTTCTTTCGCAGTAAATTATGGAATGAAGGATGGCGTAAAGTTCTGCGCTGAAGATACTAAGTTTCAATGGCACAGAGAGTGAGAATTTCTGGTTGCTCTGGTGGTCAAATACGGCGATTGAAGTGCGAATTTGTGTTTTTGATGCATCAGAATATATTTGATGGTAACTGGGATATTGTTGAGCCATTTTTTCCAGTGCTGCTAGTTTTAAATGCAATGAGGAGTAGTGAGATTTATTATGAGTTTTACCGATTAGATTTGAATTACTATTTACTTTAATTAGACATTTAGGAGCTGGTGTTGTGTATTCCTGAGGAGCTTCAGATTTATGGAGTGATTTAAGCAGTGGTTGTAGTTCGTTAATAATTTCTATTAGCTTCTGACAGAATACATTGCCTTTATTAATTGCATTCCCAACCGGGTGGTTAGAGTCTGAATAAACCTTTGAGGAGGTATTTTTTAGCTAACCACCTCCTTCTAATGTTTAAAGGCATTTCTCCGGCGGAGGCCTGAAGTGCATTTAATGGGAGACGTTTTGGAAGCCCCTAGGCACAACCTAATGACACCTGACTGCAGTATGTTTAACACTTTTATGTAGGGGGAATTGGTTTCATTATAAATAACAGAGCAATAGTCTAGAACGGACCGAATAATTGTTTTGTATAATGTAATTAAATTCCGAGGGTGAGATCCCCAGGATACTCCGGCGAAGGATTTTAATATGTTCATATTATGAAATGACCAATTGTGAGTGACCTCATCAAAGTCACCAAGTTTACACATATTTATACCTCACATTACATACAACAATTACAAACACATACAAAGTAACAACTTCAAACTAACACAACTAATGACAGAACACGGTAGCTCTAAACAATATCTAAAACGATTTAACATAATACGATCTGACATGTGTAATGAAGACGGACAGACTCAAAATTTTAGACATGTACTTTACGAATGTAAATTATTTGAAATACAAAGGTTTAATCTAATAAAAAGTATTATTATCAAACATTGAACATGGCCAGAGACAGAAGAAAATTTGTTTTCTAAATTTAAGACTGAATTACTCACATTTATACGAAAAATCGACTTTGACAAACTGACAAATGATGGGCAGCGGAGGTAGTTTCTTGTTGGCTTTTGTTTTGTTTGTTTGTTTTTTTTCTTTTCTTTGTTTTTTTATTTTGTTGAAATATTTTTTGTTACCTTACTAGGCTATGCTAAACTTTGTAGTAACATTGTAAAACATGTAGTATACCTATAAGGCATGGAACATGTGAATAAATAAATAAACAGTCCTTATACGGGGGGTACCATATAAGGAAAAGAAAGAAAAAAAAAATTATGAAATGACTTTTTTTGAATCGTTTTGATATAGTCTCCGAAGTTTAATTTTCTGTCTAATGTTACTCCCAAGAATTTTAGATTTTCCTCGCTTCTTATAGTGAATCTATCGTTGGACAGCTCCAAGTCTTTCAGAATAAACTTCCTTTTTCTTGTAAAAGGAGTTATGCTGCACTTGTTGGGATTTATTTTTAATTTTAGCAATTATTAATTTTTTTATTAGAAATATCTTCGGTATAAAGGTTGTAGAGGGTCGAGCTCAGAGGGTCTCCTTGTATGTTGGAGCCCACTGTATGTATCAAAAGCTACACGTCCTTCCCAGCTGTCCACGAAGTATGTCCGGTTTGATAGGTAATTTATTATCCATTGAGTTAATTTTATTGGTAGATGAAGGATTTTTAATTTGAATTTTTACGTTGTCGTATGCTCCGTCTATGTCTATTGTTAATGCAACAAGGATTTTTTTTTTTTTTTTTTTGCAGGCTTTGAAAATATCGTTCGTTAGGAGCCAGATTGCTTCTGTGGTGGATCTATTTTTTCTGAAGCCAAAACCGAAAGGAATTAAAATATTTTTTGTTTCTACAAACCATTCAAGCCTGTTTTTTTACAATGACGTTGAATACTCTTGCTAAGCACAAGATAAGAGCGATAGGGTGGTATGAAGTTATTGTGGATGGGTCTTTACCGGGTTTTAGTATTGGGGATAAGATAATGTTAAGCCGCGTTTACATTAAAGTTGACAACATAAAGTAGCTCTTCTCAAATTTTGCAATGGCAAACCATTGAAAAGGTTTAGATTAAGTGAGGAGTACATGTTTCGTTCTTTTATGCGTATATCTTGTAAGTGATGTTTATTTGCAATTACCGATTTCTCTGATAAGGGAATTTTCTGAAATTGTTGTTTTTCCAAAGTATGTTCTTGTTTGATCGTAGACGTGAAGGCATTGTTTTTATATATCGAGGGTAATAATTGATTATCTTCATATACAAGTTTCGTATCCTTTCGTGTTTACGGTAGTTAGTTGTACAAGTTGAGCTCAACACTACTAAGGCATATGTAATCTGGGATCGAATAACTGTTTTATATAAAATAAGTTTATTTATAGGACTTTAGATTTTTGTGTAAGTAATCACAAATTTATCATTTATGTTGTCTGTGTATGTTGGAGATCTGTATAGAGTCAAACCAACGTATTTTACTGATTTGGACCAGGGGATGACTTCACCGTCAGCCGAACGTCAGGTCCGGGGCGCCTGGAGGGGGAACAGTTCTCCACAAGTCTTCCACAAGTTGCTTGCGCAAAGTGTGCAGCAACAAATCTTTCACTTTTAGTTGTCAACTTTTTTAGATATTTACCGAAACTCCGCGGGAAACCAGAATTTAGTGGAAGACTTGTCTCTTCACAAGTGGAAGACGGAAAAAGTTGCTGTATTTAGTAGAAAAAGCAACAAATTGCCGCAACTTGTGGAAAACTTAGTTGTCAACTCTGGTGTAAACGCGGATTTACGCCAATCAGATGGGATCATTGCTACGATCCAAAGTTGGTTATATGCTGTGAGCAGGTGGGTCATTCTCATAGCCTCAGCTAAAATTAAAAAAAAAATTATATTTTTAAAGTTGCTTAAATTTTTATTATTTTTGAGTTTTCTATTGTAATATACCTTCTATTTATTGAATTCCCAGGTCGGGCCGATTTCTTTTTTCTATTTACCACTGTTTTGAAGCATTTTATAGAGCTTTTCATAGAAACGCTCTTGACCGTTACTATTTCTTTAAACATTTTTTTTTTTTTCGTATTAAAAAATTATTAATGTCCTCAAATGGATAAAACTAAATAAATAAAATAATAAAATTTATTATTGATACATAAAAAATTAAAGTAATAAAAAAATTGTGATCAATTCTGAAAGAATTTTACAAAAAAAAAAACAAAAAACAGTTTAGTTGTTCAACTATTATATTGAATGAGATTTAATTTTTAATATTTCTTTTTAAGGCATAACTATATGTGCATGTCCATACCGACCCTCAACTGAGGTACTTGTTACTATGTGAGGGAAATCTCAGTTATCCTGAAGATGGAGCAATGTTCTACAAAACTTCTTTTTTTTTTCTCTTTTTTTTTTTTTTTTTTTTTTTTTTTTTTTTTTTTCTCTTTTTTTCTTCTTTTTTTTTTCTTTTTTTCCCCCTTTTTTTTTTTTTGCCTTTTTTTTTTTTTTTTTTCCCCCTTTTTTTTTTTTTTTTTTTTTTTTTTTTTTTTTTTTTTTTTTTTTTTTTTTTTTTTTTTTTTTTTTTTTTTTTTTTTTTTTTTTTTTTTTCTTTTTTTTTTTTTTTTTTTTTTTTTTCTTTTTTTTTCTTTTTTTTTTTCTTTTTTTTTTTTTTCTTTTTTTTTTTTTCCCCCTCACCCTACCTTGCCTTTTCAGACACACGGGGCTTTGACGGCAGCAGGTTCAACATATGGGTTTCAACATGTACTCCGAAACTTGTTGAAGAAAATAAAAGATAAATATCAGTAATGCCATAAAAAGAAATATTAAGGTTTAGTTGTTTTTAAATTTGACCCCCCCCCCCCAAAAAAAAAAAAAAAATTAATGATGATTCACCCTTAAAAAAGTGTTGGTAAATAGGTATATAGCCCAAATATAAAATTTTACGAAATTCGATTAAGTCGTTTGTAAGTGTGAATCCCCCCCCCCCCCCCCCCAAAAAAAGAAACTTAAATTAATGATGTTTCACCCTTATGAAAGTGTTAGGAAATAGGTTTATAACTCTGATATAAAATTTGACGAAAATCGGTTGAGTTGTTTCGAAGTCCGATTCCGCTCCCCCTCAACCCCCCGCCAAAAAGGAACTCAATTCAGTGATGTTTCATACGTATAAAAGTGTTGGTACATTAATATGTAACAATTTATTTTTATTTTTTATTTATTTATTTTATTTTAAGGTGCCGTGTACTGCAACATGGCCAGAGGCACCAAATTCTGATTTCTTGTTTATCTAAATGGTATTAAAGATTCTGCAATTCTTGAGGAACTTCAGAACATCTGGTTGATAGTTTTTGAACATTGTACCCAGGTCTTTGTTGAAGATGGTTGTTCCAGCTGTAGGGTGTAGACTGCAATTACTAAATACGTGCTCTACTGATAGAGGAACTTGGCACCTTGAGCACATGGGCTGTGAAGTACCTTGAAGTAGGTGTTGGTGTGTGAGTCTTGTGTGTCCGATGCGCAGCCTAGTCATCACCACTTGTTCCCTCCTAGAGCCGTTTAGCAGTGGCCATGGTTGACCATTAGGGCAAATCATTTTAAGTTTGTTACTATCCGGAATCCTGTTCCAATAATAAATCCACGCAGCCTTGCACTTCTGTTGAATATATATTTGATAGTCGCTGAGGACAATTGGTAAGTTGGGTACCGGAAACATATTTCTCGCCTCTTTAGCAGCTGCATCAGCCAATTCATTTCCAGGTATTCCAACATGACTGGGTACCCAAAGAAAGTGTATTAGTTTATTAATTGTGAGCAGCTGTTTTATTATTGTGTGTGAAATTGGATTGTTAGAATGGTGTGAGTTTTGTAAGTTTTTTAAAGCCGAAAAAGAGTCTGTACAAATTACTATTTTGTTGCTATCTAAAAATTTAACTATATCAAGCGCTAATTGGATGGCAAATAATTCACTTGAGAAAACCGAGTATAGTTCAGGAAGGCAATATCTAACTGTCGTTCCGGAAAATGTTACCGCGCAACCTGTGTCTTTGTTTTCCTTGGAGGCATCAGTATAAACAAAAAGGAAATTTTTATATTTTGATTTAGACTCATGAAAAAGGTTTTTTATGGAATCTTGCGGATAAGTAATTTTATTGTAAGATAAAAGTGAGAAGTCGAAGGAGGCATTAATTGTTTTCCATGGGGGCATAGAATAGGGATGAGCTAAGTAGATATTTGGATTCTGGAATAGGTCTGATAGAAGTGGATAAGTAGAAAATCGGGGAGGTATTTTATATCTACTTAATTCGAAAAAATCTTTGCTCGACTTAAGGCGCCCTAAGAATTTTAATAGTAAGTAGTGCCTACGGAGCTCGAGAGGCCATTCTTCAGCATCACACAGCACGCTTGATATAGGACTGGTTCTGAACGCTCCTGTTGTTCTACGTATCAGTTTGTGGTGAATGGAGTCTAGTTTTTTGAGGATATTTTTAGCTGCATCACCATATACTTCGCATCCGAAATCTAAAATGGGTCTAATTAGGCACCGATAAATTCTTAAGAGTGAGTTTCTATCGCAGCCAAAATTCAGGCCTGAAAGAGTTTTAATAATATTTTCTTTTTTCGTGATTTTTGATATCATGTTATCGATATGGAATTTCCATATGAGTCTTGAGTCAAAGACTATGCCCAAGTATCGAAAATGATTAATTTTGTTTACTACTTGGTTATCCAGTGATATAGAAAAGGCTTGAGTACATCTTTTAATTTTGCAAAAGTGGGTCGCTGAAGATTTTCGTACAGAAAAACGAAAGCCAGAAAGGTTTGCCCATGTCTCTAATTTCTGCAAAGCGTGTGACATAACGTCTTGACCAAAAGCTATATCAGACGTTTTGAGATATATCAAGATATCGTCTGCAAAAAGTGAAATTTTGACAGGCTCAGGCAAATCGTTGTTAATGTCGTTGATTGCTATGTTGAAGAGTGTTGGACTAAGTACCGAGCCTTGTGGTACTCCACATTCAGGAAAAAAAGTATTAGACATGTTGGTGCCTAAACGAACACGAAAATTCCTATCTGTCAGAAAATTTTCAATAAAACATAATAAATTACCTTTGAAATTCCAATTTATTAATGTATTGATAATTTTTGATTTCCAGCAAGAGTCAAAGGCACTCTCTATATCTAAACAAAGCGCTAATACATGTTGGTTGTTATCAAACGCTGATTTTAGGTAAGAATGAAACTTAAAAACTTGATGAATTGTAGATCTTGATTTCCGGAAACCACACTGCTCATTATTTAAGAGTTTTCGTTTTTCTAATTCCCAAATAAGGCGGTTATTTATGATCTTTTCAATTAATTTACAAACAACAGAGGTCAGAGATATTGGTCTATAATTTTCTATTAATTTCGGATCTTTATCAGATTTAATTAACGGTAATACTGTTGCAGAAAGCCAACATTTAGGAAAAACCCTATTAGTCCAGATGTTGTTCAAAAGAGTTAGGAGTAAGTATAGGACAGACGGAGGTGCATGTTTAATGAATTCAATATGAAGTATGTAACAATTTAAAATTAAAAAAAAAATTGGTGTGACGGGCGTGAGCAACCTCCCTTAAATTAATGTTAATTGCAACACCAAAACCTTACCTAAACGGCTAGTTTGACTAATCAGTTGTATACATCTACAAATAATCAAATATGGAGTCCAGGAGCTTTTAAAAAATACGAATCATTTTAAAAACGCGTGACGGTCGTGAGTATGAAAAAGTACGAGGAAGAAAACTTACCCTGTATTGATGCAAATCTTAGAAAATACACCAAAAAATGTCTTCCAAACACATCACTTATGAAGATAACCTCACGAATTACTCTGTAGATAGCAATAATTAGCACTAGCTTATTCTTGTAGAGAATATTTAAATAACTATTTAGTGTGACGGTAGTGAGGCCAAACCGAGGGACAAAAAGAAAACGGAATTTTCAGTTTCCATTTATAGTTTAAAAATGTTTAAAAGCATGTTAATTTATTCTTCAATATATGGTCTCATACTCTAGAAAATAAAAACATAAGTTTTCTAAAAATAAATACTTAAATAACTTCCTTGAAATCTCATACTATAGCTAGGGACAAGTGAAAGTTATGAGTTTATAAGCCTTTTTGTAGCTATAGAAAAATAACAAAAATATTTTTCGAAACTAGGCTGTATGCACCAACTTTAAGGGGTCGGTGTACGTTCAAATCCACCAAAAATATTGATTTGGAAGTTTTAGTTCCATCTTAAGTCCAGCAGGACAGTGAAAAATCACTGCCATGAGAATGGCCCAGGTGTTGTTTCATCGTGCCTGATAAGAGTTTGATCATTTCATAATTGATTTCATCCATACCAGGGGTGGTTCCAGTTTTACCACTCAATGCTGCTTCAACTTCTGTTGGTTGGAGGGGTGAGTCCAAGAGGTGGTCACCACTTAATGCGCGGAGTAATGGTTGCCTAGGATCAAATATATTAGACAAATTCTCAAGAAAATTAATCGCGGATGCTTGGCTTGTCAGTACTATGTTCTGCACGTTGTTCCTCTTGCCACGTAGAGTTTTGATATCATTCTGAATTATGGTTTCAAAATTACTAATTACTGTGTAGGACGAAAGGTTTACCTATAAATTGGAATATTTCAAGTTTTTAACCCAATTACCATTTCATTATCAATTCAGCTGATGTCCTTTGTTACCTAGATATTTACAGTGAATGATGTTAGAAGGAAACCATGTTTCTTGGAGGGATAGGAGAGAGGAATTTGGTGGTTGTGGTTCAAGGTTGTAACCAACATTTATTATAAGTGAATCATTAAAGAAAAGGGTAACGGTCGGCTTACGCGCGCCCAGAATACCTTTTATCGATTCTTACCTTCTTCCGCTTTATTTCAGTGGTATAGTCACTACTTTTCGAGGGAAAAGGTTATTCTCATTTATTTACGGAGAAACTTTAAATCTCTGTTCAAAGTATATTAACTTATGTTTACCTTATGATATTAAAATGAGAAATAAGAAAATGTCAAAATATAAGACATTAAATCAATTTTGAATTAATTTTATATTAAATCAGAATTAATATAATGCTAAACCACCAGTAATGTTAATTCTTGATAAACTTTGTGATGTGAGGGAAGTGTAAATAACAAATTATAAATATTTAAAAGACAGAATCCTTAAGTATTTATTTGACATAACTCCTATTAGAGCCAGAGCCCGTGAACCCCAGACCTTCGTTATTTTATAAAAGATGAAAATTTGTCAGCGCATGCTCCCAATAGAGGTACGAACGATGGGTCATGAATGAAGTTCGAGTTATCGTGGCCTTGGCAGGTAAACGGCGCTAAATGTGTGTAAAATACCAGCCTACTATCGTCAGATTAAGAAGTGTGATTTTTTTATATTTCCTTCAGAATTGTACTTACGTTATAGTATAAAAGCTGATTTTTATATATATTACTCGGGCAATGATTAGATGATGTTCCCTCATCAGCCAGACCGTTCTGACAGTTCCAACTAGAGGTGGGCTAAACAGTTATTTTTTTTTTTGGTATTAGGTTACTACGTTATGGCTCTATCCCAGTAATAGGTTCCAATAATAGGTTATTCCAGTAATAGGTGATTCAAGTAAACCCCTGTCCTCTCGCTAGAATGCGCGCCCGTCAATCACTGCTGTTGCCAATAACTCTTCGGGATCCAATAACGCTTAGAATCACTGCAGTTCTTACAATAACGCCAGTTATTAGAATCACTGCAGTTATTACAATCACTCCAGTTCTACAACAGTTCTCAACAGTTATTAGAATAACCTATTGCCAGCCATCGTTCAGTTTTCGATCACCGACCTGGCGCTAGTGGTTCTAACCTATTAAAAACTTACTTTTAGACATTTTGACTGGTAATTCATTAATTTATCCTCCTCGCCATTGCTAATAATGTTAATAATTTGTTTATTTAGTAATCTTACAAATGATAAATAACACAAAATCAACCAAAATTATTGTGTCAATTTTTTTTTAACAAAAAATTTTAGAAGCCAATTAAAAATTGTCAAAATATATAACAAATTAAAAATAAATCGGCCAACTATGATACAAACGAATTCAGCTAAATAAATCTTTAAAAAACATTGTCCTTATTTAATTGTACTGCCAAGATTTTATTTTTAAAAAATACATATAGGTGTTAGTAAAACATATTTGAACAATTATAAAGACTCAACAATTACAAGTAGCTTGTATCAATCTGTTACCTAAGCATGTATTGTGTATTAAAATATTGGCTGTAAGATAAAATAAAGAAGAAAATAACAGAGGTAGAAGCAGGATTCAGGCTGGGCCATCTTAGGTCAAGTTTTTACTATATCCCAATTTTTTTTTTTAAAGCATTTGGTGGACTTCCAAGACTTCTGGTCCAGGAGGTAAATTTAGCCTTTATCCACCTTTAGAAAGCTTTGACTTAGGTCCTTTAAATAAGGTGTGGAAAGCACTGTTTGTCAGAGATAAGTGATAGTCTGAGATAAGGCATACAAGGCCTTTATAAAGGTGCAGAATTGGGAATTAAATTTTGAAATAGCAGCGTTACTAATTGTATACAAAAGTATTTAAAAAAAAAAGTTTTGATATCATGTCCCCTCAGCATTACACATCACCAAAGGATTAAATCAAAGTTGCTGCTAATCATCTACGCTCTTTAACATAGTTATTAAACAACCTTTCTAGAAATAGGAGAGAAATATTAACACACGGGTTTGGAGATTTTGAAAGATATCTAATTCATAATACAAATTGCAGGAGTTTATCAACTCATTGCCACTGAGGAATGTGATCTGGAATACATGCTGAGGAAACTGTAAGCAGTATTCTGAAAAGGGGATGGAAATAAATCTAAAGAAGAAAGAGTTTGTGTCCCTCAACTCTTCGAGCACATTTTTTAGCATTGAAGATTAGAGATATGGAGGTCTACTAATCCTTCCTGGAAAGGAATCCTCTATTAATTAAGATATTTCATTGAAAATATAAGAGAAAGGAAGACTGTAGGAATCCTAAACTCGTTCCTGTGGAATAAAAATGTTTCCTTACAAAGATGATTACATCTTTCCTGATCACTATAAATTGTCTTTAAATTTGCTAAAATCTGTGGTGTGGAGAAGAAAAAGCTTAAACGCTACTATCTTTAGAAATGGGTACTCAGAGTGGAAGTAATTTCATAATAAGAGCCCATCATGTTTCTAATAATATCATAAGACAATATATGAAAGAGGAAAAAAATCACTTGAGGTACACATGATGGTACAGAAGGATCAATACAATTAGGGTTTCATGAATTAATTGCCACTTTTATTGGAATTAAGTCATCAATCCTAATTGAGGAAAAAACTATTTAAAAGAGTATTTAAACCAGGAGCTCATTCAAAAAGGATGTATCAAAACAGAGGCCATTGTATATTTTCCTGAACAGATTAGAGAGTAGGTTGAAGGATGTCTGAGGAAATTGTGGATAGGGGATGTAAAGAAAGGTATGGCAGCAAAAGGATAACAAGAGAAAGATTAGTTGATCAAAAGATGGTTTGAACAAAGAACTGATAAAGATTAGGATACAATAACTGAACAAACCTGAAGGTATTTTTCATTTTATAAGTTTCCAGAACAGAAAGGGTAATTACAAAAATCACAAAATGAGATAATGTATGGACTAAAACTATATAAAGAAACAAAACAAATTACAATGAGTTTTTATTTAAAGGAACTGCTCTCATAAATACTTCACCAAAATATTGGACAATACTAATAACCATACAGATTCAATCAATTTACATCAGAGTTTTTAAAGGAAAAAAAAACAAAATGAATTAAAAATATTCAGTTTATTTGTTAACAAATCTATTTACAAATATTCCAATGGATTTAACCATAAAGATTATAACTAAAAAGTTGTATGAAAGAAACCATTCACAAAAATAAAAAAACTATACATCAAAGGACTAAATACTTCAAAAAGCAGTATTATATTTTACAAACAGTGAGACAGATTGTATAATTATTTCAATAAAACATATCGATCTAAAAATAAATCTGAGAAAGTATATCATAGGTTTCATATTTTTTTATTTCCACTTCCCTTGAGAAAATATAGCAGAAATTAACATGATCACTTTCAACTAGGATTCTGTCTTATAATGTATAATGGATTATAACATGGAGAATAGACAATGTTAAAATAATCACAGATTAAGAGGTAAATGACGCGTTACAATATAATTGTAAAACTGTTGGTATAATGTTATAGATTAATGTGTTTTAAAAAAAAATTTAGAAGCCTGATGATGGAGCATTGTCTCAGAAACATGTATCTACAAATGTTAAATAAATAGAAGTTATGACAAATAAATACTTAAGGATAAACATCCCGATTTTTAGTAAGATTTTTTTTCAAGAGATGGCAGCACTTTTGGGGTGAATTTATTTTCGCTCTCATTTGTGAATAAAATCATCAATATTAGATCTGTAAACGGATTTGGTAATAAAAACCCCATTAAATTCACGCTACGTTTTCCGATTTTTTTTTTTTTTAATTATTTTAGAATTTAAAAAAATTTATCTGGCGAACTATTTATTTTTTTTAAAAAAAGCTGGTTATAATCACTTGGACATAAGTCAATTGAACACAATTATGCAAACAGATTCATTTTTGGTTGCATAGGTTGATCGTAATTTGAAAAATACGATATAACAATAGCGGGTGATTAGATTAGTAGGCTACCTGCTGTTGTAGTAGTGGGGGAAGGGCTGTGAGGGCCCAGCTACCAGTCAGCTACCGATCTAAAGTCTCCCCAATAGTGGATAAACCAACATCCTTTTTTTAAGTTTTCCGCTTATAACTCGAAAATGGTGCGTTTTATTAAAAAAGTTTTATTAGTACAAAATTAAAGCTTATTAAATTTGCTACAAGTTTGTACTATTGTAATTTAAAATTTTATGCTAAAAATTTTTTCAATAGAACGCACCGTTTTCGAGTTATAAGCGAAAAATTCAAAAATGAAACATTCAAAGGATCAAAGCATTTTTCTTCCTTCGTGATTTATCGAACAGAATATCATTTTGTATTGTTTTTATATTTCTTAAGTTATAAATTTTTATTTTAATTTTATAAGAATATTTAAATGAATAAAAGATTGTATTTGAGTATAAAATTATGTAATACGTCACCAAGAAAAAGTATTATAAAATTCCTAAGTCTGAGATTCATACTAACTAAAAATCTAGTGTTTTTTCTACTACTACGTTCATCAAATCGTTGTCTAGTAACAACTGCAATTTATCCAATAGATATTTACATAGCCTACTTCAAAATTCAATTAAAATTTCATATATTATTTATATATCATAGAACAGGGTGGTCTTTTTTGGTCTATCACTACATTCCGTATATTTCCGGTGGGAAGTCCCACCACAGCACTCCTTTTGAAGTTTCATTTTTTTATATTTTGTTATACTCTATATACCTGTCACTAATTGAGGGAAAAGTTGGCCTGTTTAGACATAAGACCCCTATAGAATGAAGCAAAACAGAATCCGAATGGTGTAAGTTCCCACTTGCTGTATATAAAATGAGTGCAGTGACCAGAAGGACCACTGAAATTTAAAAATCACAAAAGGAACCAACTAGTTTCCTATTAAAAAAAAATAAAAATTTCAAATCCTCATGTTAATTATGTTTACAACAATCTGTAAACTTATATTTTTTTAAAAGCAAAATCAAACTTATTTTCCTTTCACTGAATACAACAGTTATGGAGAAGAAGATGATCAGGAATACAGTCAAAGAGGAACTTTGAGGAAATTCTTAGAATTTCTTCTTAGACGTGGTGTTCCTCTTTGACTGCATCCCTGATCATCTTCTTCTCCATTCATCAAACCAGTCAACTATACTTTTATCACAACAGTTTTACGTCAAATAAGTGGATCGATTAAAAAAAATAAAACATATAATTATAAAAAGATAAATAAATAGAGATTACAAATCATTAAATATAAGTAAACTATTACTGTTTATTTATACAAGTGAAATTTTTAATTTTATTGATAACAGTTAACTAAGAAATATATAACTATTAATAATTTATGAATTCCTAAGTACTGTTTCATTGAACCCTTCAACTTCAAAACACATTTAAAATATAGAATGTAACAGCTGATATTTATAAAATTTGATTATCAAGTTTCTTTCGTATCTACTAAGAATTTCAAAGTAAAAACAACATACATATTAAGAGAACATAATATTTATATTTTACATTGCTAAAAACCTAAAATTAACCTAATTATTCATTAAAACTTCATAATGTAAATAGAAATTATCTGAAAAATAAGAGTCCTGGACAAACTACTTCCCCATAGAATTAAAATAGAAAACGTTTTTATTGGTCTACGTAAGTCTATAATTAAGTATAATTTTACTTTTACCGATAAGATCTGTTTTATTCGATCCATGACAATTATTTATAAAAAAATATAATACAAATAAAATAACAAATATAATAATAATTTAAGTTGACGACAAAACATGTACCTACATTACATTACATTGTAAAAATTTTCTATATATTAGAATTCATCAGATTTCTAATCTGTACAATATTATGATCTTGTATCAAATTTTATCATTTTTGAACTAATCAATTTTGTATGGAATCAACAAAAGGACTAAAGCTTTTTGAGTTTAATATTAAAACAGTAAATAATTTTAAGCCCAAATGTTAGTTGTAGCAGGAACTAAAACTTTTATGCAAAACCTCTTTTGAATTTAATCTTCATTCAATACGTATATTTGAACTCTTTTGAAAAAAAAAAAAAAAAAAAAAAAAAAAAAAAAAAAAAAAATCAATAAATAATTCAAGATCTTCAGAATATTCTTTTCTGTAAATAATTATATATATTTTTTATATATATTTTAAATTCATAATATATTTATATATATTTTTTTAAGTATAGATATTCTATAAATTAGAGTAGGAGAAGAATTAGAGTGTCAGGATTCCAGGTGTGTTTGGGTATAGTTCTTAAAAAAACAAATGGACAAAACTAAGGAACTAAAGTTGAAGAAAAAATGAATCATGGTATATATAATAATAATAAAAAAACAAATGCCATTCAAGGTGTGTTTACATACAAAAAAGGAAGAACCAAATCTAAATAAAAGGCAAATTGATTGAGTTATCTGCAGCATTAGATCAGTTGGAAGTTCCATGGAATTGTCAATTACCATGAATTGTAGAACATCGTTTTAGGATCATATTTAGAGCGATTGTTTCCTTTTCTTTGTTAGTTGGCTTACTAATTGCGTCTGCTTGCTTTTTTTTTCTTTTTTTTTTTGTTTTCTCGCAAAAACTAAATGAATTTTATTTGGACCGTTTGTATCAAATACTTAGCCGGTGAAAAAGGCTAGATAGTATGTGAGTTCCAGCAGTAGCTAAAGAATTTATTTTTATTTATTTGGAAATAAATGGACTGTCCTCTCATTTCTTGCATTTATCAAACGCTTTTTCATATTTTTGATTTATCAAAGTAGTGTAGAACACATTATTGCAAAAGTACTTGAAGCCTGACCAGTCTATTTCCAAGGAATATCATCCTCTTTTCATTTGAATATAATCATTTTCTCCGTTTTCAATTGTTTTCAAAAAAAACAAAGAATCAGGATTGTTGATGTACCGAATGAAAAGAAACCGTCCATATACACAAGCCTTGGGAACAATGAAATCACTATATAGCAGAATTGGGGGAATAAAATAAATAAACAACTAAATATTTGACAACTAACTTCTTGGAATTTAAATATTTCAGTCTATTTTTTTAGATTAATTTTGCCCAACTCTTTATAGTACGATAATTCTAAAACATTTCCAAGAGGTTAGCCATTTTAATGATGTTCATTTTATTTATTTTTCGTTTTTTGATTATATTTACGATGTTTACGGACAATTAGTACAAAAGTATTCATACAAAGCCGAATTTTCACAACTCAGCGAACCGACAACACTATACATTAAGATTACATTATAATTAATAGTATGTGGGTACTTTCTTTATATCATTATCATTATCTCTTATTTTTAGTGCAGTTCTTCTTCGTCTAGCAGATAGGTGGAAATTCTTTTTGGATTTAGATCTATTTCTATGTAAATTTCTACGTCCAATAAATTGTTCTTCGTTATGCTCCATCTTTACAACGATAGAAATTGAACAAAAATACAATTTGGTCTGAACAGGTAATATTTTCAATTGTTACTGGGTTTTCCCGAATATCTTTTACCTGGTTTCTATACTATGGGCTTGATTTCATATACCGACATGCCAACTAAATTATTATATTTATATCTATAGTTACTTTAGTCTATATAGGTTATACATATTGATACATAGGTAGCATATTATAGTTACTTATAGGTTATACATATTGATACATAGGTAACATATTATAGTTACCTAAATACCTATCGGTTAGATAACTATATGAAATTAATTTAGACTATTTTATGTTATTTGTCCCTAATACTTTGCAGGTGAGAAGGGTCAGTGTAATTTCCTGCAGTAAGTAAACGAATCTTTTTCTCTATTTGAAAATAAATAGACAATGACTCCTTTGTTGACTTTATAAAAAGACATATTTATCACAACTATAACAGCTACGCAGCTATTATCAGTTCATGATTTTTCGAATTTTTGATTGATCTTCAAATTAGAGTACAACACATTACAGTAATAGTTTTTTTTTTGTTGAAATTGTAATTATCATGGTCGGCATTCAATCTGTTGGACCGTCAAACGCTTCAAGTGAAAATAAAAGTTTACAAATTACAGTAACTAGGCCTGTTTGTCCCTAATTAGTCATTGAAAAGGGCCAGTGTTTGGTATAGATACCGCAATAAAATAAGGATTGCATAAACAAAATTTAATTTTTATAATTTGGTTATAAATAGACAAATAACACATTTGATAAATTCATCAAAATATATATTAAAACTTTAATTCAGCTTTTGCCAATTCGAAAAATTTATTTTAATAATAAAATTTATTTTATTAAACTTACTTCAAAAAATGAGAAATTGTTAATAGACTGAGTCTAACAGCACATAAAAAATAATAATAACAAGAAAACAAAATCATACAATATTTCCTTAGCTCTTCACAAATCGAGGAATACCTATGTGAGAGTGATTTCGGTAAGGAAGAGACCGTCTCAGCCGTTGACCCAATTCCATCCGGTTGTAAACAAAATTCGTATTTTTCACATTACGATCGCAATATGCATGCTATGATTAGTTGAAATATGTCATTCGTTTCAAAAAACGTTTCTGCAACTGACTATAACCTCATATTTTTAAAAATATATATTTAACACCTATTTTTACGTTCTATTTTCTTAATTTTTGAATTTATAGAAAAAAAACGCTTCGTAGCGTGAATTCTGTGTTAACCAAATACCCAAAGAATTTTACAGATTGAAAATCGGACATTCCGTTCCGGAGAAATCGCGGAAATAAATTCTTCTGTTTCCAACGCTTGACTGAAAGGGGTATATTTAGCCTTAAGGATTCTGTCTTTTAAATATTTATAATTTGTTATTTACACTTCCCTCACATCACAAAGTTTATCAGGAATTAACATTACTGGTGGTTTAGCATTATATTAATTTTCATTTAATATAAAATTAATTCAAAATTGATTTAGTGTCTTATATTTTGACATTTTCTTATTTCTCATTTTAATATCATAAGGTAAACAGAAGTTGAAATTACTTTGAACAGGGATTTAAAGTTTCTCCGTAAATAAATGAGAATAACCTTTCCCCTCGAAAAGTAGCGACTAAAACACCGAAATAAATCGGAAGAAGGTAAGAATCGATAAAAGGTATTCTCGGCGGGCGTAATAGCTGCCTCCTCTTAACCCGACCGTTACCGATTTTACAACAAAATCGGTAACGGTCGGGTTACAACAAGCTAATATATTTATGATTTAATAATCATTGCAAGATTTTAACTATTCGTTATAATCATAAGATTTTAATGACATTCATTTGTCATTATATTATTATTTGTAATATAAGAAAAAGCATTTGATATTAACTAGCCATTTCAACTTTTTAAAATTTCGATTAGAAAACACTAAGACCCTGAATATTGGGGAACTATTTCAGTCCAAGCAAAATTTAAATAAAATCTGGTGTTACAAAGCTCATCTAGAAGTTTCAGCACATTGTATTAAAGTAGAACCTCTCTTAACCAAGAGATTTTTTATCGATTCGCAATGAAACAAACAAGGAAATCATGAAGATTTATTTACAAATTAAAATCAATACATTTATTTTTGTTCACAGTTTCTACCTCCATCTATTGTGATATGATTGTACTATGATCACGAATTTCTGTTTTAGTTCGAACCACGGCCGCTAGGAGCGTCATTACCCATCTGCGACCAGTTCTTGTTTGCGTTATTAGATCACGTGACCTATCGGTTCTTCAATAGGACAGCCATATGAGTTATTAGATAACAGAAGTTACACAACAGTTATTGAGAACCGATCTAAGAACGGTAACTGGTCGAATAACCTTAACCGATCGGTTCTTCTATCTGTTATAACCTAACACCTTACACCAACAACCCCAATTTATTGTTATTTCTCCATCGTTTTCGATGGAAGATTTAATAAATTTGACTAATATTGTAAAATATAGTTATTCTAAAATACAAATTTAGGTTTATTTATAGATATTTTAAAATATGATCACTGGTAATAGGGTTTTTTCAGTAATAGGTGATTGGTGATAACAGTTCCGAGTCAATAATAGGTTATTTTAAAGAATACGTTATTTTTGTCCCACCTCTATTCTCCAGTCTCAACTTGGATTTTATTGTTTAGTTTGTTTGTTTGTTTGTTTCGTTTAACGTCACTTTATGCTGCTATGGCTAATCGGACGATGCTACGGTGGGAGTCCTAAATTTTGCCTATCCAGGTATAATTAGGATAGGGATCTTTAACGAGTACCTGACATCGCACAGGCTCGGGACCCCCATTTTACGTCCCTTCCGAAGGACGGCATAGCTGAGGATTTTTTACTCCCTTTAAAAAATCCTAAGGTCATCTGCCAGGCTGCGAACCCGCGATCTTGGGTTTAGTAGGTTGCTATGCTAACCACTACACCACAGGTGACCCCATTTAGTTTGTTATATTGATATTTAGACTTCTTAAGTGTAAATAAGTGAAACAGAAGTTAACAAAATGAGTTTCATAAAGGATTAAGTGTTTTATGAATTTATGTTTTCTTATTTCATCTTATCTTATGTGTAAAAGTGTTACAAAACTTATGAAGATTAATTTGTACATGGATTTGGTGTTTTACATATTTATATTTGTTCTATCAATTTAAGTGATAAAATTTACAACTTGTAAAAGTGTTAAAAAACTTAAAATTTATTTCTTCATGTTATAACATGGTGTTTAATAGATTTTTATTTGTTGTTTCAATTTCAGTGATAAAATTTTAGTATACATATTTTGTGAATGGATTCTTTGTCATCCATATTACTTTTTGTGCTAAAGTGAGCCAGATTTTATAATTAATTCGATTAAACATATCAGTTTATAAATAAATGTGAGAAAGTATATCACAGGGTTTTTATGTTTTCTTATTCCCACTTCCCTTGAGAAAATATAGCAGAAATTAACGTAATCACTTTCAACTAGGATTCTGTCTTATATTATATCATGGCTTTTAACATGGATAATTGACAATGTGAAAATAATCACAGATTAAGAGGTAAATGACACATTACTATATAATTGTAGAACTATTGGTATAATGTTATAGAATAATGTGTTTTAAAAAAAATTAGAAGCCTGATGATGGAACATTGTCTCCGAAATATGTAGCTACAAATGTTAAATAAATAGGAGTTATGCCAAATAAATACTTCTGGATTTAAAGGATTCTGTCTTTTTTATATTTATAATTTGTTATTTTCACTTCTCTGACAGAAAGTTCATCAGGAATTAACTTTACTGGATGGTTCAGTAGTATATTAATTGTTGATTAAATTAGTATTAATTCAAAATTGATTTAGTGTCTTATATTTCAATATTTCCTTATTTCCACTTTAATATTTCCTTATTTCTCATTTTAATATTAGAAGGTAAACAGAAGTTAATATTACTTTGAACAGGGATTTAGAGTTTCTCAGTAAATGTAGGAGAGTAACCTTCCCCCTCTAAAAGCAGCGACTAGAACATCAAAATAAATCGGAACAAGGTAAGAATCGATAAAAGGTATTCTGTGCGCGTTTAGGGGTTGGTGTCGCCGATCCGAACAATTATCGAAATAACCATACAATCTGTCTCACTTTAGGGCAATAAGTATTATGGATGACAAAGAATGCATTCACAAAATATGCGTACTGAAATTTTATCACTTAAATTGATACAACAAATAAAAATATAATAAACACCAAATCCATGTAAATATTAATGTTTTTAAGTTTTGAAACACTTTTACACATTAGATAAGAGGGAATAAGAAAACATGAATTGATAAAACACTTTATCCTTTATGAAACTTATTTTGTTAACTTCTGCTTCACTTATTACATTACATTTAAGAAGATTAAATATCAATATAAAACACTAAACAACACAATCCAAGTTGAAAGCATTTTTAAGTAACATGGAAAAATGGATACATTTTAAGTTTTAAACCAAACAAATTAAAAAGCATTTATTGGTCAACAGATTTACAATAGTATGACATATTTACATTCTTAACACATTCCCTTTTCACAAGTTTTTATCCAATCAAATATCTATGATCAAACTTGTATCCTCAGGAACTTTACAGCATTTCTTTTGGTAGAATAAACATAACCGCATTAGCCAATTATTTATGCTTTCCTAGAAAATAAATAAAAAAACAATTGTTACAGTAATCTATACCACCATTAATATATTTTCCAACAGTAATTACAGACATGAACGTACATAATTATCATCTATTTTAAACACTTTTGCATTTGAGTGTTTAAGATTTGATATTTTTTCTATTAGAAATTTTAATATGTGTAAAATCTAATGGCTTTTTTAAATTTGGTTTGATATACATAACACCAGAAACAGAATATATATTGAATAAAATTACATTTAACCCTTAAAGCGACAGGTGGGTATGTGGTACTCAGTCAGCTTTTTATATAAAAAAAACACTGAATTTTTCTCAGTACATTGTGTTAGTGGTTCACAATAAGATTTGTTATGGTCTAGATGTGTCTTTAGCATATACTACATAAAAATAACTTTTTAATTAACTTTTGAAAAGAAATTTTTTGACGGATAATGTGGTTAGTATAACTTAGGTTGTTTAGGAACAAATTAATATGATCAGCAATTATGTTCAAATTTAATATTTATAATCTGCAGGAACCATCAGAAAAAACGGATTAAAACAGCACAATAACATTAAATAATACACACTGAAGTATAAATTGTTCAATTAGGATTGATGAATTAATTGCCACTTCTATTGAGATAAATAATAATGAATAAATTGTTCATTCAAATAAACTTGAACATTATTCTGCTTCAAACATATCAAGCATACTTTCTTCGAACAATCTAGGCAAATTGGTATTCCACATTTTACACGTTTGTAATCTGTTTATCGATCTTTTTTATAATGATGATTGTATTGTTGACTGTGAGTTGTTACTTAGGAGATGAAATGGTCAGGGGTGCAGTCAGGATGAATAAACACAGCAAGCTTTTAAATGAAAAACTTATATTTTGGCGTGCCAACGTTTCGACCTGCCTTGCAGGTCTTCATCAAGGCTAAAATAACAAAAACTGGATGTGACCAAGATGATACAAGCATTTAAAAAAAAAAAAATAATTTAAAAATGAAAAAGAAACAAGAAAAAATATCTGTAGTTAATTAGATAATTGAATAGAAAATAGTAGTAAAGTCTAGTCAAAGATACAGTTGTAATAAAATAAATAATTTCAATTGAATAATACAAATTTTAAATTGTGTAAACTAATACAATTTAACAATTTTATTAACAGATGTTTTTAATAAGAATTTAAAAAAAGGTAAAAGGAATCTATATGAAAAGAAAAATGGAAAGATAGAAAGGTATCTTTTATATAATTACATAGAGCACAACGTTTACTTTTTCCTAGCTTGTCATCTAACAAAACATTGCTAGGACAAGGCTCTTCTTCTCCCAATACTTTTCTAATCCAGGAATTTACATATCTGTTTATGTGTGGATTGTCAAGACTATCTCTCAAGTGTGGCTGAATTAGTTGTAAGCCAAGTTTTTCAATAAAATTATATGTTGTTTATAAGACACTTGGGATGAAGCACTTATGGGTCATATAAGCATTAATCACTCCTATGTTTAACATTCCACTAAAAACACAAAGTGGCCATCTTTCATCCTTTCTTTGAGTATTTTATATTTTTTTTATTCTTTATCATTGTGATCACTATCTAAATATGACAACTCTTGGATTTTTCTTGGAAATTCAGGATCATTAGTAGGTAATGAAAAATATTTTTCAGACATCTAAAAAATAAAAGGGAGAATACATTTTTGTGAACCTCAATCCCCCAAATGTCATATAAATTTGCAACAAATATTTTAAGAATAAAAATGAATTATGACAGAGGCAAAGTACTCTGTGAGCCAAAAATCTAAGAGTACCAGTGCTGTGACCGGTTATTTATGGTTATTTACCTTGGACACCTAGCGAGAATTTCTTGATCTTGAGCTGTCTCAGCTAGGCACATACCAAACTGAATTTACATGGGAGGATTTGTAGTTCAGTCGCTCAGTGTGGCCAATTTGATGCGACAAATATTAACTATGGGTACCACATACCCCCCTGTCGCATTGAGGGATAAACAGTTATATCAACGGGGAGATAACACAAAGGCTAGAATCAGGAGAAGATAGTTTGGGGCACAGCCATTAAAACCACAATAAAAGGAATTAATTTGCCCTGCAGATGTTTAATTTTATGTTACAAAGCTTTATCAGAGCTAATATTGTAAGATACTATAAAGTATAAAAAACATAAATTAACAGGGAATACAAAACATCATCAGGGATACCTACATAAATAATTTTTTTTCTTGTTTTGATATACTGAATTCGTATTTTCAGTTAGAACACTTAACTCTAAAACACCTTCAATATAATTGAAATTTTATAATTACTTTATCGTTGGGAGAGGTGAAGTCATTGCAACTGATCCAAACGTCGATCTTTGTTCATCACTCTTTGATAGAAAAACTAAATGATAAACGACAGACACAAAAGCAGAACCCAATAAAGGCCCAGCCCAATACACCTGAGAAAATATCAAAATAATTTTTTTTAAAACCACTATATAATCAAACTGACTTACCATAAGACAGATCATTTGTTCCCTCATATATTTGTATATCAATATTATATATCATATCAGTAAATTTAAAATATGAATTAAATTTTTCAAGACAATATTTTTTTGTTGAAAAATTGTTCATATTTTTTTTTTAGTGTTTTCATCCCAGCAGAAACCCTGTTGGAAGTAGGGTTGCCATTTGTCCGGCTTTTAATGGCCGTGTCCGGCCAAATATTTGTGTGTCCGGCATTTGTTAGGCTTTTTCGTCTTCTCGTTGAAAGTAGCAATCTTATGGCGTGGCGGAAATGCAACTGTGTTCAGATCTTGGAAACTCCCACCCCTCTTACCTTTTTGACTAATTTAGTAAACTTTTTGACCAATGGCAGAATTTCATAAAAGATTTTAAAAAATTTCGGCACATAAAAATTGGACTGCTTATTTTAGATCATTTCATAATGAAGAACTTAATTCTGAACTACTAAAAATGGAAGAATACTATTTTGCGATTCTATGCCATAACGTCAACGTTGAAAGAGTTTTCTCTTTGATTAATGTCCAGTGGACAAAGGAACGCAATAAATTGCGAACAGAAATAATTGAACAGATGATGTTCATATTATGCAATTTAAAATTAATATGTGCAGAATTTTATGATATGATTTCTAAGGAAAACGATGTTGTGGATAAAGTAGGTGAAAAAGCAAAAAACAACTAAGAATTTATGGATTTTTATTATTTTTAGAAACATTCGAGATTTCTTTATAATTGGCTTTTTAATATTAATCTTTTTGTTTTCTTCTTAGAATAGTGCATATATTTTTATAATTGTAAAATCAAAACTATTAGTTTACTGCCAAAGTGGAGCTGTAATTTATTTATTTTCGTTTTTGTTTTATAAAAGTGAAGTCTATAGAAGACTGAAAATATTTCAGGTAGATATTAATTTTAATGTCATACATAAAGATCAAAAGATTAAGGATAGGACTATAAATAAGTGGTTAATGTTATAAATAAAAACTTAAACCTGTAATATAAATTATGTAACATAGCTTTGATTACTTGAAAATTATATGTAACTTATCTTGACAGACTTTTTTATTATTGAAGTTAATTCCAACTTTAAAAACGGACATACGGCTTTATATAAGGTATGTTTGGCTTTTAAAGATAATGTCCAGCTTAATATAGCACTAAGTACGGCTTTTGTATTTAGGAGATGGCAACCATAGTTGGAAGGGATTTTATTTACTTCTGTACACACAAAACTTGTACAAAGTTTACAATGTACATTCACTTTTTATTTTTTGATTTGATTATTATTTTACATATACATATAGATGGTACATGTGTCGAAAGGTCAATATAAAAAAATAAGCAAGAAAAATAAAATAAAACTAAGAACAAGAATTTATACAACATAAATGAATTCAAAATTGAACAAAATCAAGCAACAAAGTTATGTAGAGAAGAGTTTATGAATATTTATTTAGTGGTTTAAAGATATTTCATATTTATATCCTCTATTTTTATGATGAAATTTTTAAGAAATAATTTATAATCTTCAAATAAATTGTTCATCAAACATTGACCATCCACCGGCCTATGTCCTAGTTTCTATACTGTTTTTGTCTGTAGTATAGTTCTGTAGTCAGTGAGTAATCTGCATTCATATATGAGGTGGTGTATATTTTGTTCTTGTGTGAAATTACAAGGGCATAAGAACGAATTTCTTATTTTGAATTGATAAAAATAACTTTTTTTTGCCGCATGTCCTGTGATTCCTTGTGTAATGTAGAAGTTAGCCCATGAGTCTGATTTAATGTAGGTCCGTAAGTCTGGAATGAAGTTATGTAGATGTCTTCCCTTGTGTGTTGTGTTCCAACGTGTCTGCCACTGGTCTACAGCTTGTGTTTTAAGTGTTCCTTAGATATCAGACAATATGATAGAGGAAGGGAAGGATCTTTTGAAGCCCCTTTTGCAGCCTTGTCAGCCGAGTCATCCATATTAAATATATATTTTTTTAAGAGAAATTTCCTTATATTATCTGATTATTTTCATGTATTAATTATTCATGTCTTACTCTAAGGATTTCCAAACCTTTAAACTCCAATCATTACTTTTTTTAATTTTTGGAATCCTTTTAGTTTTAAATAAATGATTGAATTAAAAAAAAGATAAATAAATAAATTTAGAACTTATTGCGATAACTCTAAACCTAACCCAACTAAATCGTTCATTTAATTGGGAATTTTTCCAGTTGCATCAGCCTTGTTTTTTTATAATAAAATCAAAATAATATTCAAATTTTTAGAAATATTTATTGATTTGACAAAAAGTGAAACAAAATAAAGCATATTCTATCTAGTAGGAGGAAAAAAAAAAGTTCATTTATATTAAGAATTTCAATGAAATTATACATTTTCAGTTTATCTTCTTCTTTTCTTAGTTCAACAGGCGCATAAGAGCGGCTCCCGGCTTTTTCAACTTCTGCCTTTTATTTATCCCTATCCATCGCACACAACTAATTCATTTTCATCTGCCTCATGTCTTGAAGTACACTGTCTCTCAGGCAGCCCTTGGGTCTCCCTATACTTCTCTTTCCAACTGGTGTGCCTTCATAGATTTTCCTTGGCACCCTACTGTCCTCCATTCTCCTAAGGTGACCAAACCATTCCAATCTCAGGATTCTGATGCTGGCCCGGATATTAAGGTCTTTGTATTTGTTGTACAGGTCCTTATTTTTCCTTCTCTGCCATATTCCATCTTGGCGTACAGGTCCAATATTCCTTATTCCCCTCTCAAACCAGTCTAGTTTTCAGCTTATATGCAGGTATAATGAAATGAATTTCAGCTAGGATATAAAATTTTAAGACATTCAGGATGAACTTCAATTGAAAATATTCAATCTAAGATTGACTTACACCACTTTTGAAATTATTTCAAAATACTTTCAATACTGTTAAGAGGTAAAACTTCCATCTCCCAAATATGTAAACAAATGAACGGACAGTGCAAGTACTCAGAAGTGAGGAGCATTAAAGGACACAGATTGGGGGAATCCTTACCTCAAATTATAGAATGCTGAAGTCTGAACTTTTATTTATTTATTTTTTACTATAAACATAAAAAAGATAATAACAAGTTTTATGTGCTGTGAGCAGGTGTTGTTTCATCGTGTCCGGTTAGAGTTTGATCATTTCGTAATTGATTTCATCCATTCTAGGGGCGGTTCCAGTTTATCCACTCAATGCTGCTTCAAGTTCTGTTAGTTGGAAGGGTGAGTCCAAGAGGTGGTCACCACTTGATGCACGGAGTGGTGGTCACCACCAGTTGATGGTTGCCTAGGATCAAATATATTAGACAAATTTTCAAGAAAAGCAATCGCAGATGCTTGGCTTGTCAGTACTATGTTCTGCACGTTGTTCCTCTTGCCACGTAGAGTTTTGATTTTATTCCACATGGAACCTATTTGATTTAGATTGATGCTCTCAATATATTTCATCCATGATTCCTTTTTTGCTTTTTTAATAAGGGATTTGGTTTTGTTAATTTTTTATCTCATCATTTTGTAGTTATATGTCGTCATGTTTCTTAGGTATTCTTTTATTGCTCTTTTCTTTTCCCCATATGCCTTGCAAATTTCTGTATTCCACCAGCATTTCGGCACTAATTTTGGATGGTATTCTGAGCTTTTCCGAGGTATAGCTGATTCTCCTGCCAGGTTTATTATGTTAGTCAGATCAGTTATGTTGTACCTGGAGTTTGTTTTTTCTAATTCTATGACTTTAGCTGTGTATACTGTTTTATTTAATCTTCTGAAATTTCGTTTAGGTAGAAATTTGTAATTCATCTGAGTTTGAACTTGTTTATTTTTATTAGAATTTGTAGGTGGTCCCTTCCCAGAGTTTCTGGCTTATAACCAACTCTGGAACAAAGCAATGATCCCACCTGATTGGCCGAACATTATCTTATCCCCAATACTAAAACCCGGTAAAGACCCATCCACAATAACTTAATACCGCCCTATCGCTCTTATCTCGTGCTTAGCAAGAGTATTCAACGTCATTGTAAAAAACAAGCTTGAATGGTTTATAGAAACAAAAAATATTTTAAGTCCTTTCTGTTTTGACTTCAGAAAAATAGATCCACCACAGACGCAATCTGGCTCCTAACGAATGATATTTTCAAAGCCTACAAACAAAAAAAAATCCTTGTTGCATTAACAATAGACATAGACATAAATTACCTATCATACCGGACATACTTCGTGGACAGCTGAGAAGGATGTGTAGCTTTTGAAACATACAGTGGGTTCCCCCAAGGAGACCCTCTTAGCCCGACCCTCTTCAACTTTTATACCGAACATATTTCTAATACAAAAATTAATAATTGCAAAATTATTCAATTTGCAGACGACTTCTTAATTTACACTTCAGTAAATAAGGCAGAAGAAGGCAAAGAAATAATAGGTACAGCCTTAGACAGATTAAACCAACTGTTTCTAGCTACAAAACTAAAAATAAATGCCAACAAGTGCAGCATAACTCCTTTTACAAGGAAAAGGAAGTTATTCTGAAAGACTTGGAGCTGTCATAACGATAGATTCACTATAAGAAGCGAGGAAAATCTAAAATTCTTGGGTGTAACATTAGACAGAAAATTAAACTTCAGAGACCATATCAAAACGATTCAAAAAAAGTCATTTCATAATATGAACATATTAAAATCCTTAGCCGGAGTATCCTGGGGATCTCACCCTCGTAATTTAATTACATTATACAAAACAATTATTCAGTCCATTCTAGACTATTTCTCTGTTATTTATGATGAAACAAATTCCCCCTACATCAAAGTGTTAAACACATTGCAGTCAGGTGCCATTAGGTAGTGCCTAGGGGCTTTCAAAACGTCTCCCATTAATGCACTTCAGGCCTCCGCCAGAGAAATGCCTTTAAACATTAGAAGGAGGTGGTTAGCTAAAAAATACCTCCTCAAAGGTTTATTCAGACTCTAACCACCCAGTTCAATTCACAAAGGCGATGTATTCTGTCAGAAGCTAATAGAAATTATTAACGAACTACAACCACTGCTTAAATCACTCCATAAATCTGAAGCTCCTCAGGAATACACAACACCAGTTCCTAAATGTCTAATTAAAGTAAATAGTAATTCAAATCTAATCGGTAAAACTCATAATAAATCTCACTACTCCTCATTGCATCTAAAATTAGCAGCACTGGAAAAAATGGCTCAACAATATCCCAGTTACCATCAAATATATTCTGATGCATCAAAAACACAAATTCGCACTTCAATCGCCGTATTTGACCACCAGAGCAATCAGAAATTCCCACTCTCTATGCCATTGAATCTTAGTATCTTCAGCGCAGAACTTTACGCCATCCTTCATTCCATAATTTACTGTGAAAGAACATACTCAAATACTAATATAGTTATCCTAACGGATTCAGCCTCGGTATGCCAACATCTAAATTTGTTACACCAAACAAACTCATATAATTACATTTCTTTTAACATTCGTTCATTATTGTACATGCCAAAAACCATTATTTCTTCTAATGGGTACCGGGACACGTAGGGCTGTCAGGTAATGAAACGGCAGATAAAACTGCCAACCAATGCCAGTATCACCGGATAAAGGTCAAGATCCCAATAACATACCTAATAAGAAAATTCAAATATAATGCAATCGAAGAATGGCAAAGGTTTTACGAATGGGAAAGTGCACTGAAAGGAAAGGATCACTACGCAGTACAACAAAAGGTAGCACTGACTCCATGGTTTGTAACTCAAAAGGCTAAATCTCGACCGCCCAAGCTTAGTAAAACTTATTAGACTGAAGATTAACCATGGCAGAACTAACAAATACCTCAATTTAATGGCACTAGCTCAAAGTGGCATGTGTTCTAAATGACAATGTCTGGAAGATCCAAGACACATCGTGTTCAAGTGCAAAACGTTTGTGAATGAGAGGATAAGAACGCTGGGTACACTGACTGTTCAAGACATCTCTGAATTTTTAAGAACTATGACGAAAGTAAAGGCCCAAGATTTAATTAAATTTTTGGCTGAAACCAAAGTTCTCATATAATAGAGGTAGAAAAAGAAAACTCAACTGGACATAAAATTAGATAGTGCTACATTGGCAATATAGGACTTGTGTTAGCAAGTCTTAAAGCCAAAAAGAAAAGAAAAAAAAGTTTTATCTATAACAATCATTCTCTTCATTTTTTTCAAAAATGGACTTGCCCCACTTTCGAAATTAATGGCTCAAATTTACATTTTACAGAACAATCTGTGTTTTTTCTGTTGAATGAGCTACTTCTATCTAGCACTATTATTTTGGCTAATGAGAGCTGAGATAAAATCATTATTTTTTTTAACCTGAGGAAGCGCAAAGAGATAATATTCACTCAAAATGACTGAAATTAGTGTTTATTTCTCTTCATTATTTTTATAATTCTTATTGTGAAAGTTCAACATTGATTGGGGAACTGCGGACACTAGTTTCAACATGAATTAAATATTCAAAGCCTTAAAAGTTTACTCACGGCGGTTAGATAGGTGTCTCAGATGTGAGTGCAGCAGAATTGAATCGGTTAAATTTGATATAGCCAGACAATGTAAACAAATGAACGGTCAGTGCAAGTACTCGGAAGTAAAGAGCTTCAAAGGACACAGATTGGGGGAGTCCTTACCTCAAATTATAGAATGCTGCTGATGATATCGCTGTCACAACTTCAAATTACAGATGTAACCAAAACATTGATTTTTACAGTTTATTAAGTGATTTTCAAGGGGTCAGAAAAAACCCCCTTCAAATTATCAAAAGTTAACTTCACCATGATCGATATGAATATGATAAAGGGAATAGTCTGAGTGTTAACATACCCAATGATGTGTGAATGCCTGATGCCACACTGCTGGTCCGAAAGATCTCACAGGATTAATAGAACCTCCAGTGTAAGGCATCTGTCAAAAAGAATAAATAAAATTTATATTCTTCACACTTTCCAGAAAATATGGTTAAACATAGAATAAGACCTAGGGTTGTATGTTTTGGATTCACAGCTAAACATTTTCCAGTAATAACTTTTTTAATTATAAACGTTTGCTAGTATGTACTCACGTCTACAATATTATTTCAAACTTACTCCAAACTCTGTTGTCAACAATCGGATTTATTTTGATGTTCTAGTCGCTACTTTTAGAGAGGAAAGGTTATTCTCCTTCATTTACGGAGAAACTCTAAATCCCTGATCAAAGTAATATTAATTTCTGTTTACCTTCTAATATTAAAATGAGAAATAAGGAAATAATGAAGTGGAAATAAGAAAATATCAAAATATAAGACACTAAATCAATTTTGAATTAATATTTATTAAATCAAGAATTAATATAATGCTAAACCAACAGTAAAGTTAATTCCTGATAAACTTTCTGTCAGAGAAGTGAAAATAACAAATTATAAATATATAAAAGATAGAATCCTTAAGTATTTATTTGGCATAACTCCTATTTATTTAACATTTGTAGCTACATGTTTCGGAGACAATGCTCTATCATCAGGCTTCTAAAATTGTTTTAAAACACATTAATCTATAACATTATACCAATAGTTTGCAATAATATAGTAATGTGTTATTTACCTCTTAATCTGTGATTATTTTCACATTGTCTATTCACCATGTTATAAGACATTATATAATATAAGACAGAATCCTAGTTAAAAGTGATGATGTTAATTTCTGCTATATTTTTTCAAGGGAAGTGGAAATAAGAAAACATGAAACCTGTGATATACTTTCTCACATTTATTAATAGACGGATATGATTTATTGAATTAATTATACAATCTGTCTCACTTTAGGGCAATAATTAATATGGATGACAAAGAATCCATTCACAAAATATGTATACTGAAATTTAAACAACAAATAAAAATATGTAAAACACCAAATCCATGTACAAATTAATCTCGTTAAGTTTTGTACCACTTTTACAAGTTTTAAATTTTATCACTTAAATTGATAGAACAAATAAATCCATGTACAAATAAATTTTCCTAAGTTTTGTAACCCTCTTACACATTAGATAAGATGAAATAAGAAAACATGAATTGATAAAACACTTAATCCTTTATGAAACTCATTTTGTTAACTTCTGTTTCACTTATTTACATTTAAGAAGACTAAATATCAATACAACACACTAAACAACACAATCCAAGTTGAAACTGTAGATGTTATTGTTTACATGTGAGATTATAGGAAAGAGCTATCGATAAATGTAAACTGGAAGTGAAGCATAAGGATCGAACTGGTCGGTGTAGCGCGGGTCAAGCCAATTTGGTGATGTCAGCCATCCGAACCTTTACCTATTTTAGTAGTATATTCTGAAGAAAAGCGCAATGATCCAGTGATTGAAATTGAACAATGCACATCATGACACACCAGTAACTTGTAAATCAACTACCCAAAAGTTCTATATTCGAAGAGCTAGATCCAATCTTTTTTTCAGACCCTTCAGAGAATTATCCAAAATCAAGAGGAATTAGTGAATATGAATGAGTAAGGAGTAGGTAACAATTTGGATTCAATTTTATAATACTATTAACTAAGTGCTATAAAATAAAAATGATTTATTAAAGTTTTACATTAGACGGAGCATATACAGGGTGAGTACCTCTTAGAGTAAAAAAAAAAATGGATGAAACTAGATCAAAAATATAGAAAAATGCTGCAGACCTCACCTTTCTATTCCAATCCGTTGCAGATATACCTTAAATCAAAGTACCTTGCATTTTACAAACTTGTGACCTAAAGAACATCTTGATCTTCACTTAATTTAGGGAGGTCACAATATCTTATAATACTTTAATGCTCACCATTTTTCGAAAAAAACCATCCACATAACTGCAAATCTTACAAAAACTTGCAAATTTAATCAGCTTTCGAAAGATATGTTAAAAGTAATGATTCTGTTTCGATTTCATATAGTAATTTGCTTTTAAAACCAAAAAAAACATGGTGTTCTCATTTGACATATAAATCAGTTACTTATGTAAATAAAACATTTATGATAATCCCTTAATGAAAATGTGCATTTTAAACATAATAAACTCTTCATTGGAATAAGAAGCAAAGAAAACAATTATTGTTATATAGAAAACAAAGGAAAAAATTATTGTTTAATAGATCTGGCCTTCTAAAATCCTACAAAATTTTAAAGGTAAAAAAATATTATTTTTGATTTCGACAAAATTAAGGTTCTACATGTTTTTTGAGATGAGGAATTTGAAAATAATATCAGTTTTTAGTTTAGAAATTTTCCTCACCTATATTATATAAATAAGACGTTTTAAAATGACATATTTTTATTTCAAATTGCATAGAAATCCTAAGATTGATGAATAATATAAAATTAATATCAGGTTTTGGTTACAAAATATGTATATATTTTTTAAATGGTCTTATTTGAAATTTATTGTGTAAAAACTATAATAGAAATAGATCATTTTAAAACGTCTTATTTATATAATATGGGCGAGGAAAATTTCTAAACTAAAAACTGATATTATTTTCAAAAACCAAATTTTAAGGTCATCAAGAAGCCTTAAAACTGCATAGTTTAGCAGAAATCCGGAGATCGCAGAATTTTCCATTATTGAAATATCTCAAGTTATAGCTGACCTTGGATTTTTTCATTCACATCAGTTTTTGTCCACTAAAATCGGGAGTAAATCCAATGTTATACACATGGATAAAAAGCAGAATGTATGCTGATTCTAGTGATGCTATTATTGTTGTAACCGGTTGAACACAGCAGTTGTTATGGGCGGTAGAAAATGTTGATGAAATCTCAATTTCAAAATTTTTACCTCCTCGAAAGGGGTAAAAAAATCAATATTTTTTTATTTTGATAAAATTTCACATATAAGGGTTTAATGGTGCGTTAAATCGAGATTTGAGGTCAGTTGCTCATGAAAAAAAGTTTCCACTGATTTACAGCGAATTTCCTTGGAATTTTGTTATTTTTGAGAACTCTAAAGCGGATAGTGTGCTGAGCATAACAAAAGTATTTTTATATCTAATAGCATACATAACTACAATTATACGTGAAAGAATAATTTCTCTATCTTGACTGAGAGCTGAGAAAAAAATAAAACGTGATTTTCATATTTTATTTTTTCTCAGCCCCTAATGCTCATTGGCGGCTATAACTGCACTATTATAGGTCCCTACTACCCACACAAAAATCGGCATTCAAATCTGTGAGTTACAACTGCAAACGTCCCCTTGTAAGATTTGTTACAAAATATCCTACCACAACAATCACGATATTCCTCGTGAAGATTGGAAAATGTGATTTTCAAACACCATCGTGTTCCTCCTCACACTAAGAGGTACTCACCCTGTATATCTCAAGAATTTTATATCATTATATAACATTACAGACCTATACCCCAACTAATGCCAGACTTGAACACAAGGGATGGATATAAAACTTATCAATTTAAAATTTCTTGGTATAATTTTTAAATACTGCTGTCTTTTATTTAATTATTACTTTTAATAATCCTAATACGTTTCATATAGTCCGGTTAAAGTACATGTGGATGTAAACGCCAAAGAAAGAATAAAATTTCTGGCTGTCATTGTAACATGTTCAGTAAATATTGAACAGATCATTACGGGCCCATGAATTATTTATTTAGAAACAAGCCAATTTTTTAATTTCAAATCAGGTTTTTACATACTATTCAACTTTCCCCTATCCCAAAAAATAACCTTTACCCTTCGTCGTAAACATACGACTTCCTGCCCTACAGTATCCTTTAATATTCCACTAATCCCTGTCGAACAGATCCGCGACCTAGGACTCCACTTGGACAAACGTCTAACTTGGAATCCACATACAAGACTAAAACGACAAGAAACTGCCCGTTATTTTAACAGATTATTTCAACGTTTATTAGACAAACGTTCAAAGCTCCCAATTAATTACAAAAGACTCATTTACATTACTGTGATTAGACGTATTTGAACGTACGGAGCTGAGCTTTAGGGCTCCACTAAACCATCCAATTCATCTCGTATCCAATCCTTGCAATCCAAAATCCTTCTAAAAATCCTTACTTTGTCACCAATAAACTTATCCATAAAGACCTTAATGTTCCTTATGTTGCTGATTTAGCCCAGACCAGATACCTATCCTTCCAAAGTAAGCTCCATAACCACTCCAATCCACCAGTCTCCCAACTTGCTTCCCATTCCATTCCTAGTAATCCTTCGAGGCATCTGAAAAGAAGATGGCCTAGAACTTTTAGTGTAGATTTTTATTGAAGTGCTACTATTGAGTAGTACTTCACAAGTTATTTACATGCCGTTGTATTCACTATCAACACATTAACTTGATGTATATGTTTTTGAACAGTTGTAAATATCAATAAATGAAAAAAAAAAAAAAAAAAAAAAAAAAATTAAACTATATAGATAAATAAAATAATCTTACCCCAACATAAACCATAGAAAACACACATAATGTGAATTTAATCGGTATACTCTCAACTTTATCTCTGTTCCTGGGATCGATAATACTGCAGACCATAAAGCAGAGTGTTCCTGTAGCCGACGCTTCCCAAAACAACGATCTTGCAACTCCAAAATTTCGCTTCACCCTCGTTACACAAAAAGTTGGATCTTTCACTAACCCGAACAAACCAAGCTCTTCCGGACCAACTAGCTATCAACATGTTTACATTAATCAAGCATATCACAATAATATTGTTAATGATAATCATTATTATATCTAATAAATAAATATATGTATAAAATCTGTAACTATATCTATCGGTTCTTGCACATTTGAGTGTGTCAATCAATTCTCATATCTGGGATCTCAAGTGACCTTCAAGAATGAAACTACATTTGAAATAAACAGGAGAATAGCAGCTGCCAATTTCTGCCACTTTGCTCCCCTTAGACATATTAAAATCTTACTGATTAGTAGACGAACCAAACTCCAACTATATAAAACGCTTTTACATCCAGTTCATATTTATGCCAGTCAAATATGGCATCAGTATCAACACTAACCAAAAGCGACAAAAATGATTTGCTCATTTTTGAAAGAAAATCCTTTGAAGAATTTTTGGGCCTGTGAGAGAGGGACTGGTCTGGAGAATTCTGAAGAATAGAGAGACTTATGAGCTTTTTAAAGAACCATTTTGTTGTTAGGTGTATCGCTCTTACCAAACCATATTTTTTTCTTTTAAACATGTTACTTCAAATAAAAGTATTACTTTAGTAACAATATAATATTGCACTTAAAACTAGCAAATCATGTATTATGCAAAATGAATCCTGAATTTTTAAAGGAATGATGAGCTGTTTTATCACATTTATTTTCGGAATCCCCAGATGTTCTCTTATATCTCTCAGGTATTCTGAATTTAATAAAAAAAAAAAAAACTTTATTCTGGGACTTACTGTCCCTTAAGAATAAATGTACAGTTAAAAGTACAATTGTCTGGCCTATTATTTACAAATTAGATGCCTCAGTAATTACAGCGTACATTTTTTACAGGAAAAAAAATTAAATTAAATTAAAAATAAATAAATATATGAATTAATAATTATAACATAAAATACAATCGTATATATATGAACATATAAAAAAAGAAAAAAAAAAAAAAAAAAAAAAAAAAAGTAATTCTAAGTATTCATTTGATTAACATATTTGTGGAAGATTGATTGTCTTAAAGGTACAGGAATAAATTATTTTTGAAGGAAGTTATGAAAGCTGCTCTATGAATAGAAGTGGGTAGGGAATTCCAGAAGTTGCTAGCAGGAATCATGAAAGATTTTTCAAAGAAAGCGGTTTTATGTGAGGGGATATATAGGTTAAAAGGTTGGGATCTAGTGTTTAGGAGGTGGATAGAAGAACGCAGAGTTAATAAATCAAGAATATAGGAAGGTTTTTTGGTTTTTAGACATTGGAATAGGCAAGTACCCAGAAAGTGCTGCCGTCGGAATTTAGGAAAGAGCCACCCAAGCTCAGAATATCGGCAGGTAACGTGCGACCGCCTGGGGATCCTGAAGATAAATCTAATGAAACAGTTCATCAGTCTCCCCAGCTTCATCTCAAGATCCCCAGACAGTCCCCCATAAACCAAGCAACCGTAATCAAAGCAGGGGAAAACAAGAGAGGACACTAGAAGTTGACGGGTACTGTGGAAAAAGGAATCTCAATTTCAGACAATTGATGTATAGGAATCTATACAGTTGTTTAAGGATCGGTGGCTTCACCCCAAACTTTCTATGTGCACTTATATTCCAATCCTTAAAAAACAAAAACAAAAACCTTCCTATATTCATGACCTCCTTATTCTGCGCTCCTCCATCCACCTCTTAAATACTAGAACCCAACCCATCAACCTCACACTCCTGTATAACAAAATGCATCCTTTGAAAAATCCTTTATCATCTGTGCTTGCTCTTTATGCAATTCATTGCCCATCTCAATTCGAAAACGCTCCTATAATCCTTTAAACATCTTTCTTTACCTCCTGAATTTTCAATCTTCCGAGCAAAAGTAAAATATGAATATTAATGTAATACATATTATAATAGTATGTATACGTAAGTTGCATCTTTTTACAAGATTTCTCATCTATTTTGTAACATAATTCATAATGTAATCATTAATCAATCGTAATAGCCAGACGATTGCCCCATGTATTGCACTCATATGTTGTTCTTAGGGGACAAGTTGTCCTAGAATGAAATTTATTTTCTTTTTCTTTCTTCTTCTTTAAAAACAGTCAAATCATCGAATATTTTAAAAAAAGTGTCCTTATAAAGTTGACAACAATGGCGGAATCCGCCATCTTAAAATCGTTAAATATTTTAAAACAGTATCCTGGAGGACAGCAATGGCGGAAGTTATCCTTCGGATAACTTAAAAAAACCGTTAAAAACATATTATCATTAAGGACGAAAAAAAACTCATAAAATTCCGCCATCTTAAAACAGCATCCTTAAGGGCGAATAAGCTAATTCTAATCTGTAAAATACTGTTTTACTGATCTACCAGGATCTTACGATTTTTTGAGGCCGAAGGACATCCTTGGCCATTCTCTCCTTCCACAATTAGAATTAGATACTGTTTTAAAATATTTGACGATTTTAAGATGCCGGATTCCGCCATTATTGTCCTTATAAGGACAACTTTTTTCAAATATTTGATGTTATGTAAAAAAAAATAAAATAAAAAATAAAAAAAATAAATAAAAAAAAAATCCAACTGACATGAAAGATAGAGAAGAATATATACAAATATATAACATATGCAAAATATAATATTTAAATTGAGGTGGAATTTACATTTACACACTTACCTCTAACAATGCATATCCTATTATCGCTCCTAATGCTTGAGATAAAACATAAACAAGGGAAAGAACGAACGAGATATAGCCAAAAATAAAATATGTTAAAGTAATAGCAGGATTTATGTGGCAAGTTGAGTCAAGCCCAAAAATCTGAAAAATGTTCCAATTATATAAATATACATTAATTTAAGACCAGTTTAAACACAGTACCTTTAAATTATTTTAAATATTATGTACGTATATAAGGATATTTAGCAATAGTATATCCTAACTAATATTTTTATATATCCAAAAATTATTGCATTGACATATTATCAAACCCTAAAAAACACATATGACAACACAAGAAAACTGTATTATGACAATCATAAATTAAAAATATTATTTTATATGAATATATATTAATATTATTATTATATATTACTTAGAATATAATATGTATAATATACTTCAGGGTAAAATAATTTTTCTCAACCAAAACGTTTCATCATATTGTTATTAATATATCTCTGTAAATAATATATACATTTTTTAAAATTATTATTAAGATTGCAACATTTATTAATTTTTGCTATGTGTATAGTAAACTACAAAATTATATTTACCTTTTTTAATAGAATATTAAGACCCTATGTACTTAAAAGTTTTGCAGAGCCTAAATGTGTGGCCCATTAATTTGTACTTCTATATCTCCATATCCTTGTAGGCATCTTGAAGTCTCCATAGTATTCCATTAATAAAGACTTCAAGATGCCTACAAGGATATGAAGATAAAGTAGTACAAATTAATGGGCACACATTTAGGCTCTGCAAAACTTACTTAGGGTCTCTAATAACAGAAAAAAACTTATATGAAATTAGAGATAGCAAGATTAGCGGCTGGCAGCAAATGCCTTTTTGCCCTAAGTAAATTTATGAGGTCTCGAGAAGTGTCTCGATCTGCCAAAACTGTAATAAGGCCAGTTGTGACTTATGGAAGCGAGTGTTAGGTGCTGACACAAGAGAATGAGAGGTTACTGAGGATTAAGGAAAGAATGGTCCTCAGAAAAATCTTCGGTCCGGTGAATGGCAACGAAAATTTGAGAATAAGAACCAACCTGGAGCTGGAACAATTGTTTGGTGAACCCAACATCATTTCGATAGTCAAAGTAGGCAGATTAAGGTGGCTCGGTCACGTGCAAAGAATGATGGAAGATAGACTTCCAAAAAAGTTGATGAACGGCAGGCCGGAAGGAAAAGATTGAGAGGGAGACCAAGGCTGAGATGGCTGGACAACATCCAAGATGACCTGCAGGAATGCCTGTCTGTACTTTGTGAAGCCAAAGTCCGACTAGGACTGTAGCACTCAATAATAAATAAATAAAAAATACAATATTATATCATAAAAAAAAAACTTTAAATCTTAATTAAAAATTTTTGAAGAGAGCATAATATAGTTAATATCAAAAGTAGATTGACTTACTAAAGAGATGGTATTTTTAAAGTGTATGAATCATGCAATGAAGGGGAATGAGCAAAGAGTTTTTTCGGATGAAAGACAAAATTTACCAAAAGTAATTTTCTTTTGTTATTTATAAAATTTTGTAATATAAAATTTCAGTTAAATAAAACTTACATCTTTTAATTTATCACCAGGTTACAGTTACTAGATAAAATCACTGGCGGAGATATTCTAAACAAGACCCATTTTTAACCTCAAATTCATAATCCTAGTTTTCCTCTTTATCCCATGATTTTAAATCTCGATTCTTCCTCCTCTAAACATCTTACATTTGCTTGTGTTTATCTATTATCTCTCCCATATCTCAGCCAAAATGACCCTAATCATATTAAAAAACATCAGAAAGGTAAAATTCTGTTAATATAGTTAACAGCATCCTTGATGCTCAAAATCTTTACAAAGATCTTCATTGATGATACTCTGCAAATAGTTGGTTACAATTTAAAAGGCTGTCGTTATTCTACTTCCTGCTTCCATGATTTAAGTTTTCTTTAATATAGTTAATATTTGCTATATATATATATATATATATATATTTTTTTTTTTTTTTTTTTTTTTTTATTTTTTTTTTTGAGCTAGTCTAATTTTTTATGAATATGCTGATCTTAATCAGCAAGTATTGTTAAATAAAATAAATGTTAATAAAACATGACTTTATTTAGGTGCCATGGCATATGCTTATGTCTACTAACATATATGTAAGATTAAGAATAAATAAGAAAATATAAAAAGAGAAAATTATAGAGCTTGATGAAAGATAAATCATAATGGTAAAGTTTAAATTTAAAAAAGTCAATGGAATATGAAACACAAGTTAATGAACCTAAAACTTCTTTTTTAGTAATTATGGTAAAAAAAAAAAAAAAAATAATAATAAAAAATAGATATAAGTAAGTTATATAAAAATGAAGGTTTTGTTTGGATGTTTTGTCCTCCACAGGTTTGATTATGTTATATATTGTTATTAATAAAGTAATTTGATTTTAATTCATTTTGTATTATTTTTTTTTTGTAAAAGAATTACACTCCTTTAAAAAAATTGCATCATCAGAAAGCTAAATGTGTAAAAAATATGGGTTAAGCCAGCAGTTATCTAACTTTTTTTTTCGAGCCTCTCCCCATATGGTTTAACTTCAATCCATGCCCACCTTATATGTATAGACCTGTACATTTTTGTAAAACACTTATACTTTTGCTGGTAATTGATATGGTAATAATATTTAAGCTACATTTTCAAAGCGTATTCCAATTGGGACTGGTAATATAATTTCCAATGGTAATATAATAATTCCAATGGGCTCAATGGTAAAATAATTAGAAACAAAATCACAAATAAATCAGGATGTATTTTTAATAAGTACGTAAAAATTGAGAATAAGCACCGCCCTCCAGGAAAAAAAAAAAAAAAAAAAAAAAAAAAAAAACTTTCATTGCAACCATATTTAAGAACCACTGGGTTAAGGAATCATTTGATAAGATAATAAGTGTTCCATCGCAGTAAAATAATTTCCTACAAGTCATTCATTGGATATAGTTTGATATACAGATCCAGGACCTCAAATGGTATTAAGGGATGAAATCAAGAAGGAAACCGACGTATCAGAAGACCAAACTTCTGAATATGTGACTATGTTACTATATTGACCAGGATGGCAAGAAACCGGGAGTGAAGAAGTGGATAACAACAACAATGGCCCTACACTACACGGCAGAACCTTGGCCTCTTCCACGATTCCTTTCCATTTATTCCGGTCACCAGCTGCTAACTTCCAGAATCTCACACCAAGGGTCTTTAGATCCGCTTTAACGTCTTCCTTTCAGCGCAACCTGGACCTTCCTCTCTCTCTCTTCCCTCCTTTGGGATGCCCATTCAACATGGTTTTTGGCATTTTGTGGGAGCTCATTCTCTGAACATGGCCTAGCCACCTTAATGACCTTTGCTTAATAGTTGCTACAAAAGCTGGAGCTTTGTACAGGTCTGTTTGCTCATGGTTGCGTTTTATTCTCCATACATCTCCATCTTTATTAGGGCCTTATATCTTCCTCATTATTTAAAACGCCTTCATTCTTCGCAGTGTGTCCAGGCTTCACTCCCATACTACATACTACCCATACATAATACTACCGGTCTAAGTTAAGATTTTTAGGGAGGGTTTTATTATTTATTATTTTACTGAGGGCCCAATAACACCTATTACCAGCCTTTATTTTTTCCCTGATTTTATCATCCACTACTTTCTTAAGTTATGACGCTTCCCATGTACTTGAATTTTTCGACACTTTCGAAGTGGTATCCTGCCCCTTCAAGGTTTTCCACCATATGTTATTCTTTTGACGTCACTAGTGGATAGTGGCAGCACAAAACGCCTGGTGTTATTCCTGTTTACAGTGGCCCATGGACTGCTAGCGCGTTCTAGTGCTAAATTAAATAATAACACTGACACCACCCATATCAGCCCTGACGCAATCCTCCCATCTACGTATCGGTCAACCCCTCGGGCGTTTAGGCGACAGATCAAAACTGATTGCCCTTTTTGGAATTAGATCATCATTAAATATTACGACTTTACATACCAATTTTAACCGTCGCGCTACTATTACCTGAACTATATTTACCGGACAAAACTCCCGCAGTTCCGCATTGTGGAGTCTTCTAAATTCTACTGTTTGTTCATCTTTTTTTTGGACCAAATGTTCTAGGAAGTACTTTATTTTCGATACTTTTAAAGCGTCTACACTCGTCATTTTAGAAATGAACTGAACAAAATATGTAGTTCCAACTCAAAGGTTACACTAAGGTTTTCACATGTAGTGGTGACAATGTATTTGGGTGAGGAAAAGGATCTACAGTCGGTAAAATGACCGTATCACCAACTGTGTAACTATTAGGCCCTGTCAAACTAGTTTTAGGCAAGTTTTACCTGAAACAAGAACAATATCTCCTAAAATGGAACGTGTTGACAGCAAAAAGAAAGTCTTATCGAGTCAAAAACTATCGAAATGAATTCATGATTTGATAGAAAGCTCTACTCGAAGTAATTGAATGATAATTATAAGCCTACATTATGGTGTTTCGATTAGTTAATGTATAAAGACCTTTGTAACGAGCTTGGTTACGACATGAAGAAGAATTGTTAAAAAAGTTCTACATCTATACAACAAAATATGAGCAAGCACGGTGTTTCCAATTAAGTGGAATGGATCCATAATTATACCAATATTAAAATCTGGCAAACCTAAAATCGACGTTTCCAGCTACCGCCCAATATCGTTTACTAATTGAATTTGTAAAATGCTAGAAAGAATGGTGAATAAACGACTCATTTAGTTCCTGAACCAAATGGAAGTACAAGACTGCTTATAGTGGGAGTTGACAGTATCAAAACCGAGATACAGTACGCTTTTATTAATAAAGAACATACAGTTAGTATATTTTTCGTCATCAAAAATGCCTTTGACAGTTTCTCCATTTAACTCAATAAAACAGCCACAAAAATAGTAAGTGAAACGAAATCTAGCAAACTTTATTACGGGATTCCTAGGAACCAGATATTTCAGAGTTATGGTAAATTACTGCTTCTGAAATAAAATCACTAAGCTATGGTTTAACTCAGGGTACTGTGTTGAGTACGACTGTTTTCTATTGCAATTCGTGCAATCACTAATTGTTTAACAACCAACGTTTCTGGATACCTACTTGCAGATGATTTGGCTGTACACTACAAATCACCTGATCTGCAGTACATCAGAACCAGCCTATTGTAAATGTGATCAAAAGAGAATACATTATGAGTATTCACTCCATAAAACACACCTTTTATCATCTGTTTAAAAATATATTTATTGGTGCCAAAGTTTCTGCTAAAACTTTAATTTTCATCATCGTCAATTTATTGTCTGCCCTGGTGATGGTCATCGAAGTTTTGGCCGAAACGTTGGAATGAATAAGCAGATTTTTTGATTTGTCATCGAAACCAACAAGAAGGATGATAAGTCTTGGCATGTAAAACTGCTTTTGAAACAAAGGATCATATACGGTTGAAATTTAAGTTCTATTCTTTTTGAAATTATCGCAATATTTTCTGTTGGTTTGGGTTTAGTTTTATTGATAAATTATACGCTTAAAATTAGTATTTTTCATTGAAAATATAAAATAGCAAATATTCATTTTAACGCTAGGAATATGTTTCATAGAATAAAAACATTTTTACAGTCAACAAATCAATAACATATAAAAAAAACTATAATCTTGTAGAATCAATAATCGTCACGTATAATATTCACATACTCTAAATTAATGGTCTTGTCCACAACAGAAGACAGTATTGATTTCAATCTATAAACTAATTGGAGGTCACCTCTGGTGTAGTGGATAGCATAGCAACCTACTAAACCCAAGATCGCGGGTTGGCAGCCCGGCAGATGACCATAGGATTTTTTAAAGGGAGTAAAAAACACTTAGCTATGCCGTCCTTCGGAAGGGACGTAAAATGGGGGTCCCGAGCCTGTACGATGTCAGGTACTCGTTAAAGATCCCTATCCTAATTATACCTGGATAGGCAAAATTTAGAACTCCCACCGTAGCATCGTCCGATTAGCCATAGCAGCATAAAGTGACGAACGAAATAAACAATAGACTAATTGAATTATACATGGTTCTCGATTGTATTTAGACATTTGCTTGGACAATCGGGAGACCAACGACATGTTTTGAGACCGTTCAAAGATCAAAATTGTCGTAAATGCCTCTCCTTTCCAGAAAACCGGTAGACATTGCCATGCAATAAGTGGACGTTTTGGGAGAAAGTCTCTATGTGTCTTGGATTATAGATGATCCATTTTTCAAATTATTATTATTATAAAAGGTAAATATGAAACATATTTAGTGCCAGTGGTATATTTATAAAATAAAAATGTGAAAACACTTAATAAAAACCATGCCAAGGTCAGTCCGTAAACATTTCACGACTTCAGCGTTCTTCATCATTGATAAAAATATCAGCAACATCGGTTACTTCAAGACTTTGTTTTGTTTAATTCACCCTTTTTTCTGAAGACTATTCATGACAATTTTAATAACTTGTAAATATATTTTTGTTTCTGTTATTAAACTATTGGGGTTACAGGAGACCTCAATGTCTAATCTAAGAATTATGACTAGTTATTCGAAAAATCTTCCAATCTCATAATACAAGCCAAGAGTTCTGGGATCAACACGCCTCTGCTTTCAAGTTAAAGAGTTTGTAATTGTAGAGAATGTTGGTCTTTGTACCTCGTTGTACTGTAGAATATTTGTTTGTTGTGGGAGGTTAAAAGTACAAATATAAATGTCAAATGTGTTTTGAATATCTATTTATTTATAAAATAATAAGGTTTAAATGGCATTATATTTCAGGACGATAAAAAGTAAAATGATACCTGTATGCAGATTCCAAAAATAATACCAAACATCAGAGCTCTTATTGTTTGACCGCCTTCATTGATTTCTCCCATACAAGCACAACCCCAAAAAACGAGCATACCTGTTCCCAGAAATTCGCCAACGAATACTTGAATCATTCTATATATCAAATGTTCTGTATCTGTTTCGTCCTTCTCCTTGAATATTGAGCCTTTTTGTAAAAATAAGTATTAATATTAATACACATACTTTTTAAATCAAATTCATAACTCAAATAATTGCCCCGGCCGGCTAATCCGTTTAATGTAAAGAAAGCAAATATTAGATTACTTACACTTGAAGTTATAATTAAAATTCTGTATGACTTCCATTTTTAAAGCAGTCAGTTGTCAATAAGTTTAATCGTTTAATTGAAAATCCAATCAATCGCTGTACTCATTAATCAATAAAACGTAATAGTAACCATAACATTTATTTATTTATAATTTAACAAACAATCATATGATTTATTTATTTTTTTATGGTAAGTAAATTGTAGGAATTAAAGTGGTTAACATCTACAAACATTGATTTCTTCATCAACTAATCCTAAATCGTTAGAATATATCCAACATGGAGTAGAGAATACTTGAAGGTTGATAGTAACTATTTCAGTTTCGATTAATCGTATATTGGATAAATTAGACATATAATTTTTATCTAGTTAATTTTAAAAACAACATTAATTGATTCACAGATTCGTTGGCATACACTGTTCGTCAACCAATCATGTAACATTATCAGATTGATCAATAATTATTAAATCACATGATACGTACTTATTATATTTCGATGTTAGAACAACCAAACGTTATATTTATCGTGTATATTGTTGTCACTGAATTCGAAAGTCAATTTAACCTAAGGGACCTGAGGATTGAATTCACAACCCAAAGAGGGTGGTGAGCCCAGCCCAAGAAACAAAACATCTCTTGACATCATAACCTCCATATTAGAGAATCATAATTTTTTTTTGTTTAAGTACGATTAATTCAGTAATTCTTTAAAAATATACTTCTCTTGGAATAAATATTAAGAACTAATCGAACTATAGTAACCAAAAAACTAGGACGTAATTTATCGTAACTAGAAACCTTGTTCCTAAGAGTTTTTAGAAATCAAGAAATAAATATCAAATATAGTTTTCACAGAAGAAACATTAATTTAAAAATTAAATAGTTACCCATCCTTTAATATATATTACTAGACCTCGATTCTGACAATATGGAACATACCGACGCTCATGCCTGGGTATAATATAAATACTTTAAAACAGGGACTGCATGCATCATCAATTTAAGGGCTAAGCAACATTATCCAGCTGTTAATACTTACAACTGATTAGGTTAGGTATCTTTGAATTATTTTCTTGACATAAATTAGTCAATGTCAACCAGGTTGAAAAAGGACTTACATCATAGTTGCAGCAATAAATATTTTTGAGAGGAGAAAATTCAAAACTGTATCATACTTACTCAATGAATCATGGCAATGCAATTCACTTCTCTAACATAGTGTGTATCCTTAACAAAACAATACTTTTACTATTAGATATTCGAAGTTGGAACAGTGTAGGATCCACAAACCAATAAAGAAATTATTCTTACCATTACACTAGGTCCTTAAATCAAATCAGGCATAAAAAAAAAAAAAAAAAAAATTCATGTAAACAAATAAAGATGTTTATGCCAACATAGCCCAAACTAAAAATATGTTTTCATCAAAGAAATGTATGGATGTTTATCATAATCATTCATAGGCTAAAAAGAAATCATGTTTTATTAGAGCTTACAAAACAATGAATTCTGGGACCATAATACAGTTAAAGGGCCTGCAATTAAAAAGAACACAATGAAACATAAGTCTATTTGTAAACTTATTAACAAACATTGCACAATATCAACAAATTGACTTTAATTTTCAATAAAACTAGTGAAAAGTGAAGGGTAAAGACAAACTTTTATTTCAAATTTTATTTATTTTTTTCTTGTGTACAAATACACATTACACAGTTACAATAAAAATACATAGAATTAAAGAACCTAATGAAAAAAAATAAAATAAAAGTACACTAAATTTACGAATCTATCTTATTAAGCTGTAGTAGTCTAATTACAAAATTAAAATATATTATAGAATCCCGAAGGGATTTAAATCAAACAATTTGAGTTTAAACATAAATACATCATTCAAATTCATGAATGTCAACATTAACGGATCTAAATGACTTTTAGAGGTGTTTTTAGTTTTTTTTTTACATAAAATTTCAGTTCAATTCTAAATTATAACCCTTATAATATGGTACAATTAAATATTTATACATTTTATGAGCTATTAATGTATATAAAAGATGAGTATCCAAATAAATGGATTCGAAGGGTATAACGGTGATGTCGATTCTTTCTCTAGTGCAGTCATGATTAATCGACGAAATGCTTCTTTAAATACTTCATCATTCCAAAGGTTCGGAAGCGCTTTACACCTGAGAGCAAAACAAATACATGTAATATTGAAGTCATAAGGATATTATTTATTTTTTATTAAGAAAGACAAAAACTAACAACTTACCAATGACTTTCATGAGGTCATCGTTGCAGATAGCATACTGCTTATTTTTTGGATCCTAAAAACATAAAAAAGAAGAATAAATTATTAAGTATTCTTTCAACTTTCAATTACTATAAAAGAAAAAAAAAAAAATCTTAAAACTTACGTAAAGATTTTGTTCTTTGATTATAGACCAAACTTTCTTTACAACTTCGTGACGGGCCATCGAGTCCTGTCCCACAACAGCTGCAAGTTCAGGTGTTAGTGTACAGGTCTTACTGTAACCACCACCACCTCCCCGCCTCTTAGCCTGTAAAAAACAAACAAATGAATTTACAAAGTACACAAAACTACTCTAAAATAATTAACTAGTAATTTTATTTCTAACTTACTCCAGTTTTCTTGGCAGCTCCTCCCTTCTTTCCCTTGCCCCAGTCTTCGTCGCTGTCAGAATCTGAACCCTTCTTCTTTCTACCCTTAGCAGGCTTCTTAGCTTTTGCACCACCCTTGGCTTTCTTGTTGGGTGAGTATTCCTCATCACTTTCCTTGTCCTAATGAAAAGATAATTTTAAAAATTGCTTAAAGCTCATAATGGTATATTTACAATACATTACTTCAGTTTAAGAATAAATTTAATTACTAACTAAAAATTTAAAAGCCTTCAGTAAAATATAATATAAAGTACATATATAATTTTTAAAAATAAATTAACAGAGATTGATACTAACACATATAATTATTATACAAACTAACCTCAGATGCGTCTTCACTTTCATCGCTATCAGATTTTCTTCGTTTGGCTCCTTGCTTCTTGGGAGAACGCTTGGGTTTCTTATCCTCCTCGTCTTCGTCTTCCTCCTCTTCTTCCTCATCTTTTTCGTCGCCCTCTTCATCTTCACCTTCTTCATCATCATCATCATCTTTATTTCCATTTTTCTTCACTTTTTTACCTTTCTTTTCACTTGCTAGGACCTGCATAACTATTTCATCAATTTCTTTTTTCCTGAAATAAAATAAAATAAATCAATTGTTTGAGAAAATAATGGTTATTTTAGGAGAAAAAATAATAATAATAATAAATAAATACCTTGAAGCTAAATCAATGGACAATTTTTCTTCAATTTGTTGCCTAACTTTTTTGGCAGAAGTGGTTGAGAGATCAGCACCTTTCAAGATGGCTATTAAAAAACATAAAAATAAAATAAATTAATGTTTACATAAATATTTATAAACAGAGAATTAAATAATTAATAAAATATGATTTATTAACATTCTGAGAACAATAATTGCAGGTAACGATTTTTCAACAAAATTTCATGAAAATTACTAACATTCCTTTTTAACTTAAAAAACAAAGCATTTTATGAGATATGCTAGAGGAAAAAAAAATTAAAAATATTATATAAATTAAATTTATTAATTTAAAATCGTAGGTTATAGTAAAAATAAGAAAGAAAATGAAGTTTCAATAAGGTATGCCGTCACCAAGTCCAAAGCGTCATGTAGCCATTGTACAATGGCACGGTGTTGAGACCCTAAAAACAAGCTATCCCAACGCTTACTTTCACGAGACAACTACCCTTATTTGACCGACAACCTAGATTTTCCTCAATATAAAACTTGTACAGAAAAATTAAAAAGGTTTAGTTTTCATATAGCCCACAGCCCCAAAACAATAAATACAGAAATAAATAGTTTTACCGGTGATCTCCTTCTTCAAATCTTCCTTCGAGATATCGGCCATGTTCAACTAGTAGGTACAAACTGCTTAACGAACGGAGCCAAACTGACTCTAAACTCAAGCCTACAACTGAATCCTGCTTTCAGTGCCTGAGTAAAAAATTAATTATAGTGTTATTTTGTTAAATACATGTTACTCTAGCTTTGTAAAATTAAAAATTAATACGAAATTTTTATTTTATTTAAAAATCAATGTAAATAATCCATTTAGTTAACTAGTTTTATTAAATAGGTAGGCATATATTTTATAATTTAGCATATAATTTGAATCTTTTCTTTAGACTTTTACTCAGTTTAATCATTTACATATTCAGATAGATAATAAATAAGAGAAACTTGATATTTAAATTAATTCTGAAATATACACTATTATATAAAAATGAAAATATCTAGTCATAATTATTCATTTTTGAATAGGGACAATTTTTTAGCAATAAAATTTTAGGAATATTTTCTTTAACATTATTAGTGTTATTTTAAAACAAAATCTAGAAGATTGAATAGAATAACACAGCAAGTAATGCGTATACAAAGGTAAACATCGGTACCTATTTCGGGCGGTATCCCTCTAACCATTCAATCTTATGCTCTTGTTTTTTTTTTTGTTTTTTTTTTGTTTGTTTTTTTACCTTTTTCTGTTAAGGGCTTAGCGGAACGATCCCTGAAAATAATTAGTAACTAAAACCCTACTAATAGTAAATATACAGTATTTATATGCATAAATTCTTATTTCAAAATTATTGTTTCTTATTTTGATTATGAAATTAATCCCTACTACAATCTTCTATCCTCCATATGATATTTTTTAAATATGAAAAATAGGTATAGTTTTAAACATACGTTCCAGAATTTATAATGTAAGTTAAGTATTAATCTCCTTAGCTCTTAGTAGAGGTTCTGGACGAGGTTATGATTTTCATATTCTGTCATTTAAATAAAATGTTATTTAAACTTATAACCTAAGTTAAGGTATTTAATATTTTTTTCAATCAGATCACTTGTAATTGTTGATGTTAAGAATAGTTATTTAAATTCTAATGCTTATTAAAAAAAAAAAAAAAAAAAAAAAAAAAAATAGTAAATGCCGAAATTTAAGTTAGTTATTAAATCAGTTATTTTTCTGTCCACATTCAACTGTGTTCGTAATTTTTCTAAGATTTTAATTAGTTTCAAGTTATTTTTTTATGTTATGAAGTATTTAATTTTTAGATTTATTTTTACATTGATTTACCTTTTTCCTCAATGTGATATGAGATTTTTAATTGCCAATGGAATATATTCCAAATAGCCCATTAGGCAGATTAATTAAATATGGTATCCCACACTTATTTATAAATAAGCACCAGTTTAAAACCTGTATTTTTGAGTTATTACCAAGATAATATAGCATGGATATTCCATGAAATATCAAAAAATGTGATGAATTAGATTTGTTATTTATTTATTTACATTTTGGTGCCATGTACCACCACATTTGGTTAGAGGCACCATACTCAGGTTCAGAACTATAATTCTTTGTACAGGTTTGTTTCTTTTAAAAATTGAATAATGTGTTTGTGGAGATACGAGTTGTTTTCTAGTAATGTTGCAATGTCTTGATTCGTCAGACCGTTATCTTTTCTTTGCTTTTTGTATTTTTGGCATTCAATAAGAATGTGTTCTATAGTCAGATTTACCTGACATTCGTTGCATTTTGGGGGTTGTTTGTCTTCCAATAAGTAACTGTGGGTTAATTTTGAGTGTCCAATTCTTAGTCTTGTAAAGATGACTTGTTCTTTTCTTGGTCCTGGTTCTTCTTTCCATGGTCCTGGAATTGATCTATTTTTTTTAAGTTTGTTGTCGCTGTCGGTTCCAAGCCATCTTTCATGTTAAACTATATTGATCTGACGTTTTAAGAATAATTTTAGATCTGTTATAGGGATAGGGTTTTGTAGTTATAGGGATAGATTTGTAACTAAGCAGACCTCTACATATGTTTAATGAAATAGATTTGAAAAACATTCAAATGGCCAAAATAAATGTTTTCAAATTTGTTAATAATAAGTGCTCAGGTCTTAAAGAGAAAACATGTGATACAATTGAGCTGTTGGGGGGTAGGATTTGTAGCTAAATCAGTTCAATTTTCACATTTCTTAGAAGGCTTTGTGCAAATTTGCCACTGCGATAACACAGGTTTTTGACTTTTGTCACTTTGTAAATAAGTGTGAGGTATATCGTTTATTGTTCTCTATTAACAAACTAATTTTATTCGACATATTTGAAGATTTCCTTGCTACTTTAAGTAATGTGGCTAACATATTTCAAATTGTATGAATTATATATTGTAGAAAATACTATTGACATGTACAAATTTAATTTATAAAAGAAGTTTTAATAAACAATACCTATAAAATCATTTAAGTTCTGTTGTTATTTCTTCCGATCCCATTTTATTAATTATTTGGCAGATTTGAGTGTGAAAACTGTGATTGGTTATAGTATATTATTACTGAGTGAATTACGAAAAAAATTAATTAAAATTTATGTGTTAGAATAAAACATTTCTCCCTTGTCGATGGCTCTCTATTTTAATATTGAATGTGCATGGCCATCTTGGTTTAAATTTGAATATTAACCAAAATAATCTTCAACTCATTACTTCTTTTCAAGACCTAGATATATGTTTAAAAGTTTAATGCTGGTGATGCATGCTATTGAAAAATTCATTTTCATTCTAACTTTTATGAAGGGTAAATCAAACATGTCCATTGGAAACAAAATACAGCGAGATAATAATTAGATTTTTTTAAAAGTTTTAAATAACAGCAAAAGAAATGAACTACAAGTGTTTCAATCATAGACATGGCGACGAAGTGCATCATCTCCAAGATACTATACTGGACTATATTAAATTTAAATATCAAATATTTCACAACAAACTTTTTGACCTTCCTAACAGAATTATATAGACATGGCCACACTTAATATTTGTGACAACACGTACCAGAGGCTAAAAAGTAGTTGGATGAGTGAGAAAAAAAAACCTGATGAGCCCCAGAGGTAGGTACTATTGTGTAATGATCTTCCACATGTCTCCTCACGCTGTAATAGTGTTACTTTCTTATAATAAAAAACATTCGGTGATAGCCTGTTGAAGACAGTTGAGAATATAACAATAAACTTTTAAAAAACAGGTATGTATTAAAATTAGATTACATAAGTGTTATCCTCAAAAATTTACTTTTCATGTGAAACCTATAACCCAATATATAAAGTAAAACCAATTTTTATTATTTATTTGTTATATAAACAGTTTTGTTTCTTTTTTTTCTAATTGGGAATATACAAGTCATGATGTTGGAATTCTGGTATCCAAGAGTTAGTGGACGGAATGCAGGGTGAGAGTACTAAAAATATAGAAAGATATTTTTGATTTTATAGATTGGAATATAAAGGTACCAAGAAAATATTACTGTCATAAATTTGGATGAAGCCACCTGAAATTGTAATATTAAGAAGAGACTAGGGAACATAAAAATGGATCTTTATTAAATCATTAGTCTTCTGTACATTACATTATAATGATAATTATTTGTTTAAGTCTATTTATAAGTATAATACAACATAATATAGTTTAAAAAAATTGCCACCATACATGCATTGTCTTATGACTTCTGGGGGACATCCCCAGAACACTGGATTAGATCAAGATCCTCAGTTTAGATCAAGGATACATACAATAAGGATACATGGTACATGTTTTTTAAATAGGTATATATTTACATTGGTATATACAATCATTTAATAATAATAATATTAATTCACATTATACTCTAGTATGAAGCAGAAATTTAATATTAAAAATATGAATATTAATGAATAATATTACTTTCTTTATTAATGAGTAACAATAAAATAATTGTTACGAGAGTTAAGTCCCCCAACTAACCCAATTGTTGAACCCAAGTAAGTTCCCTTAAATGATAAAAACATGTACCATGTTGAAATTACAGAATAATAAAATGCAATTTTAGTGGTATATATGATCAAGATTAAGTGGTACAAATGTGCATCTATTATCAATATTTAATATCACAGGAGTCGGGTAGATCAGAAAGATACTGGAATCGCAGACTTGGGTTTGATCCTGGCTGTCAGGATTTCTTTTCTACTATATTGGACATGGATTATTTCTGGAGCTAGTAGACCCACCTGGGGGTAAACTCAGCCGCAATAAAGTAAGGAAAAACATGAAGTTTATTGTCGATATATATTAAGAATAGTCTTATTTATTGGTTTTTGAATTTTCTTCAGAATTCATATATTTTAAAATAAAATAAATTTGAGGAATCCGCAAAGTTGGTGCATAGCCAGGTGAAGATCTAATTCCTACAAAGGAAAGAGCTAATTAAATTACAGTAAACTGAAAATCATTAATTTTATTAAGTTGATTTTAAATGAAAGATTGTAAGTCAGTAACATTATATCAAGTTAAACCAGTCAATAAATAAAATAATCCTAGAAGATTTAATACAAATGAAACTTTAATTTCATTAAATCATTTTTCTTCTTGATTTACAGCAGATTGTAATTTTCATTGCAACAAGCAAAGAATGATTGCTTATGAAAATAAATATAGTTTCCATAGAAACCTAATAAGCCCTTTCGATTTTCCTTTGTTTTATTTTCCATCCTTTTTTTATTGTTCTTTAATATCTTTTGTTTACAATAAGCACAATACATGGAATAAATTTTATAGTACATAATCTGTTTTAAAGTTTTCTTCAAACTCAAAAATGTAACACACCACTTATTCTGATGGTGTTCAGATCGAAAATTCAATGACAGTTTCTCCATCAGAAATTTAATGGAGAATATTTTTTGTTATATGACATTTGTTGATAGGAATTACCGTTTTGGAGTTATATTGGTTTGAATGAAAAAAGTCATGTTTGAAACCCCTATTTTCTCTCAACTTTGTTAAATATACACATCCATCAATTATTGTTTTTCAAGGTTAGGAAGAAATTTACATTTGTAGATAGAAAGGGAGGATTGATGAAGTATAGAAGGTAAAGAAAGAAAAAAATAATCCTTTTTCACTACAATGAATTCCAATTAAATGTTTGGAATGATCTTACTACATCAAACAAAAAATGAATTTATAAATTCAATGTTCAGATTTTAGGATTATGATTTAGTTTTATTAATCCTTTTTTAAATTACATCAAATATTTATTTATAAAATTAAATTTGAATACTTAATTTTTTTTTTTTCCACAAAAAGACCATAGAGACCACACGAATATTACGAAGATGGATTTTTAATTCTGTTCCTCCTCATCATCCATATCTCCTTCATTATTTCTGATTGCCTCTGTTTCCTCTCTTCTGTCCAGGCCATACCCTCCTTCGGCTCCTTCCTGTCCACAAGAACCGCTATTCCTTGTAGTTTCCTTCTATATTCTTCTCTATCAAGGCAGTCACGGTCCTCAATCCCCAGATTGCTGGTCTCCTCTTTTAGCTGTTTTATGTATCCTTGTACACTCTTGTAATCCCAAATTTTCTGAAAAATAGCCTTATCAAGTCTTTCCTCAGGCATTCTTACATGTCCATAGAACTTCAGTCTCTTAATTCTTATCTCTGTCTCTATCTTCGTTGAATACTTAATTATTCATTGGTTTACTAAAATTACTTACTCATTAGGACATCAATGTTACTAGCCAGAGTAAGGATTTGAAGATTTATGTCTTTGGCACCGATGATATACAAGTACAATGGGTATTGGAATGTTAGATTCTTTTTGTTAACAATAGAGTCAAGTGGGGCATAGATAAATATCATAATTAGCTCTGTCCTTTTTTAATTTGACTTTAGTCTCTCTTTATTTATTTGTCAATATCATGTGGCACCATCTTAAACAGCTGTCATTGGCAGTAATATTGCCAGTAACAGAATAATCAAATTAGTTTTTTTTGTAAAAAATTTGGCATGTCAAGTTTTGTTCATTCTAAAAAACTAATGATTTCTGGTGAGGAAGTATATGTTACCTTTATTCTTCAATAAGTTAGTGTATGAACAGTATAAAAAAGTTAATTGCAATTTCTTACCAATATATTTTTTTAAAAATTTTATTTTAACCATTAGGGTGTAGGGCACAGTGTAACATATGCCTCCTTTGCTTATATATATTTTTTCTTGGTGTGTTACATCGGAATAAGAACAGGAAGATGGACATAGGTCTACACAATGTTAGTGACAGTAAAAAAGAAAAGATGATATTTTCATATAGTGAAATTTGTTTATGATTAATATTGATCACCAAAAATTTGTATGGAACATAATTGAGGTTAAACGTCTTCTATTTTTCATATTTCATTTCATTTAAAGCAGGTTTAGTCAACTGTTGTTATAGTGTACTCCATGTTGTTACACCTTACCCCACCCCTGGGGCACAGGGTAGCAAATTTGTGATTTAAGATAACTGAAAAAATAAAGAGCTTCTAAGGATAATTTTGACATTACTTCAAACCTAATATGAAGGTTAAGGATTTTATGGTAAATAATTAGGAGACATAAATAAACGTTTTTTTTTTGTTTTTTTTATAAAAATAAAAATGCCTTTTTTCTTACACTGTTCCCCCACTTGACCTTAAATGATAATTTATAATAACAATATTTTAAAATGTGCCTAATTATATACAGCTTCTAAAGATTAAAAAATTAAAAACCTACCAGACTGGTAATCTTAAATGATTATAGAAGACCCTAGACAATTTTTTAGAACAGTGTTTAAAACAGGTGATACAAAATATCACCCAGTATCCCACATTTAATGAAGAGAAATTTAAAAAACCTCTTCGTTTATAGATTATATTAAGCCTATGGAGCAAATTTTGTTGTTCCTTAATGTTTTATAGTTAATGTGGCTCGACTTCAAGGTTGGAAGACTCTCCAGGGGCACACCCAGCCTCTATAAAGTAGGTACTCTTAATTGGGGGAAAACCTGGCGGTTGAGCGTTATTTCGGTCAAATATCCTCCTTTACACAACCATTGGCCCAGTAAAAGTACATTCTTGTTTAAGTACTGATGAGTACTGCGAGACCCCTAATCATTGGAGGAACATACTGCGGGAGGAGCTGATAAAAGAGTGGACTGGATGGTGGGTGACAACCAGGAAAGGAGCTACCTTGAGAAAGTTCTTTCCCACCGTCCACTCGAGACTTCAGGCGAAGTTGGTCCTCCCGGATTACTGGGTCTCGCAAATGTTGACTGGTTATGGAGGGTTCTGGAGAAAACTGCATGAGCACGGGAAGAACATCGACCCCCGGTGCCCTACCTGCGGAGTTCCTGATACGGCTGAACACCTAGTCGTCGCCTGTACTGCATTAGATGCACACCGCGCCAGGTTGTCTACAAGAACTGGAATCTATGCGATTGTAGAACAGGACTTTCCCCGCCTAATAGAGGAAGAAAATTATCCACACTTCGTGGAATTTGTACAGTGGTGGAAGGAGGAGGTTGGGCCAGCTCACTTCACCTTGGGCAGGGTCATCCCCGCCATTGGCGAGCTACCACTGGAAGATGAGGAAGAAGATGATGAAGACCAGGAACCCTTAGGATTGGAGCCAGACCGGACGGATGCTGTGAACCATGAGGGCTGGACCAGGCAGACTGGACCGGATGGATGCAATGGCCCAGGACGGCTGGACCGGGCTTACTGTTCGGAAGGATAAAGGTGTGGTCGCTAAGGCGTGCTTATGCATTGCCGGGCTGTACCATAAGATTGTTCCCCTTAAATATATAGTCCTCACAAAAATCAGACAAGCCTTTTATGGACCCTAATTATTTAACTGTAATACGAACGGACTTCTTCAACATAAATTTGCAGTCCTCACAAAATTTTGTAAAATAAATAAATAAGGAGTTTCATTGGCAGTAGCGGCGACATAAAACCCACATGTTGAATCCACGGCTGCCAAAAACCCCGTATGTCTAAAAAGGTGAGGTAGAAAAAAAGGAAAGAAAAAAAAAATACTGAACCCAAGACCCTTCATGAGTTGTAATAGAACAGGTGTTTTTTTTAATGTCCTTAACCCTTTTCTTGGCATCCCTTGAGATGTCATCCCTTTGTAATCATTTTTCACAAATTTCAGGCATATACTGACGTATTTGTGGGTTCATTACCAATAGTTTACTATCACTGAGATATTCTGAGTGATTATGCACCTCAATCTTGGTCAAATGTTTTTATATTGTCTCTTTCAAATGTTTTTGGTCAAAGTCTTATTTGTTTTATTTTAAAGAGATTTTACAGGGAAACATTTTTTTTTCTTTTAAAAATTATCTTGCCAAAAAAAAAAGTTAAGTATTCCAACTAGGGGCAGGAAGGGCAGGTTGTCCTACAGGTTAACAATCTATTCTAGCCAGAGTAAGGTCATGATTCATCCTGGTCAACCATAAAATTAATTTCAAAACATGGATGTCGTATTTGAACATGTTCAGGATTTAATTTTGATTAATTAATAAAATCGGATCGATTTACATAATTCTGAAAAATTGATATTGTATAAGTGAAAGATATTGTTCTTAATCTAAGACCAGTACAATATTCTATATTTGTCAAAGTTATGGCAGAATAATATTGAAAGTACTTAGATATAAGCTATCTAATAAACAAAATTGAGAAAGATGGTAAACGTCTCAGAATCAGTTTCTTTAATTTTATATCATGAAGTCTAAGGATCAAATTAAATGACAGCTTAGATTGATCCTCGATCGGTTTTTTAAGTAGCAAAAATAATTAAAAGCAATGAAAAAATGAAAACATAATTAATCTGTATAATAGAAGAATACAATATTTTCTGAGATCGGATTGTTTTATTTACATTAAATTCAGGCACAAAAATATCACAAAATACAAAATCTATTTTTAAAATATTTACAATTTCAGATCAATATATCATGAAACTACATCTTCTTCTTCCGTCGAATAGTCCCAATCGAATTCGATGTCTTCTTCTTTTAGTTTATTTTTGTTGTAAACACTCAAATCCTGAGGGAGAGATAATAATTCTTTCATAAATTTTACTTGTTCCACTTCTGTTCGAATTCCAAGGCACATTCTGAAAGAAGTCAGATACATATTATAGTTAAAATTATTAACAATGTCAGTGATAGAAGAGTGTAAAAATCATAATATCATAAAACTATTAAAAAAGTAATAACAATAACAGTTTTTTTTTCTTTATTTTACAAATGGTCCTTTTATGCTAAAAAATAAAATTAACTTTAAGGTGGAATTCAGAGCTTTAGAAGGCCGATCTCATAGAGGAATGACAAGTAAAAAGATAAAGGATGCTACCTATTCAGGTGTTTATTATTTGTAGCTATGTTCATTTCTTTGCTGGTCACTACATAGTGAGCAAAGAAAAAATATGAATGAATTTTATATTTTTAAAAAAATATTATTCTTTATTCTGGGACATATTGTACCTTAAAAATAACACAAAAAAATATATAGTTGGGGTGTGCAGTGAAAAAAACAATGACATATAAATTTATTGTGTCGTCATTGCAGCTTACACTAAATAACAAGAAATCACAATAAAAACATTATTGTTTCTTTTTCAGAAGCTGATGAAGGCTTACATTGTAAGCCGAAACATCAGCAAAATAAATTAAAATGAATAAAATTTAATAGTAATTTCTGGACTGCACTACCTACTACAACTTTCTTATTTGTATCAACATCCAACTATATTACATCAATACAGAGATGTAATAATATGGTTTTAGTATGCAAACAAAATAAAACTATAACCTTCTATTTTTTTAAAATATATTTTTGGAAGAAGGATAATTTTGAAGGTAATGATATAAATGTTGCTTAAAACAAGTTAGTGAAGAAGCTTATCAAATGAAGGAAAAGGAAGCAATTTGATGAGGAGAGATACACAGATCATTAGGTTGCGATCTGGTATTCAAAAGGTAGAAGGTGGATTAGGGCGAGATTATAAAAAAATTATGAAAGTTATGGGATTTAAGATATTTTAATATCTGAAAAATGACGAGGAAATATTGGATACCAGCAAGTAATAATATTGAAGGTGAACATAGACTAAAAAAAAGTAACCTTATGCAGAAATATGATCAGTATTAAGAAGAAGTTTAATATCGTATATTGATCCATAAATGAATATATTACTATAGTTACAATCCAAAGTTAAAAATCCAGGAACACAGGGACCAGTTTGAAGAAGTGTTGAAATGGGGATTGGCAAGTGTGTGGAGAAAAGTGATGTTGAAGTAGAATGGTCTAGTTTAAAATAAATAATTAAAGAGGCTACTGACTAGGTATTGGGAGAAAAATCTGTACTGAGGAACAGTGAGTGGTTGATGAGGATTGCAGGAGGGCAATGGAGCAGAAGAATGCCGATTGACAGGTAATATTACAGAGGGACACGGGAGGTAATAGAGAGAAATATCGTATCAGTAGAATTAGAGCGACTAATTTATGTAGAAAGAAAAAGAGGGTATGGTATAAAGGGAAGATTGAGGATATGGAAGAAATGAATGAAGGGAATGAAGCTAGAAGGTTTTATCAGTCTGTTAAGAAAATGAGAAGCAGAGATCAACCTAGGCTAAATATGTGTCGTACCAAGGAAGGATTAATCATTGGTGAGGAAAAGCTGATTTCAGATAGGTGGTCGGAGCATTTCGAGGGCATGCTTTGTATCGCTCCTCAGAATGGTGGATCTGCAATCAATGATGTATGCAATGAGCGAGACACCAGAACGCTGCCCGACGCTGAGCCTCCCTCATATGAAGATTTTATAGATGCGGTAAGCCAATTAAAAAATAACAGGGCTCCTGGTGGAGATAATTTCCCTGCTGAAATGTTTAAATTTGGTGGAGAATACCTAGGCCAAAGATTATACAACTTGATTTTTGAAGTGTGGAACGAGGAGCGGATGCCGGAGGATTGGGGTTCGGGTTTGATTTTACCAATTTTTAAGAAAGGGGACAAGACCATATGCTAAAACTATAGAGGTATATCCTTGTTGAATGTAGTTTATAAAATTTTAGCCAATATTTTAACAGCAAGACTGAAAGTATATTCTGAACAGATTCTCACAGATTATCAAGGTGGTTTTAGACCGAACAGAGGCACAATAGACCAAATATTTACTTTGCAGCAAACCTTAGAAAAATGCTACAGCCACAATATAGATGTTCACATGCTCTTTGTGGATTTCAAACAAGCATTTGATCGAGTGGATAGGTCTCAGCTCTTTAATGCTTTAAAGGGATTCAATATTCCGCAAAAATTGATTAACTTAACCAAAATGACAATGTCCAAGACTCAGGCTAGTGTACTTGTCGGTAGCAGAATAAGGAGGAAAATACATTTTGATTCTGGAGTAAGACAAGGCGATGCCCTCTCAGCGGCCCTGTTTAACCTAGCCCTGCATAAAGCAATGAAGTATTTGGAGTCTTGTGGGACTTTGGCGAGTCGAACCTATCAAATTCTTGGGTATGCTGATGATATTGTAGTCCTAGCAAGAAATGAGAAAACTTTCTTACATTACTGAACACCTCAAATTGAAATGGAGTAGATAAGAAAGATTGAAAACAGGAATATATAAGAGAAATAACTCTCTTGAACAAAGAAAAAAACAGAGATTTAGGGATAAAATAAAGGATTAGGGAAAGTTTCAAGCAAAAGTATAGCCTAAGAGATGTAGAAGTACTTCAAAGGAAGATGGGAGCAGAAGACTGGACAGAATATCAAAAATGTGGTAAGTTGAGGTGTACAAGATCTTATAGATACACAATAGCTAACAACAACATTTACAATAAAAACAGTATCAACATTAAAAAAACAAAACAAATTTGCAAAAAACTGTTAATAATATGAACCTGGAACCCTTGGAGGACAAACCCACTGCAAAGAAATATATTTTGATTCCATATTATGGGCCTATGTCACCTTCGAGCTAAAACACTGAATTTGTGAGAAGTAAAAGGGGGGGCAGGTAGGTTTTACTAAATTCAAAAAAAAAAAAAAAAAAAACATAGTACTGATGGATTATTTCCCCCCCATTTAAAATATAAAATTGTTATCATCCTATTCTCCTTCACCTAAAAATAAAATAAACCCTCTCCAAAGGAATGGAGTATACAAACTGAACTGCGATGACTGTGGGGTTAATTACAAAAGAAAAACTTGACTATCAGTAAATCAAAGATTAAAGGAATGTATAAGAGCATAGAATAATAAGAGGCAGAATTTCAACTTGGCAATACATTTAAAAAACAACAATCGTAATTTCAAAAAATATTCAGAAGTGAAACTACTAATACATTGTGTAGCAAAGGAAATAGTCTAAAATTAAACATTTACGAGTCATTAGAAATAATAAAATCTTTTAAAACCAATACAAATTTTAAAACCATATAAATATTTCTAATAGCCTTGTTTTAAATATATTTCCAGTAAGAATAGAAAAACCAAACCTTCATAGGGAAAACCTAAAGGATTGTCTGTTTACCTGTCTATCTCTCTTTTTTGTTCTTTCTATCAACCTACAAATCACTCTTAGAACCATTAACTTTAAGAAGCCCTTCTCCTTCAGTTCCTTAGGTGAATATCAACATGGATTTGATTTCTTGTCTAACATTTTTAAATGAATATATATCTATGGTTGTCATGAAGAAGTGTATAAGTCAAATTACCTTAAAAATTGGTTGTTGTGCTTCTTATTAAGGCCTTAAGGTATCTATTTTGGAACAAATGGTATGTTTATAGCAATGACAGGATTTTGGGGAACAATGAAAAATGCACTATGGAAAAGACACAATTTTGACTTATCAACTTATTCACCACAGCCAGGTTATAATATTGTATACTGTAATCTGGAACTTGCCTTTTGATAAACAAAATACCATAGTAAGTGGCACATATTTCATCAAATCCTAATTGCAAAAGGGAGAATTAGAGAACCAAAGAAACTCAAGACAAGGGAGAATAAAAATATATAAAGTTGTGATCCTAAAGGGTTCATTGCTTTTAATAAGAAAAAACAATTAAATAATGATAACAATTTTTTTTTTTTTTTTGAAAGGATTTTCCGTGCTATTCAAAGTTTCCTTCAACCAAACTCCCCCCTGTCCATAGCTTCTTCTTCTGTTAGCCCCCACCGCACCATACTTTCAGTCACAACATCTCTCCACCTGATGCGAGGCCTACCTCTCCTTCTCCTCCCCTCTGCTTCCCCATTCATAAGCTCTTTTGGGGATTCTTTTATTATCCATTCTTTTAATATGACCGAACCATCTCAGTCTCCTTCCCCCCATTTACTCCAGGATATTCCTCTTAACTTACATTCTTTCTCTTATAATCTCATTTCATTTTCATTGAATCCTTGACATTCTTGCTAATCTCCTCCAAAAATCCATCTCCACAGCCAGAAATCTTTTGCCTTGCAATTTTTCAGGTTTCTGACTTGTATAACATTATGCTTAATACCAGGGCCTTATATAATATTTTTTTAACATTGGTACATATGTTGGAACTCCAGAGGACTGAATTTAACATTCTAATAGCTTTCCATCCATCGGTTATTCTTTTCTTCACTTCCTCTGTCGCTCTCCCGGTTCTTTCAAGAATAGTGCCTAGGAAGCAGCATTGGTTGACCCTATTTAATTTTGTTAAGACTGGGTCACTTACCTCATCGTTTTCTGTTGACATATATTTTGTTTTGTCATAGTTTATCTTTAGGCCCCACCTCTCATACTGTTTGGTTAATTTTCTGAACATGTACGCAATATCAAATTCATTTTGTGCAACGATTACCTGGTCATCAGCAAATTGTAGCTGAAATAGATGTGTATTTTTCTTTGGGATTCCCATCTTTATGACCATTAATTACTCTTGACATCTATTAACATATATCTTAAACAAAGTCGGGGACATGCAACATCCTTGAAGAAGGCCTTTAGTGTTTCCAAACTCTCTTGATATCAGTGAGCCAATATTTACTTTGAATTTGTTTTCCCTATAAATTTCCTTTATCACTCTCACTAAATAATAATAATAATAATAATTATTATTATTATGAAAACTATAATGAAAGTTACTTACTGCAAGAAGTCTCTTAGTTTAGCCGGTGTTGACTTTTTATGGTTCAACAAAACCAGAACCATTGCCTGTAAAGTAATTAATATTAGTGTATAAGGCATTAATTATTTATAGATTTAAAACTAAAAGTGAAAAATTACTTTTTAAAAAATTATGTTAAAACAAGAAGTAAAAAAAATCTTAATGAATTTGGGAAAAAAATTGATTGCATACTATTAATACTAGGTTGTTACAAAAGTATTTTATGAACAGTACTCACATACTTGTTAGAATTTAACAAGTGTTTTAAAGTTAAAATTTTCAAAAGAGTTCCCAGGTCTGAGATAATTCTATAGAAAAATACGTAAAAAGTCAAATTTAAGCAGACTTAAAATGTATACAAAGATTAACCTCAAAAGAGTCAATAAATTGTAAGCAGTGCATTTGGGCTGTGGATGGCATCATCCTACTTAAACCATATTAGCCCATGTTCAGATTAAAATGATGAATCTTAGTGTAGAGACCGAAACCTCAATTTCATTCTTTGAAAAAAAAATTAATATATCATGTAGCTTTTACTACTTATTGCTCACCATACAGCAAACTAATCCAAAGGCGCATGTCACAAAAGATTAAATTTTGTTGGATACAAATTTAAAGTAATTAAATATTTATTCCTAACTATTTGTTTTATTTTATTTTTTTCTATTCAGGTATACAGCTTTATAAAAATACAATTCGCAATGAATTACTTTTAGCAAATATTGAACAAACCACTATTATGTATGGCAAAGTATACTACAGGTAATTACTATCCTTGACACAAAGAGATAAAAACTTAAAATAAAAATCTATTTTAACCACTAAAAATGGCCACTTCAACAAGAACACTGATAAGTAAACATAAAACCTTAGCTATGTATTTGACGTTAATTAACCTGAGGTTTGGAGATGTCACCAACAATACAGGCCTAGATGTTTTCACAAATGTAACCCGATGAACATTTTAACTCAATGAGAAACTTTTTTTTCTTTTTTTTTTTAATTCTTTTATTAATAGAAATTTTCAACTGTATTAAAAAAAACACATCAAGTAAATATGTGGTATATATGAGTCATAATGACATGAATAAAACTTAATATAGGAGGAACTACCCACTGGTAGTACTCTAATGAATATTTACAAAAGAAGATCACGGGGCCATCTTCTTTTCAGACGCCTCGAAGGATTGCCAGGAATGGAATGGGAAGCAAGTTGTGCAACAGGTGGATTTGGATGAACAGTGAGTTTATTATGAAAGGAAAGGTATCTGGTTCGTGCCAATTCAGCAACATATGGGATATTAAGGTCATTGTGGATCAATTCATTTGTGACAAAGTAAGGAGCATCTAGGATTTTTCGAAGGATTTTGGACTGGAGTGATTGGATGCAGGAAGAATTCAATGGTTTGGTGGATCCCCATAACTCTATTCCATAAGTCCAAATAGGTCAGATAATCGTCATATAGATGAGTTTTTTGTAGTGTATCGGGAGATTTGAACGTTTGTCAAGTAGGTGTTGTAGTAGTCGAAATCGACGTGCAGCTTCTTGTCTTTTCAATCTTGTAAGAGGGTTCCAGGTAAGTCTCTTGTCCAGATAAAATCCAAGGTATCTTATCTGTTCTAGATTATTTAATGATACTCCATAAAAGGATACAGGAGGACAGGATGAGGTAGGTTTTCAACGTAGAGTAAAGGTTATTTGCTGGGATTTATCTTAACTCTCCAGTTATGACACCATTCTTCAAGGGAAATGATATGTGACTGGAGTGTCTGGTATGCAGCAAATGGACCATCATTGACTGATAATACGCTTGTGTCATCAGCATAGGTTGTGAGGATAGTATTAGGATGGGTTGGGATATCAGCTGTATACATTGTATAAAGGATGGGAACCAGGATACTACCTTGAGGAATAGCAGCGGTCTGGGGAAAGGTGGGTGAGTATGTAGAATTATGGTTAATTTTAAATACTTTATCAGAAAGATAGGATCGGAGGATGAGGAAATATGTAGAAGGAAGGAATTGGCGAATTTTATAAAGCAGACCTGGGTGCCATACTCGGTCAAAAGTCTGTTCAACGTCAAGGAAGACACCCGCGCAGTACATCTTGGGCTCCAATGCAGATGACAATGAGAAACTCTGTTAATTTAAACTTACAGTCTAGATCAGGGGTCTCCAAACTACGGCCTGTGGGCCAAATCTGGCCCGCCATGGGTCATCAATCCGGCCCGTGACAATAGTTTGTAGTTGTGGACCAATTATACTTGTACTAATTATTAAAAGAGATTTAAAATGCACATTGGTTAACGATGTTAAAGTTAGAGGGCTAGTGTTTCAATGTCAGTATCAAAAGGATTTTGAAAAATCTTAAATTTTTTCTTAATGCCATCGAAGACTCAGAAACGAGTATCAAAATTAATATTCAAAGCTTCGACTGCAAAATCGACAGAAAACTGAGTTTCTGTAGTGTGGCTGAATATTTCACATGTTTTTAAAATTTAAACACTCTTTAAGCAATTGTGATTGAAATAGTATTATTTTCTGCTGGAACAGTTTGACAAATTCAGTTCGTTCATGTTTTGTTAAATCGACGTAGGTAGGATGCTAACATCGACAGCCATTCGCTATTTTGTTATTCGGATGGATTAAGATGACTTCAATAAAACAAAATTTCGATCTCTCCTTGAAGTTCAAAGAAATGCATTACCTATTTCCGTGTGTAACCACTAGATGTATTCAAGTGTCGTGGTCGTAACAATACAGTACAACAAAATGGTGATTGAACTAGTGAATTTAGCAAGCTCTCTCAGGGCGTGTACTCGACGACCAGTTTAGAAATTATAGGGACTGGCAGGAAAATTAAAACGGTGTTGGCCCTTTGAACCCTTGAAAGTAGTCAGTATGGCCCGAAGGCTGAAAAGTTCGGAGACCCCTGGTCTAGATAAACTAAATACATATCTGTTTTCATTAATTATACATTATTATATATGTTTTTAGAAGGATAAGGAGGAGGAAATTACGATAACAATGAATATTTAAAATAAAATATTAGTTGATACCTTCCAAATAACAGGTAAAAGTTTCCCATTGAGATTTAACAAAAACTCTATACAAGTTGCAACAGCTTCCCAATCATGCCTTAAAACAGATCGATTTAACTGGTATAGCAGCTGCTGAGTATTTGTAAGCCTGCCTAGAACAAAAAGAATAATAAAACTTTAATAATATACAGATAGACAATATAAACAAGCATTTTCCCCAAACAATGAATTTATTTAAATAAGATTAAAAATAAATTACTTAATTCACATTTTAAGAGTTTTATATGTACTTTTATGAATGAATTAAAAATCATAAATAAATGGTTTTCTCTTCTATCGGACATTTAGTTCAATTTGTATAATTTTATATTTATCAGAGACCAAGAAAACAAAGGTATTGGGGAGGGGGCAGACTTTTTGATTGAAAAAGATCTAATGAGAGTATAACAGAGCGAAAGGAAAACATGATGCTGGATGAGAGAATATCCAAGAGATACAGCCAGCGTTGTCGATCTCATCCATTGGTCAAATACGTTTAGAATATCATCATACTTTCAGTTAAATCTAGTTTTAATGAGTACTTTGATCGAATTATACAATTTAACAAATTTAATGTGTACTTTTAATGGTTGATCAAATAAAAACTTGGATGTTAACTGATGGATCAGTTTGTATCATTTTAAACTTTCGGCCAACACAGCCTCTTTTCCATTGTAATATTCTTTAAAAAAATTTTGTTAACAAGATGCATTAAGCTTACAAAATTTTGTCCACAGATACTCAATGGTGTTGATACAAAAAAGCAAACTATCTCTTCTTCACTAAATATCAAGTAAGTATTATTGGAAAACTATGTTTCTAAAAATTATAGATTCATATAAAAACAATAATCTATACCAGGGGTGCTCAAACTTGAACTGCTGGCGATCTACCTCAATATTTTTAGACTACTTACGATCGACTCTGAGACTGCAAGTGTGTGTGATGCAGGGTTGTCGTACATACACGATACACCCTACCTACCTAGGTAGGGTGTACCGTAGCATATAGATATTAGCTTTCTGCACAATATAGGTACATTATTTTAGTCAAGGTTTGGGTTAGGTTTAGTTAGGTTCTTCTCTACAATATCAATGAAAAAACTCATAGTTATTCAAAATTGCGAGTTTATTTGTTGTTACAAAACAAAAGAGTTACATATGGTGTTAAACGTAACTAAGGAGTGGCTTTGGATGTTGAAGCGTGGCACTGCATGTCCTCAGCATACTTTTCATAAGATGGTACGTAACCACTGAGTGCTAATCTCAAGCATGATGACATATGATCGTCAGTTAGTCGATTGCGATATTTTGACTTAATTATCTTCATTTCAGAAAATGCAGACTCGCACAAGTAAGTTGACCCGAAAAATGCCGTCAGTTGAAGGGCGATTTGCCTTACATTCGGATATTTATCTTCAGATATAAAACACCAGAAATTTGTATCAGATGCTGTAGCTTTGAGATGTATATCTGATATAATCTGCACCAACTCATTTTCAACAGAACATGAGTTCATATTAAACTGACTTGCTATTTCAGTAGCTAATTCCTCAATGTTTTTACATGAAAAAGGATAACTCATAAATGATGCTATATTTTCCAATTTACTGCAATCATAAAAACGCATTTCGAATTGTCCCAAAATATTTGATAATTCAGCCTCATACGTATCATAATTCAACTGAGGAATCCTTGCTTTCAAAGACGGAAAATGTTTCAGATCCTTTCTTTTCAGTTGATCTATCATAAGTTGCAATTTACTTTTGAATGCGTTTACTGCGCTAATCATCTCAATAATAGTTTTTCCTTTACCTTGAAGCTCCAAGTTAACGGTGTTTAAGTGCATTGTGATGTCAGTCAAAAATGCCAAATCATTTAGCCATTTTTTCGTTTTTCAAAATCTGAGTGTCATCACCTCTTTCGTCTAGAAAAGCTGTTATTTCGGGCAATAATTCTTGAAACCTTTCTAGGAATTTTCCGCGACTCAACCACCTGACGTCCGTGTGAAGAACTAAATCAGTGTGTTCAGCTGACTCCCTATCTTCCAACTGCAACTGAAAGAGCCGCCGTTGCAAGCTACGTGCACGGATGGAATTCACAATTTTTGTTGCAATGCCCATAATTTCCTCCGTGTTTAAAACTTTTGAACACAAAACTTGTTGATGTATAATGCAATGGAATGAAAAAAATGAAGGGAATTCTTCATTAGCTCGACAAAATGCCACAAAACCGTTTTTGTTTCCAGTCATTGCTGGTGCTCCATCGGTTGTAATGCACACTAATTTATATATTGGTAGCTCGTAGTTTTTTACAAAATTGAAGAAAACGTCATATATATCTTCGCCACGGGCCTTCCCCTTCAGAGGAATGATTGTCAAAAATTCTTCCTTAGCCAACATGTCATTGAATACCATCCGAATAAAAATACACAGCTGGGCAGTGTCTGTCATATCGATGGATTCGTCGAACTGTAAAGAAAAGTATGTACATTCCATGATATCATGTTTTAGTTTATCTGCGATGTCCTGACTCATGACTTCAATACGCCTTGTGACAGTCGGACGAGATAACTGAAGTTCTCTAATAGCAGACATGATTTCTGTTTTATTTTTAAAATCTCCAAATAAAGTCTCACCCGCTTCAATAAATGCTTCCTTCACCACCGATCCATCTTCAAATGGTTTCTTGTGTTTCGCCAAAATATGAGATATTTTAAATGACGCGATCGTAGCAGCTTTTGATTGTTTGGCTGGTCTTGTGAACATGGATTGTTCTTTTTTTTCAAACAAGATATCAAATCACTTACTTTTCGTTTTCTTAATTCACTCGGTAGCGGAAAATCCTTTTCATAGTTTTTATGAACCGTTTTATGATGCCTCTCTAAGTTACCACGCTTAGGTATTGCAACTGACGCACGACAAATAACACAAATGCACTTACCCTTCACCATACAAAAGAAAAATTCTTCCTCCCAATCCTTATTAAAATGATACGTTTTAGATTTCTTCACTGCACTCATTTTCCACTATTTAATAATAAACTTTGTATCGACGTAGGATCGCCATCAAGTTACAATTCAGAATGACTCCAATTCCTGCAGGCGCAACATTTATATCGGCGTGAACGAAAGTCTCGAATGTTCCCGTCAAACGCGCCGCCCGAAACTAGACTGTACTGTCTCTCGTCTAGAAACAACACGGCTTTTCTTTGACAAGTGCCGCGCGTTCCTTTGATAAAGCCACCTTTTGCCGCAAGCAGTGTTATTTTATTACGTAATACATTTTTGTAGTTTAGTTACCTACCTACTTATTAAAATTTTTTTTCTTCTCGAGATCTACCCAAAAAGCACTCGCGATCGACTAGTCGATCGCGATCGACCGTTTGAGCACCCCTGATCTATACTATTATATAAAAGGACAAGTCATTTTTTATTTGTGATCACTAACCACGAAATCTACTGAACCAATCTGTACCAAATGTTAACCGCATCATCTTTATATTTCTAGAAAGATTTAGCAATAATAAAATCTACTGTTTTTCAATTATTTTTCATTAAAAAAGCAATAACATGTGGATAACAGTGAAGTTTGAAAATTGATCGATAGGTGGTGAGTGCCATTTTACATGAGAGGTTACAAAGATCGGTGTTATGTAGTGCTTGATATTGATTATAAAACTTACTTACAGTCAATTTAATTATAATAACAAATTTTAATATGTGGTGCTTTTCGACGTTGTTTGTAAAAATATGATTCATGGGCCATTTGTTGCAAGCACTGATAATGTGGTCCATTAAACAATGTAAGAGTTTCTTAACAGTCTGTGTCCTTTCTGATTACTAACTCATAGATTAAAGTTAAAATTGGATGTCTAATTATATTTTTACGTAATCTTCAACAACTTATTCAAAGCAATTTTAACCAGGTTAAAAATAACTGCTATTCCTGAAAATATAATTGAAGAAATAATTTCCAATTGCATACTTCAATTCAAGATTTTTATCGATAAACAAATAAAACAATTTAGCAAAAAATATATAAGTCCTTTATTAATGAGAGCGGGCGAAGACGTGACGGGAAATATTAGTTTTAAATAAATGAATACAGTCATTGTTATTCCATTCTTCATATATTATTTTTTTAAATGTAGATACTATGGAAGTGTAGGGGTAGCTATTCATTGTCCTTTATATTAAAAACATTCATAAACCACGAAGAGCTCTAATATGACAAGATCGTTTATAACCATAATGTTTCAGACATATTTTGGGATGTGACAGTGTAGACAGGATGTTTAATGTTGAAATGTAAGCCTTTCAAATTAAATGAAATGTCCTCTAATAACAAATAAGGCTCAAATAAAAGCAAAAACCCATAAATATTTCTGGGAATATAAAAGTAAATAAACTTAAGAACTTTTTTAAGATACATTGTACTTTTTTTTTTTTTTTTTTTTTTTTTTTTTTTTTTTTTCCCTGCCAAGCCTTTTCAGGCATACGGGGTTAAAGATACATTGTACTAATGATGTGATCCATATCCAATTACCTGAAGAAGATGTAGGTTTTATGTTGCTGCCACTAAGAGCATTTCTGCTGCATAAATTCCAAATCTTCAAATTCATTTTTTTCCCATAGCCGAGAAATTCCTTTTTCTTCTTATTTTTTATAAGATGCAATGCTGCATCCTGCAACAGCAATATGAATGGAGTTAAAACTTCTAGATTTTAAGAAAAGTATTTAAACTTCTAGATTTTAAGAACAGTTTAGTACCACACTGGAAATGCATTCTCGTCAAGAAAACTGAAATAAACTATAGCTGGATTAAAAGTAGCAAGAATTTCATTTTAACACATATGGAAGGTGATATACTATTGTTTTTTTTTTGTTTTTTAATAAACTGGTGCTCTCGAAAGAAATTTGAAAGATAATGCAGAGTAAATGGGCCATAAGTTTCCATAACAGTCTCGTTTTCCAATTTGTTACTCAAGTCAAACATTATTATCCAGTGACTACAATAAAATCTAACCATATAATCTAGTAGTAGTACTTACCAAATCAGATTTATTCACTGTAACAGACATTCTTCAATGACCTTATAAAGAAAACAGAATTTGTTATTACATTTAAAATAATTTAGATGTCATGATAAGTAGACATAGATTAATGCTACACTTTATTGGCATTAAAAATAAGAATAAGGTTTCAACATTTATTAAACAAACATTGCGTTTAAAAGATAGAATTATTATTATTAAAAGATAGATAGATTATCATAATTTCTTTTACCTTAATAAGACTTTTTTGAAACTTATAAGTTATATTCTACGTTAAACAGAATTTTGCAACTTTAAGTGTATCAAATCCTAACACATATAATGTAAATAAGGGATCGTCAACATTCGTAAAATAATGAATTCATTACAATAACCCATAGAAGATTTCAAACAGGAAAACCCTTGAGTAAATAACCTCCCTGAATCTTCAAAGCTCCAAAGAAGTAGAAAAGGTTAATAAAATAGACTAAAAGATTTTGTAACCCAACTTTACGTCTTTAAAACAAACCGCTTGATTATATATTCAATGTTTTACTTTAGAAAATTTGAATCTCTCTTTGGTTTACTTAATTGATCTCTGTTTCTAATCTTTTATTTTAACCAAACACCAGCCTTAAAACATTCATGTTACAAATGAACCTTTTATTACTTAGATAACGTTTAATATTATTTAAAACCGATGAAGGAAATTGATAAATATTTTCTTAAAGTTAATTCTATATTAAAATAAGATCTTTATCGTACACAAATTAATCCTGCTGACCATCTATACCCAAATGTTTTTCGATTTTTTCCCGCTTACCTGTTTGATTGTATTATATTAGATAACTAATTCAATTCTTCATTTTCTTTCATTTAAATGATAATAATTTTGCTTGAGATTTTTCCTTTTTTGTTTTATTGTTTATTCTGACACTTTATACTAATTAAATAGTGATAATTATTAAAATTAAAAAAATAATTAGTTTCTAGTACTTACAAATGCAAATGGGGTTTATGTCAATATTTAAAATCGAATTTTAATTACAATATTGAATTATTTGAGACATTTATAGAGCAGGTTATTTACTAAACGTTTTTCAAGGTCAGCATCCAACTATTTTTCCGAAAAACCAATACGGAAAAAATGCCTCTACACTTAAAATTAGAAATGTGGCTTTTTTTTTTTTTTTTTTTTCAGCTCCTGAACGGTAGGTTCTAGCAACAATGTTATATAATAAAAAATATTCCCCATTAAATTTTAACAAGTAGGATGCAGTCAAGTTTTTGAGCTAGAGGTGTCAAAAAAGCTCCGACACTTAAAAATAAAGGTTTAAAACATGACTGTTTTGTATTCAAATCAAGAAAATATTGAATAGTCAAGAGGGATCGATCAAAACCAGGTTAAAATTTATTATTTTGTCTTAGGAGAAACAAAGTTAAAAGGAGCTCACTCATTAGTGAGTAACGCTTTAACATTCCCCAAATACGTATCGCTTTTTACCAACTAGGTTACTAGTAAAACATGTTCCATGCTAAAATAATTAATTTAAGACTTAATGCCAACAACCGCTGACCATTCGTATACGCCTTCAAAACCCAAATAATAATAGGCTTTATAATAAATAAATAATAAAATTGATAGTAAATTTCTTCATAATGCACTAATGCAGTTATTATTTGGACAGTGGTTTAATGAAGTTATTAAATATAAAAATTATATATGATTTCATTTGCTTTTTATTCTTATTAAAATATTGGGAATTTATTTCTGGTTTTAAATTGCTGCATTCACAATGATAATTTAATATTTTAACAGTTTATAAAGTATAATTTACTAATTTATGGTGACTTTTTTTTATTTTTATTGTATCTATCCTTATTAAACTGTAAGGTAAAATTAAATGAGTTTTCTATATAAGCTTCTTGAATTTATATTTTTTTAAATATTAAAAGCTCAGTTAAGGATTTTTATGCGCTTTTAAAATATTGTTTTCTGAAATATTTTGTTGTGGTATTTAACCTATTTGGAGAACATGCATACCTTAAAAACATTAACCTTCTAAAGGCGCGTCTCCGAACATCACGTAAGTAGGCGCGCGGGGTCATACTGACCCTAATTGCTTCTTTTTTTTTCCAATTTTACTTACCTACTTTATTTATTTATTTAATCGGTGCGACAGTCCTTAGGCAGGACCAGGACCTCCTCAACAAGCCTCCTCCAACCTTCTCGATCCGCTGCCTTGCGGCGCCATCCTCTGATACCTGCCTGACGGAGATCTTCCTCCACGTCGTCTAACCATCTCATTCGTGGCCGCCCTCGAGTTCTTAAACCTTCTGGTTTTTCTTTTAGCAGTTTTCTAGGAAATCTGTCTGTAGGCATCCTTTCCACGTGTCCTAGCCACCTTAATCTCGCTTTTTTTTTACCTACTTTATTGCGTTGTCATATTATGTTCATTTCTTTATTACGTACTTATAACTGATACATATAGGTCCAATTGGTTTTGTTTTCTAACGTTTTATTTACATATATATTCATAATTAAAGTAAAATAAATACTCAGAAATGTAATAAAATAAAAAACCTTTATCTAATGTAATAAATACAATAAAGCAATATAAAATTAACGAAGACATAAAACTATCTGATATAAAAATTAATTAAAGCTTTAGTTAGGTAACTTAAATATAATAAATATCAAACACGTTTTGAACAACTATTCGTTTTCAGCCATGGTGCATTGAAGACAGACTAGTTTCTTTTGTTCTTTGCACACATTATGTTTGCAAATATCACAGGTTTTTTTCCTTCTTCCTTTTTCCTATCACAATAATAGCACCTTTTGGACGATGCTTACTGTTTTTGAGGAGGATCTTCGGAAGTCGTAGGCATGTGACTATATCTTTTCAAAAATTCCCTCGTGGTAGTAGGCAATGTTAGATTTGTTGATCTTGTCTCCAAATGTGCTTTCATCAGACCAAAAGCCAATTTTTTAAAAAACAACCTTATTTTTATCACACCAAATGATTTTATCACATGACTAGTCGCGTGGGGTCAAGACGGCCCCAACAATGATTTCTCCACTTTAACGAAAACTAAATAATGAAGGGAGGGTGAGAACTCAACTCTCTCCACACCACCCCTCAATGTCACTTTAAGAATAGAAGTAGGGGTCTTGGATATTGTTGCAGGTATTCAGAAGTTATTAAAACAATATTGAAAATGGGGTCGCTCTGACCCCAGCGCGCCTACCATATATATATATTTCTACTGGAGTTCCAGATGGTAAAATATAAGAGAAAATTCTTGTTATATATCTGTGACATTTATGAATTCTTAAGTGCATTTTGAGTGATAAGTGTTTTTGTGAAATTTGGGTTATGCGTATCACCTGAACACTTGTATTTTTCTCTTTATCTGTGTCTAATGGACTAGTTATGAGGCTATTAAAGAGATGAATACTAATTTGTGAATCATTGTGGCAAAAATGTGTTTTTCTAAAATATGATTTTTGCACTTCACAAGTGCCCCAGATATATTTTATCTGGCTCTTATTTCATTATTGTATTAATTTTTTTTTTTAAAAAAAAATTTTTCAGATTATTTTAATCTGTTCTAATCATCATTTAAAATAAAAAAAAAGAAAAGAAAAATACATTCATCTATGTAATTCAATTATTTCTCTATTTAGAATGTCTTTGTATATATTTCCTAGCTATTGAAGACTGTGCCTATCGCAATGCAGTTCCATATTTGTATAAATCTGAAGAGTTAATAAAATACCTGATATTCAGGTATTGATGAATGTTTGTATGTTTATTCATTATAATAAATAAAGTTATATTCTTGAGATTTATTTTAATTCATTGATTTTATTGGATTTAATTAAACCATGACCTATCCATTGCCTCCTAAAGCCTTCAAGTCAAACACCTTAAATGCTACATATTATAATATAATTTATATGACATTCGTAATACTAGGTTGTTACAAAAGCCCTTGTGTATAAGTATAGCTTTATATCAGATTACTTTGGCTGTGCCTTATATATATATATAAAATTAAAATAGGTTTTTTCATCCAAAATTGTCAGATTTTAATTTTATCCACCGATAAACCATGTTTACATTCTCAAAAATAAAAACGTTTTGAGGAGTGTCAACATTTTGAAGACAATTAATGTTTTATTTTGAGTTTTCTACTTCTTGCCAACAGTTTGTTCTTCCTCTTTTTATTCATGTAAATAATCATTTCTATAAAAGTTCTGTAGAATTTTGAAATTACTGAAAGAAAAAAAAAATCAATTTTTTTTTGCTGGTAATTTAAGTTCTAAATCATGCAGGACCACACCAGTTGTAAATCTTGTACATCAGAACCTATTACCATCAATATAGGTTTGTTTTGAATTGGTTAAGGGGACAGGGGGATTATGGGTAACTCTTTCCATCTCCAAAAGTGCTTCTTTCTTGGGCCTTATGTGTATATGTATATTTGTTTTATGTAGAATCTCCTAAAAAAATTTTGATTAAAAAATTGATTGACAAAAATTAGGATTGATGAATTAAGTGCCACTTCTATTGAGATTATTTTATTAGAAAACTAGTTTCGAATGCTAAACATTCATCTTCAGTTCTAAAACACACAAATTTTTTTTTCTTTTTTTTTCAACACATCAGTACTATGTTACATAGATTATATATACTAAACTTTTTTAAAAAGATAAGACAAGAAATCAAGCATAGGCACTCACCTTCGAGGTAACTAAAACACCGAATTTGTGAGAAGTAAAAGGGGGAGGGGCTGGTATGTTAAGTTTTAGATTTACAATTGGGTTTCCCTTATGACTCATTGGGTTTTTCCGTTCCTATGGGAAACAAATTTAAAATGGGGCTATTGAATATGTTAATCTGATCATTTAAACAAAAATCTAGATCGGTTTTAAACGATTTTATTATTTCTAGTGATTCAAAAGTATTTAATTTTAGGCTATTTTCAGTAAATCAAAGAGTAAATGAACATATAAGAGCATACACCAATAAGACCCAAAATTCCAATTTCGCTATCCATCTAAATGAAAATAACCACAAATTTAATAAAGACTCGGGAGTAAAAATATTACATCAAGTAGAAAATAGCCTAAAATTAAATACTTTTAAATCACTAGAAATAATAAAATCGTTTAAAACCGATCCACATTTTTGTTTAAATGGACAGATTAACATATTCAATAGCCCCATTTTAAATTTGTTTCCCATAGGAACGGAAAAACCCAATGAGTCATAAGGGAAACCCCGTAGTAAATCTAAAACTTAACCTACCTTCCCCCTTTTACTTCTCACAAATTCAGTGTTTTAGTTACCTCGAAGGTGAGTGCCTATGCTTGATTTCTTGTCTTATCTTTTTAATAAACTTTAGTATATATAATCTATGTAACATAGGTAGTTCTGATGTGTTGAAAAAAATTTTGTATGTTTTAGAACTGAAGATGAATGTTCAGCATTCGAAACTAGTTTTCAAATAAAATAATCTCAATAGAAGTGGCACTTAATTCATCAATCCTAATTGTACTAAGTAACTGATGCAGTTGGATATAAGTTTTAAAAGAGGCTAAATGCAGGTTACCTTTCAAATTATTCATTCATGAAAATTTATAATACAAAATGTAAGTAAATATCATTTTTTCCAATCCTAAGCCCCCAAACTATTGTAAATGCTGCCTGCATATTATGTAATATAAAATAATTATATTATAATATAATATAATTTCATTAATAATGCTCATTAAGTTGAATATGGTGGGCATTGTGAATTCCTATCTTGAAGGTTTTAACCTATACAAATATGTACATGTAATAATATTAATAAAAACCACGAATATGTACCTCGCAATGCAGAGGCTGGATGATGGTAAACACCTCTTAATTTGAGCAGAACTGAAGACATCATGATTATTTCAGAAAAAGAACGGAAGAATAAATCTCTACATGGAAGGTTCTACAACCAATTAAACGAGGCCAACGTTGACAAGCAAGAATCCTTAATATGGCTAATAGCTGGGAGACTGTTTACAGAAACGGAAGGCTTCATCATGGCCATCCAAGACCAAGTAATTGCTACGAGATCCTACAGGAGACACATTCTAAAGGACACATCCATTTCGGACGTGTCAACTATGTTCCACGACACTGGAGTGGATCCAGCATATCACTGGTGGATGTGTAGTACTAGCCAATTCGGAATATCTCCAAAGGCATAATAATGTGCCCAAAATTGTGCATCAGTCCAAAGATAGGAACTTGAACCTATTCGAGAAACAAACACCATATTATAGGTATAAGCCCGATAGGTTGCTTCAAAATGGGCCTCTTAAGCTATATTGGGACGAGTCTCCCCCCCCCCCCCCCCCCCCCCCCCCCCCCCCCCCCCCCCCCCCCCCCCCCCCCCCCCCCTATTCTGACGGACCACACTGTGCGAGACAACAAACCAGACATATTACTTATAAACCTACAACAGGGGGGGGGGCAAATGGGTAGGGTAACGGGAGGGCTAGAGAAGGAGATAGGTGCGGGGATCTCCTGACCTCTAAGCGAATCATGCAAGCAATAGTGCCCTACTCACTGTAAGCCTGATTCCAGCTCTCCTTATCCCTATCAACGCCTACTGTCACCTCCAAGCGGTGGCCCCAGGAGAATCCGATGGGATTCACGAACGACAGAGGCGGGGTCTCTGATTATCGTCAGGGGTCTTATGGTCACCCAAGTCAGGTGGAGGGAGCTCGAGCTGAGACTGAATGGCAGAGGGTGGATAAAAATATACTGTCTTCTATCGACCCACTTGGGGCACCAGGCGAAACCCCAAGGTAGTAGGGAAACCTACATAGCCCGCTGCAGGGATAGGGAGCTCACTTGCAGTGTAATTTAAACGCTCCCATACTCGTGGGACCAAAAATGCACCCAACTAATAAAAACAAAACCTATAAAACTTTTAATTCGTCCGAGGATGAACATTCATCCTCGGAAAATCATGACTTTGTTTCAGGTCCAGACCTGGATACACTGGACGAGGAGTAGGTGAGCTCTCTAATGCCCTCGCTGACTCAGGAGGTGGGCGGACTCAACGTGGACCTCGGCTCGGGGGATGTGGACGCTAGTTCGTTCAGCCCTCAAGCAATGGAGGCACAAGAGGTAAGCCCAATCCATAATACAGACACTAATGTAGCTTCCGGCAGCTCGAAGGTTGAGGAATCGACAGCTCCGTTGCAAGACGTTGCAGCTGAAGACCCTCCCTTCAAAACTGTCGCAAGGAAGCGGTTTAGAAAGAGGGCCAAATCTTCGAAATCTGGCAAGGCGTCGGTTGGAAAACCCCACCAAGGCGGTGAGACGGAGGGGGCTGGGCTCCCTACTACGGGTGAGTCGGCTGCCAAAGTCGAAAGCGCCAAGGTGTCATCGGTGCCCGCAACTGAGGTCGCTGGGCTCCCTTTGGGTGAGTCGGCGGCCAAGGGAGCGAGCGCCGGTGGAGCCAAGGCTCCTGCTGACCGGGCCGCAAGGCAGCCCTCGGGCAAGCCGGCGGTCAAGGGCGGAGGGGTTGAGGCTGGGCCAATAAGATCGAACCTGCCAGACAAGAAGAGGCTTCGAAATTCACCTGGCTTTTCTGCGCCTTCAGCGAAGAAAGTGGTAAGGCAAGCTATGCCCATGCAACTGGTGGGGGGTATATGACTGCGGTTATTCCCAATGAATATCCGCATGTACAGCTCACCAGAGAGCAGAGCAGTCGGATACAGGAGGTGGTCGTCGATATGATTGACGACCTTGTAGACGACGGCTCGATTGAACCTAGGTTTAACGGTGCTAGCTTCAAGTTTGGGGCTAGCATATTTAATTGTGAGGATAATGAGACCAGGAGGTGGCTCGGGGAGATCGTCCGGCCCATTGGCAATGCGGAGGGCATACCCCTCCGCATTGTCGATGCAAAGGAGGTCCTCTCGGCCACCAGATTGGGTGGTTATTTTCCAGGCAAGAGGCTGGAGGATAACCAACTGGCGAAGCAAATTCACATTCAAAATAAATGAGTTCCTGGAACGGACTACTGGAAAGTGGCGGGAGTAACGAGGGGCGAGAAGGGTTGCTACGCCATCCCGACTCTACCCAGGAACAGTGCTGCATACCTGAGGGAGCACAATATGGAGGTCAATTACGGCCTCCACAGGGTGGTCCTGAGGGAAATAAAGAAGTCAGCCCGGAAGGAGGAGGGGGTTGGCACAAGCAAACCTAACTGCCCAAAGGTAGCAATACCTGAGGGACTCGAAAACAAGGGAACTCCTGGGGCTGAACCAAATGATAAAGCTGCTGCAAATTAATAACTGCATAGCAGCGTGTGGAGTATTGCAGCAATACGTGAAAGGTAAGAATATTGATATAATCTTAATACAAGACCCTTACCTTTTAAATGGCATGCCAGGGGGTATCAGGATGGGAGGCTATGGTGTGGTCTCCTCGTCAGATAACCCCAGGGCATGCATCCTGTATAAAAGGAGCTTAAAACTGCTGCCACTGTGGCATTTCTGTTCCAGAAACTTTGCAGCAGCTAGAATAAGCCTCACTACGAGGACGCAGAGGATGGAGATCTGTCTAGCAGCAGTCTACCTCCCCTACGAAAAGGCACCCATGGTGAACATGAACTTCATGGAAGAAGCCAGAGGCAATATCATCATGGCCCTGGACGCCAATGCCCATCACGAGACGTGGGGGAGCTCCAACTCCCCCGAGGTGAGCAATTACTTGACCTTATTATAGGTAATAATCTTGACATTCTTAACAGGGGTAATAAACCGACCTTTGTCAATAGGAATAGGCAAGATGTTTTTCGATATAACCTTAGCGACCATAGAGATCAGCCTAAAGGTGGGAAACTGGCATGTCTCGAACGAGGAAACATGCTCAGACCATAAGTATATTAGATTTGATCTAATAACTGACCCCATCCAAGCATCGAGCTACAGAAATCCCAGAAGAACGAACTGGGAAGGATATAGCACGATGCTGGAAGGAGAAACAATAAACTTACCAAGAAGGATTGCCAATAAATGGCAATTAGAGGTGCTCAACACCACACTAACATCAGCCATAACCAAGTGTTATGAGTCTAATAACATGTGTTATCAAGTCTAATAACGTAAGATGTGACGTTGAGAACACTAGAAACACCAGATGGTGGAACAAAGATCTTAGCAATCAAAGGAAAGCTCTGAGAAAGAAATTTAACATTGCTAAGAGAACTGGCAGATGGGAAGAGTAGAGAGCACAATTGACAACCTACCATAAATCTGTCAGGAAAACGAAAAGACAAGCTTGGATCAAGTTTTGTCAAGAAGTTGAATCCACTGCAGAAGCAAGTAGGATCAACAAAATATTATCTCAACAGACGCAAAAGGACAAGCTGGGCTCTCTGTGGGACGGAGAGAGGTATACCATTTCCTGGTTGCGATTTTAAGTATAACCAAAGCTCATTCCCGGATAATAACGAAGCCCCTGATAGGGTGAGTTGGGATAGAGCAAATGAGATAATAACCGGCAAGAGAATTGCATGGGCAATAAACAGCTTCTTACCATATAAAGCAGCTGGAGTAGATGGCATCTTCCCAGCATTGCTGCAGAAAGGGCTATCTGTACTCAAACCATACCTCCTAGAACTACTAAGAGGAAGCCTGGCACTTGGACACATACCAAACAAATGGAAGTTGGCCAAGGTCATCTATATACTAAAACCTGGGAAAGAGAATTATATCAATCCCAAAGCATTTAGGCCCATATATCTGACATCCTTCTTGATGAAAACCATGGAGAAGATTTTGGACAGGCATATTAGGGATAATACGCTACTGCTGAGACCACTGCACCACTCGCAGTACGCTTATCAGGCAGGTAAATCCTGTGAGGTGGCCCTTCAACACCTAACATCCAAGATTGAAAAATCATTGGACCAAAAGGAAATAATGGCGGGCATCTTTATTGACTTAGAAGGGGCCTTCGACAGAACCCCCCACTTGACAATAGAGAGAGCCCTGGAGGAGAAAAAGATTGAGCCAATCATCCGCCAGTGGATATGCTCAATGTTAAAGGGGAGGATAATATACTCCGAATTAGGAGATAACAAACTGTGGGCGAAGCACGCTGGTGGATGCCCACAAGGGGGGGTCCTATCGCCATTACTTTGGTGGTAGACTCCCTACTGAATAACATTAACAAAGTAGGGTTCTACACACAGGGATATGCGGACGATATCGCTATCCTGGTGGGTGGCAAGCATCAGGCTGCCATATCGGACCTGCTTATTACATGCATGGGGATACTGACGGATTGGTGTGACAACAGGGGTCTGAACATCAATCCGAATAAAGTAGAACTATGCATCTTTACAAATCGTAAGAAGGTGGTCATTAGACCACCGAAACTAAATGAAATCCAGATCAAGATCAGCAAACAGGTTAAGCACCTGGGAGTCTATCTGGATAACAAATTAAAATGGGACAGACACATAGAATATGTGTCGTCCAAAACTTTAAGGAGCCTAAAGGTAGTCCACTGGATTTACACTATGGTAATCAGAACCTCAATATTGTATGCCACTATGGTGTGGTGGCACAAAGCGGGGCTGGAAGATCTAAAGCCCAACTAAACAAAGTACAGAGACTGGCATGCCTCCTAATCACAGGAGCCATGAGAACCACTCCAACTGCGGCAATGGAGGTTATACTAAACCTCAGGTCATTACAGTTGGAGGTAGAAGCGAGAGTTATGCTCTCTATGTATAAACTTGTTAAACAAGGATTGCTCTTTAAACCATTTAGAAGAGATGGGCATAAGAAGCTGTTAAACAAAATGGAGGGAATAGAGGTGCTCAAAATAAACTCAGACCTCCAGATAAAGAAACACATTTAGATTATCTTCAATGTGGAAACAGACATCGGGAAGCAACACCAAAAATGCAATGGCATCAATTGCTATACCGATGGCTCCCTAACCAAGAAAGGTTCAGGAGCAGGAATTTGGAGAGCAAGCGACAATAAGAGCACTTCTCTCCCTCTGAGGAAGTATACCTCGGTATTCCAGGCGGAGGTAATGGCAATCTGTTGCTGTGCACAACAATTAATAGAAGATAGAACACAGAACAGAACCATTAAGATTTACTCATACAGTCAAGCTGCCCTGGGGGCTCTGAGGAATGCTATAACCAGATCCAAGCTTGTTGAGGACTGCAAATTATACCTCAACAGGCTAGCTGTTGAAAACAGAATCTGGGTAGAATGGATGAAAGGACACTCGAACATAACAGGTAATGAGAAGGCTGATGAACTGGCCAGACAAGGTTCGGACAGCATTCCCACTGCTCCCGAGCCTATCTGTGGCATAGCCTGGAGCCTTGCGAAAAGTGAAATTGCAAGGCTCTACGACAGAATCGCCTCTTAGAACTGGCAAATGGAACAACTGAGACAGTCAAAACTGTTTCTGGGAGGGCACTGCAAGAAAAGAAGTACACAACTTCTTCATCTTGACAGAGCCAAGCTCAAATACCTGACAGAAATGTATACAGGGCATTGCAGATTAAACAAACATCTCTGCATAATGAAAATCATGACCTCACCGAACTGCAGATTCTGCAACAGGGAGGATGAAACGCCTTACCACATTATATGCAAATGCGATATGCTGGCAAGGAGAAGGTTTCTTCATTTTGGGGAAGAAATCATCTTAGATCCAAGTGTGGACATAGACCCTATTAGGATTATAGGGTACATGAAGACACTAGGACTGTACTAATAATAGTACAGGATAAACGGCATAGGCACAATGAGCCACAAGGCTGAGGTGCCACAAAAGCCGGGAAAAAAAAAAAAAAAAAACCTAGAACAGACAGCATGGATAGTTGATATCGCCGTTTCCAACAATATGACTTCCACCGTTGGAGAGAAGTTACAAAAATATCAGGAACTGGCCGTTGAATTGAAGCAACTGTATCTTCTAGAAAAAGCAGTGGTGACGCCAATTGTAATATCGACACACGGGCTGATCCTGACTTCAACTGTAGTTGGTGTTGATGATCTGAAGTTGCCATTGGATGTACTAAGAGAGGCTCAACAGGCGGTACTCCTGGACACAGCAAGGATTCTTCAGATATTTTTAAACATATGAGGAGAAAAAAAAAAAAAAAGTAAACCAAAGTTGGAGTTGGCTGGACCTGTCCCCCACCTCAGTTCAGAAACCACAAAAAGCCAGATAAAAAATAAAAAAATAAAACCATAGAATGATTATATTAGTTACAAAGTTCATTTAATTAAAAGAAACCACATTTTATTAAATACAAAATTACATTTACATACATGATGGTATTAAACATCAAATTTAATATATTGGAAGAGCTATGTTGGTTGACTGGATGAAATAAAGAAATAAAAAATGCAATGTTTAATATAAAAAAACATTTATTTTTTACATATTTATAAAAGTTAATATTTAAACTTTACAAAATTTTAATTTTCTGAAGAATGTCTGATAATATTTGGACTACCTCCTGATTACCCCTATTGAGAGCAACTTGAAACAATGTCTTACCATTTTCGTTACGAGCATTGACCACTGTGACCAGATCTTCGTTCTCCAATGCTTTCAATTTATCAAATCCTATACCACCACTACTGACTACACTGAAATGAATAAGATCAACCACTTCAAGTAATGATTTGACTTCATCTTTTGCGAGATCGATGGGTTTTTTGTTATCTTTATTAGTAATATTGTATTGAGCACCATACTTTAGTAAAGCCCTGACAAGCTCAAGGTTGTCATTTTTGGCTGCAATATGGAGTGCCGCCATTCTTCCGAGAACCGTTTGGATGTTTATAAACTCCTTTGACCTTGAATCGGATGAATGCCGCAAAAGGACTTCAACTATATCCTTGTTTCCCTTAAGAACTGCAATATGTAAGCAAGAGTTTCCCTTCTCAGTCACTTTGGTGAAATCCACTCCTATGGCTAGCAAATAACGAACAGTCTCGACATTGCCTTGATTAACGGCATGGTGTAGCAGCGTCCTACCTTCATCATCCTTAGTGATGAAATCACAACCAGAAGAGACTAATGCTTTAACAAAATCGGTATTTTTGTTTTGTTTAACAGCAGTAAATAATGCTTCAGTTGATGATAAATACCCCATGACATCGTTTAGCATAACTGTTTTAGCATCTTCGTTTCCCAAAACAGCTCTGAAAGTGAGATATGATTCTCTAACAAATTTAAGGGCTCTCTCACGCTTACCGAGTACAATAAGAGATTTAGCAATATCATTTTTTGTGTCAGCGATGCTAAGTGAGTTTATGTTTGGAAGAGATTCCTGGATCGTTAGTATCTCTGTCTTAAGCTTTAAAGCTTCTTCATGTTTATTTTGCTTTAAAAATATCAGTACTTGTATTTGTTTAGTATTAATAATAGTTTCTTGATTTTTTTCAGGATTGAGCTTTAGAATTTTTATGACTGTATTGTATTCTTCAATAGCTTCATTATATTTTTCTTGAAAAACTAATATTTTCGCAATATCATTCCTCACGTTCAACAATTTTGGATGATCATTTCCTAGGATACGATTCATTTTACTAAGTAATTCACGATATATTTTCAGAGATTTATCATATTCTGTTTTCAATGAAAGTGTCTTAGCTATATCATATTTTGTATACAAACAGTATGGGTGATCCTCTCCTAATGTTTTCTTCTCAGCTGCAAATGTTTTTTTAAAAAGTTGAAGTGCCAAATCGTACTTATTTTGCTTTTGGTATATTTGTGCAATATAAATAGATATAGAGTGATAGTCAGAATGGTCACAATCTTTAATTACTTTCTGGGCATCTTTGAAGATTGATAACGCCCTGTTTATCTCATCTTTCTTGAAATATATCTTACCTACTTTAATCATAATAGACAGATTATCATCTTTGCTATTTGCTTTTTTCTTGATATTAAGAACTTCATTATACTTTTCAAGTGCTTTATCATAATCTTTCAGCTTATAAAATATGTCTCCGATACTTGTGCAAGCTTCTAAAGAAGACGGATGGTCCTTACCTAGCTTAGTAATCCTCTTTTTCAATACTTCTTGATAAACCTTTAATGAATCAGTAAACTTGCCTTGGTCTTCAAGAGTTATGGCCTTGCCAAACAGGGTTCCCAAGGTGTCCGGATGATCTTTCCCTAGTACATTTTTTTGTTTTTCATACGTCTCCTCAAACAGTTTCAATGCTTCATCAGAATTTCCTTGCCTTCTGAGAATTTCAGCGATAGTGTTCTGAGACCATAATGTTTCAGGGTGATTTTCACCAAAAATATTTTTTCCTATTTCTACTACTTCTTTAAACTCCTGTAAAGCTTCAGAATATTGTTTCTGTGCTAAATGTATTTGTGCTATACTGAATTTTTTATTCAAAATTCTTATGTTTTTTGCTGAGGAATCCTTCTGGCCGCAATCTAGTTTTTCATAAATGATCAATGCATCTTCATGCTTACCTTGAAGTTGAAGTATAAGCGCTAATAACTCTTCAGAACATGTATTGTCTGGTTGGCCTAGGGTTTCTTTTGCTTCTTTCAAAATACGTGAAGCTTCGTCACGTTTTCCTTGAGAGATTAGCGCCTTAGCAAGTTGCATTTTGACAAATGGCTCAAAAGTGTCCTCATGTGTCTTTATTTGGCCATCGAGTAATTCAGTGCTTAGTTTTACAACTTCATTGTAATTTCCTTGATCTAACAATAACCCAGCCATACAGCTCTTGATCATTAATGTGTATGGGTTACTTTTACCAAATATAGTTTCACTGGAAGATAAATTTTCTTGATAAGTTTCCAATGCAATGTCATATTTGCCCAATTCTCGAAGGGCAGTGCTATAATTATGTCTTAAAATAATCAAACGGCCTTGGACCCCAACATCATCATCATCCTTTGCTAATGAACTAGAGAATTGAATAGCTTTTTGTCCAAATGAATACAACTCTGAGAATAGCATATTATTCAGAAGCTCCAAGCTAATGTAAGTTGCAACCAAAGAACAATTTCTTCTTTTATCACCTGAAAGGATTCCATCTTTACTCGAATAATTCCAAACAGATATAGCATGTTTCAATGTTTTATCATTGACATTTTCCCTTTTAGTAAATATCATTAGGGCTTCTTCTTTAGCTAACTTATCTTTGTTCTCTTCCGCCAATTTCAGTCTAATTACGTCTTGGACAAGACCATGCACATTAATTACTACTACATGCTCTTCCAAAGATATAATTTTGTGATGAATAGTAATCATAGAATACTGTTTTAGTATATCTAACGCAGATGACAAAACATCTTCCCCATCAACCAAATTTAAAAATATTTCTGTAGGTATGTCTTCTGGAGCCATGAAAGACAGGACATTCATAATTTTTAAAGCTTCATTGCCATTTTCAACCTTTCTTATCAAATCCAAAGTAACATTCCAAGTAATGTAAACAGTTTTGGTGTAGTCAATATCGCTGTCTTCAGGAAAAGGAAATTTAAGGACATCTTTTCTCTTCTGCTGAAGGTGGTTGAGGTAACTAGTGATATTGAAATTCGAACCTATATTTAGTGATTTCATGTTTTGAACTTTGATGTATGAAACTGCTTGTTGCAACGCTAACGGGAAATACTGCATCTCTACCGCCAAAGCTGAACTTTCACTAATGTCTGTACCAAGAACTTTTGAAATAAATAGTATTGCTTCATTTTTTTCAAGCATGTCAAGGGATAATACATGGATGGTAGAGGGCCATCTTTGATTACGTGAAGTGATGAGAATACATGGTCTAAAAACATCAGAAAATGGAGCTAAAAATTTGTCAACTCCATTATCGAATTCCTTTTTGCATCGGTAATGTTGGGCATTGTCAAAAATCATGAGACATTTTCTGTTTGAAAAGGCTCTGTAGACATCTTCAAGAACAGTCGTTAATCCCTTATCTTCCCCATTTGCATTTTTTGTTGTAATTCCAAGTTTGTTGCTCGCTAGTGAGCGGAAAGAAGCCTCCAATGCCTGATATGACTCGGCGTTGAACCACAAAACATTATTATTATACTCCATTCTATACTCACTTATGTACTTTTTGGCAAGTTCACTCTTCCCTACACCTCCGATCCCAGAGATACAAACTGCTCGAGTTTTATCATTATCTACATTAAGGAGCTCGTGTAAAATATCAAGTTCTTTGGTTCTTCCTGTAAACGACTCAACAGGACTCCTGATATTGAACAGAACTGGGATGCCCTTTTTGGCTTCTTCAAAGAACTGCTTACCTTCCTTATCAGATATGAACCTACCTCTTTCTTTTCCCTGAAGCCAGTCTAGCATTGTCATCATAAATCTGCTATAAATATTATCTACACTGAGAAAGTCAAATTCCTTTCCTATCTCTTCTTTAATAATCTCACCAAGCTCTTGTTCACTGGGACAATCCACAGCAAAGATGAGATGATTTAAAAAGTCCTTGATATCATTGTCATTGTAATTAGGAAACACTCTTTTTGATTTGGACTTGTAATAATTTAAATGCTTCTTCAATAAGGGGACAATCTCTTCCTTAAATTTGTAGCGTATTGGTTTTATAGTACGGCCCGTTTTAATTTCCAAAATATTATCTTTATTACTTATTCGCTGAATTTTAAAATCTTTGCCCTTGAGAACTTGTTCATTAAAATTAATGTTGGTGCAAATTATGACATCTTTTATGATGCCTCCACGAAATAAGGTTTCTTTTTTTGCATCTAGATAAGAAAAAAAATATTTTGGTAAGTTAAAGTTACCATTGATTTCATTCAGCAAAGATTCAGCACTGATACTGTTTCTAGTTTTATCAAATTTATGCTTTGCTTGCAGCAGGCGGTAAAATGTCTTTCCGTTTAGAGTATATTGAAAGACTAGATCATCAAATTTCTTAGCTTCTTCAATTTCTGTTCCCAAAATGAAAGAGTAACCGCCAGTAACTCCACGATATAAAAATAACATGAGGAGTTTGAGCTGGAACAAAAAGCCATGGATGGGATCTGGTCGTTTCTCAGTCCTTTTCATTTCCTGATTGCAAGCTTCACTAGTAGTAGCTGGTCTATTCATTGTATTATCTATTATTTTTTTTATTTTTTTATGTAGGTGATTTATCCATTAAACTTTTGCCGTGAAATCAAAACTTACAGATTGGAAACCTGAAAATAAAAGTAAGATTACTATATAAAAATTATGAATTACCAACAGTGAATTATTTTTTAATAAAAACTTTTTATAATACTCAAATAAGATTTAAATATAAATTTTAAATTTTATTAGGAATAGGATGGTTGGGGTGTGTGGTGATATATCTCTAATCCCAGTGATTGACCAAAATAAGTTAAGTGACAAAATAAAATCATAGTGGTTTTTCTTCATTGTAAATAAGAGATTAAATAAACCTGTGGTGTAGTGGTTAGCATAGCAAACTAAACCCAAGATCGCGGGTTCGCAGCCCGGCAGATTACCTTCCCAGTGATTTTTTACCAAAATAAGTAAGTGACAAAATAAAAGCTCATAGTGCCGTCTTCATTGTAAATAAGAGATTACGTAAAATGTTCATGTTAAAGCCAATGCGATTCAGTGAAGATAATGCTTAACCACTTATTCACCATGAAGAAAAACCTTCACAATTTTGCTCAGTCACTTAACTCATTCGGGTTAAAATTCGACTTAACCATTTATTCACTGGGATGAAAGATATAACAAAATAAAATAAAATTAATTTAATGTACTGGCATTTTGGCTTAGAATGCAAGCAAGCCTTCAGTGCTAGAAATCCAAAACAAAAAGAGATGGCAGAAAAGTGAATTTAAAAGAAATTAAAAATAAAGATAGAAGCTAAGACAATTAAAAATACATATTAGAGAAAAAATTAAAACAAAAATATTATAATAAAAGGTAGGTATGTAGATATAGTTAATACACAGAAATAGATTTTTAAAAAAAGTATAACAGATAACTTGTACACAGAATAGAAAATAAAATGTTAAAAAATAAATACAATGAGTCAGGTTATCATAAGATAAAATAAAATAAATTAACAATCTGATTACTTTCTTTTTTTCGGTTGGCTCTACCGACCTTGTAGTTCTTTGGCCGCCTTAACCAGTCTGTTCCACCTCTGCTTATCTTCGGCTATCACTTCCACTATGTTGCATGTTCTTCTGGTATAAAGCCAAGGCCCGTTTTTATCAAAGATTTTTTAAGGCAGATTTAAGGTTTCGTAATGGGGAGAATTTTACAGACTAGCCCTATTCCCAAACCCCAACCTGGAGAACCAGGAGCTGTCAGACAGGGGTCGCTTACCTCCCTGTGACTCCCAGGGTGAGGACAGTGTACTGCCTGATTAACTATTTACAATTTTACAAATAAAGAACTAAAACAGATACAGATGAAATAAAAACTATGTACATCTACTGAACGTTTTTTTAAATTAAGTTTTGCTAGTCGGTATCATTCTGGAGAGAAATTAGGTATTGAAGGAGAAGGGATTTAAAAGTGGACAGAGATGGATCATTAAGGATATTATGGGGTAGTAAATTCCATAAGGAAATTGCACGGGAAATAAAGAAATGGTTGATCTTATGGAAAAAAGTAAACAAGTCTGAGGAGCGAGATCTTGTAATGCAAGAGGAAAACAAGGATTTGAACTGGAAGATGTTATAGATGTAGGAGGGATTGCGAGAATTAATGGCTTGATAGAAGGAAGCTAGGAAGTAATTTCTGCAGGATGAAATACAAAGCCATTTTAACTCTGTGTACAGATGTGATGTGTGGGAGGCTTTTGGAACCCTAAAGATAAACCTAATGAAACAGTTCATTAGTCCTGCACAGATAAACAAGTAAAGTTCAAATTGAAGCATATATAGTAATTAGTATAGTAATAATTTTAATAGTAACATAAAAAATATCTAATTTCATATTATAATACTACAATTTTAATTATTCATATTAATTGTGTACAAGTTATCTGTTATAATTTATTTACCTATTTCTGTTTCTTAGCTATATCTATTTATCTTTTTTTATAATCTTTTTATCTTATTTTTCTATCTATCATATGTTATTAATGTTATTTTTTTTTTTTAAACAAAATGTACTTATACCACTTTCAGTTAAGTATAATTAATTATTATATTATAAAAGCATATTTATTACTTATATTATTTTGGTTCAATGTACACCATAAATGCAAGAGTGGATCGAATATATTGTAAACCTATTCAGGAGTTAAGGATAGTTTTCTTCCAAATACAAGTTCCAAATGTTTATAAAAGAAAATTGTGTCTACAATAACCGAAATCTTAATTGAACAAAAAAAAAGTATAAAATTATAATTATATATATTTATAGCTGCCTTAATAGTACTCTGAAACGCCATAAATAATGAATGTGATATATTTATGTGCAGTATATCGCACACTGGCAAGCACAGTGTCACAACTGAAATTTCTATCTTTTAGGAAAAGCACTTTTAAGGTTCATAATTATTTTATAAACAGTTACTTATCTAAATTGAATTAAATTGTGTGCTCCAAGCGATAGTCTGAAGAACTACACTTAAACTTTTCTTTGTCGAAGGGGGTTCATTCCTTAATAAGATAAACAGTTTAGGTCGAAATTGATAAATTTTGAGATTTGACAGTGTTCTTACCGATGTGTGATATGTGAAATAATTCTTTTGAATACAGTTAGTAACTCTCATATTCATACACTATATCTTACTATGTATTTATTTCCACCTTCCAAATTTATTTTGCTATTTTAGAGAAAAAAACACATACGTTTAAGAAGAACTTATTTTAATCAAATAACAATAAATTTATAGTAATGTATGATGGATTTGGTGAATGAAGGTGCTGTCGCATTTTTTTTTTTTTAAATGCAATCTAGTTCAGTGGATGAAAGATTTATGTGCAGAAGTGTTAGGTAGCAAAATCTGAATATTCCAAACAAACTAGAAAGAGAGAGAGATGAAGAAGATGAAGGGGCAGTATAACATTTTCCTGCTAAAGGAAAATGTAACAAAAATTTTATACAAAAACTACTCAAAATTGTGTTTTGTAAAATAACCTCTTCATCCACCAAACCCTTCATATTGTATCAAAAACAATTAATAAATAATGATGTTTTTAATTTATACGAATTTCATTTTCACACAGTTCGATAATTCGTCATTTTAACATGCAAAAATAAAATACTTTGTTGGATATCCTCTCATTCTAATTACCTCATGAAACCACTTTGGAATTGATAACATGTTGCTGTTTTCTTGTGATACTGGGATTATTTTACCCTTCAATAAATTATTTCTCTTATTCAACAATTAGTAATCTATATTACATCTTTTAGTTCGTATATGATATTAAATATATATTTATAGAAAAAGAAAAACAAAGAGTACAATGATAGCAAAAATGATTGTCACTAAGTGTAGTATTAACTGCTGAATAGGAATATTGTCAATTTTGTGGTATTTGCCTAGGGTTTTTATATTATTTTTATTATAAACTGCATTAATATTTATTTTGGTTTTTACTTTGGGATAATTATACAAGTTTCAACAAGGTGTAATCAGTTTTGAAGGTCAACTAGATGGGAATGTTATTCAAAAGCCTTCTCTGCAACTCATCCTACATATGATTAATGGGATTGAGGTCTAAAGACAATGGGGAATGGACAAATGGAAAATTCCCAGGTTTTCTAAACTTCGATAAACAAATCTTCATCTAAGAGATAGGTAATAAGGTGTTACTTGAACACATACATGAAATCATGTTAGAAATTTTTTTAAAAAGTTGTTGAAAGTATTTAAAGAACATTCAGAGTGAGAAAATAGAAAAGAGCTCCAGGAAAGCGATTTAATCCATCGAATCACGAATAGAAATACTAATAATAAAATCTAAAATAGCCGGGCATTTAATAAAATAATAAGCCATGAGTAAAATAAATATAATTGTAATTATGATTTATGATAAGGGATAAGAAATTGATATAATCTCCTTCATTTTATTAAAAATCGCTAGTATATTTAATAGGGGCGGCTATGTGATGGCGTAAATTTGAAATAGAGAAGTATCCCTCTAGGATACGAAAACATTCTGAGAAAAGGTCTAACAATGAGATAAACTATATTGGACACGATATAACGCAAAAGCGGGGCTTTGATTCGATATCGCTACTAAAATTTACTCTTACGGCGAACTTACCAGTATCATCAGAAGTCACAATGTGACGTTACATCGGTGCGTCACGTAAAATTGTAGTAGGATGCCTCTTCAAAATCTCTGAGATATCAACAAGGCTCTCATTCCTGACTGCGTGTTGGAGGAATAGGCGGTGATGGGAGCCAGGGAATCACTGAAGTTCCTGTGATTTACAGACATTAAAAGCAGTGCTGCCTATGCTTTTCAAGATTGATAAAAACAATGCTTTTCTAAATTGATAAAAACTGCTTTTCTAGATTGATAAAAACAACTATCGTCAAAAAGTTTAATAGCAATTCTAATATTTTTCGGACAAGGAAGAATCGAAAAAGTCAGTCAGTCTTCGACGACAATCAGGGGTATGAAAGCCGTTCAGTTCCTCAGATGTCCACGTAAATGTTAGGTACCGCCACCAGCGCTGCTGTCCTTTCTTCGATGCTCACTTGAATGTTTAAGTGCGGCTTTTTTCATTGCATGTTTCGAATACTGCCGTGGAAAGGGTTTTTAGCGACTTAAAAAATATAAGAAATCTCCACCGCAATAGCATAGGTTGTGAGACATTAACAGCAATTTTTCAAGTAAAGGACAACATAAGCGGTTCGTTAAAAACTTTTAAACCCAACAATACCATGTTGACGACTAATGTTTGGGCAACCCTTGAAAGCAAAGGCGATAGTGATTTAGAAGAGTAAATAAATTTTAATGTTTTATAAATAGTAAGCTAAATAATTTAAAATTCTTGTTATTACCTAACTTGTAGGCGCCGCATTTATATCTTGTTATATATTATTAAGATAATCGTTTTATGTTTTGAATAGACATCATTATTTATTTTTAAAAAAGTTATGTGCAAATTTGTACCTACTAGTCTTTTTCTTTTCTACGTTTTGAGTTTATTAAATTATCATATTTTAAGTTTATAATATTGTGACAGTTTGTGATAAATGGCAATCAAATCTGAATTAAACGGACGTTATTTTAAGAACTATATTAGATAATAAGATAATTGGCGATCCTTGAAAATAAAGACAATAGTGATTAAGTATTATATTAGATAATAATTTTATTAAGTGTTTTTTTTTAATACAAATAATTTATTTAATATATATATATATATATATATATATATATATATATATATATATATATATATATATATATATATATTTACTAGTCTGCCTCTTATTAATCTTTATGTGTGCCAGTTTGTGATAAATCATAAATAAAAGTCTTAATTAAACAAATTAGATGTTATTAAAATATAAAATTTTTACCTACTAATTGTGTTATTAATAATTCATAATATTATATTTTGTACCTGTCCACTTTCCTTTTCTTTTAGTCACCCAGCAAAACGCCAGTAAGAAAATAATAATTTAGGTAAATATTGAAAGATTGATTAATTAAAAATGGTTAAGAAATTGAGAAGTTAATACAGTAATACAAATTAACATTTATCATATTACACTGGCACTAAATTTAAAATATATTTTCCAGAAATCAATTATAATAAATATAAAGATTATCCAGTAATTTTTTGTTTGCGGACCATTTGGCGCCCCTTTATGAGTATTTGATGCCCCCCCCCCCTCGCTGGGTTAATAAAGATAATTCCCAAAACCGGGTATTACTTCAAGCATTGGCGGGTATTTCTGGATAAAAACGGGAATTTTTATGGTTGGTGGCGGGTATTTTGGGTTGGGGGCAACGGCAGCAATGAAACAATCACTTCTACAGTTTCAACCAGGATTGTGTTGTTTAGTGTGTTATATTGATATTTAAGTGTTTTATCAAATCATGTTTTCTTATTCCCTCTTATCTAATATGTAAAAGTGTTACAAAACTTAAGAACATTAATTTGTACATGGATTTGGTGTTTTATTTATTTTTATTTGTTGTATCAATTGAAGTGATAAAATTTCAGTATAGTCCAGTAAAATAAGGGTTTGCCGAAGAAAAAACTGCGGAACTTTTATTCTCATCGGATCTTTACGCTTTTTGGGGTGCTGAATCAGAATCTGAAGTTTGCTACCACGGTAACCATCGGCTTCATATCAAAATTGCAAAAAAAACGCAAAAAAAAAAAACCGTTATTTTTGTTTTTTTTTATCTATAACACGATAACGAAGCTTTTTTCGAAGAAAGTCTTCAAATATTAATTGTAGCTGGAACTAGTACCTACATAATGAAAAAAAGAAATCCGAAATCGGACCATTTTTACGTTATTAGGAAAAAATCGAAATATATTTATCTCGTTCATTGTTATCCACTTCCTGCCCGAGGAAACTAGCCTAAATCCAGGAGTTGGGTACGCTGCATGTACACAGTTGCTTTTGCTGAGTTGTAAGATGCTTAAAGATGTGATTTCTGTGGAATCAATTTAGCAATTGATCTGAAATTTCTCTACACAGCTTGGAAAAGTATGTATTTCCCTTTGATAACTAGTTTTTAGCAAGTTTTAATATCATCACGGTTAACTTGTGGTTCTTTTTATTACGATGTTTAAACGAAAAAAAAAAGACTTGTTTACAAGAATAAAAAATATTATGTTGTACTGTCAGGCTTTGTCGGGCAGATATTTTTGCATTAATATAAAGTTCAATCCTTCTACTTGTTATACCGCAAAAAAAATCTCAACCCTCCCCCCCGTTTTAAATAAATGTCTAAAAATACCTCTTAAAGTGAATTTTTTGATAACCAAGTCTATGTGATGTGTGTGAAATCCATTTAACAAGTAATCCGAAATTTGTCTACACAGTTTCGAAAGGTTTCTATCTCCCTATTTTTAGGAATTTTATTATCATAACGGTTAACGTGTAGTTCTTTTAATTACGATGTTTGACAACGATAACCAAGTCGTTGTTTAGCGTGCAATAAGTAATTTCAAACTCTTTCAAGACGTTTAATGAAAATAATATAGTCGTAATTGGGTAAGAAACATTTTAGATTATTAAAATTTAAATCCTTATAATTTTTATCATAAAATAATTGTCTAAAAAAAATTTTCTGGGTATTTTAGCTATGCACGTATTTAGTGTCTTACCAAAGTTATACACAGTTATTGAGAGACTAATGTTCAATTTTCGTGGTAATTTCTAATAGTTTACCCTTTTAAGTAACTTATTTGATCTATTACATAATTATATGTCTTACTATTTGTTTGTGACGTCACACTGCGGCATTAATAAAAAAAGATCAGTCTGTCGTCAGAAGATCAGTAAACCATATAATATTCAATTTTTTTCTGTTTAAAAAAGATTATTTAATTTTTTAGTATTTTTTGTTATCTGGTTTCATTTTTACAGGTGGTGAGAGATTGAAAAATGTTGTATGCAATTAAAATAGTATATCCTTCGATCTCTTTCTTTCTTTTTATACGTTCATATATATACGATTGTATTTTATGTTATAATTATTATTTCATATATTTATTTATTTTTATTTTTATTCAATTTAATTTTTTTTTCCTGTAAAAAATGTATGCTTTAATTACTGGATCATCTAATTTGTAAATAATTGGCCAGACAATTGTACTCTTAATTGTGCATTATTTTTATTCTTAGAGGACAATAAGTCCCAGAATAAAGTTTATTTTTTCATTTTCATTTTTCATTTTTATCCAATTTCCCATTACATTATTTACATTCAGGTTTTCACAATTAAAATTTATTACACAAATAATGTATTTAGTATTTGCTTAAGCTAGATATTAAATTGCCATATAACTTTCAAATGTGGAACATTTTCCCGACGTTTTTCAAATTCCCTGATTTTTCCAGAGATTTCTCTAAATTTTGTCAAAACTTGAAATTTTTTATATTTTATTAGTCTGATATATTTCTAGATTGTTGATAAAATGTTTTAAGTATTCCACAGTCACAAAAAAATAGGTAAATAGTTTTGGCCAGGATTTCATGGCCAATACTCCACTGTGCGGCGGCGGAAGGTCCTTATCGCTTATCCTCTGCCATACTTCTAACGTGATTTTTCCTAATTCCTTCTTATATTTGATGCACCCCGCATTTTTAAATATATTTACAATAAGTATGCAGTTTTTTTGGTTATATAGTTTTAATTATTGTTTACTTTTATAATTTTTCGAAATTTTCATTTCGGATCGTGAAAATTCTAATTTGAGTTCCAAAACAACCTTTCGATTGAAATGTTATTTTAGATTCGTAGTTTGAGGCTACTCTAGTCATGATAGATGTAGATGCTACCTAAAAAAACAAAACAAAATTGCATAGAAATTCGTATTCATGGGTTTCGGCCGATGTTGTTCGTATAATTAAAATTTTTTTTTTTCGCTAATATTTATATTTTATTATTCTACACTCGCCTATTAGTTGACTTTTCTTTAAAAAATACTAGAAAGTAGTTTTTTTTTAACCTGAAATTGTAAATATCACATATATGGCCTTCTAAAATAGATACATCAGATTCTACGGAAATATGAAACAAAATTTAACTTTACAGAACCAAAATCGGATGATCCCTTGAGATTTGAGGAGGAATCTAAATTTTGTTTATTTTGGCACGCTACCTGGTGGCAACATTTGGTACTACAGAGGGGACATTTTACCTTAACATCTACAGTAGCATCAAAAATGAGTACATCATTTTTAAAGTAAACTGCTGTAAACTGTTCAATTTTTCAATACCGTGTAAAAAGTATTTCTGTTAATATCAAAAGACAAAAGCTAAATTATTAATAAGCTTATTTTTTTCTGTTTTAACTTTATTAAATACATTGGTAAATAATAAAATCAAATTGAAATTAATCATTTGCACCATTTGGTGTTAGAAGAATTGTATGTGTAAGATAAACTTTACTTAATACAACCTTTCAGTAATACAGTCAAAATGAAATATTTGAGATATATTTATTTCAAATCGGATTCTCAAAACATATTTAAATTTAAATATGTATAAAACTTTTTTTATAACTTCAACATTTTATCTGTAATTCATAATCCTATTTTTAAATAAAACAGAGAATAAATTAAAAAATATATGAAGGCTGTTAGTTTAGAAGAGGGAATGTCCGGTAACAACAGTTCTGAAAAAATCGAAACTGTAAATTATAAAGTCTATATTTTTTATCATTGGGAACCGGTTCTCAAACTCCAAATCATGTGGCAACCTTTTTTCTAGCCTCCACGAGACCACCTTAAGTGATAGTACATGTGACAAGTAAACAGGTGGCGATGAAATCTGTTTGGATTTTTTGGACATTTCTTATTCTAGCCTAACATCCTTCGTATACACTAGATCAGGGGTGCTCAAACGGTCGATCGCGATCGACTAGTCGATCGCGAGTGCTTTTTGGGTAGATCTCGAGAAGAAAAAAAATTTTAATAAGTAGGTAGGTAACTAAACTACAAAAATGTATTACGTAATAAAATAACACTGCTTGCGGCAAAAGGTGGCTTTATCAAAGGAACGCGCGGCACTTGTCAAAGAAAAGCCGTGTTGTTTCTAGACGAGAGACAGTACAGTCTAGTTTCGGGCGGCGCGTTTGACGGGAACATTCGAGACTTTCGTTCACGCCGATATAAATGTTGCGCCTGCAGGAATTGGAGTCATTCTGAATTGTAACTTGATGGCGATCCTACGTCGATACAAAGTTTATTATTAAATAGTGGAAAATGAGTGCAGTGAAGAAATCTAAAACGTATCATTTTAATAAGGATTGGGAGGAAGAATTTTTCTTTTGTATGGTGAAGGGTAAGTGCATTTGTGTTATTTGTCGTGCGTCAGTTGCAATACCTAAGCGTGGTAACTTAGAGAGGCATCATAAAACGGTTCATAAAAACTATGAAAAGGATTTTCCGCTACCGAGTGAATTAAGAAAACGAAAAGTAAGTGATTTGATATCTTGTTTGAAAAAAGAACAATCCATGTTCACAAGACCAGCCAAACAATCAAAAGCTGCTACGATCGCGTCATTTAAAATATCTCATATTTTGGCGAAACACAAGAAACCATTTGAAGATGGATCGGTGGTGAAGGAAGCATTTATTGAAGCGGGTGAGACTTTATTTGGAGATTTTAAAAATAAAACAGAAATCATGTCTGCTATTAGAGAACTTCAGTTATCTCGTCCGACTGTCACAAGGCGTATTGAAGTCATGAGTCAGGACATCGCAGATAAACTAAAACATGATATCATGGAATGTACATACTTTTCTTTACAGTTCGACGAATCCATCGATATGACAGACACTGCCCAGCTGTGTATTTTTATTCGGATGGTATTCAATGACATGTTGGCTAAGGAAGAATTTTTGACAATCATTCCTCTGAAGGGGAAGGCCCGTGGCGAAGATATATATGACGTTTTCTTCAATTTTGTAAAAAACTACGAGCTACCAATATATAAATTAGTGTGCATTACAACCGATGGAGCACCAGCAATGACTGGAAACAAAAACGGTTTTGTGGCATTGTGTCGAGCTAATGAAGAATTCCCTTCATTTTTTTCATTCCATTGCATTATACATCAACAAGTTTTGTGTTCAAAAGTTTTAAACACGGAGGAAATTATGGGCATTGCAACAAAAATTGTGAATTCCATCCGTGCACGTAGCTTGCAACGGCGGCTCTTTCAGTTGCAGTTGGAAGATAGGGAGTCAGCTGAACACACTGATTTAGTTCTTCACACGGACGTCAGGTGGTTGAGTCGCGGAAAATTCCTAGAAAGGTTTCAAGAATTATTGCCCGAAATAACAGCTTTTCTAGACGAAAGAGGTGATGACACTCAGATTTTGAAAAACGAAAAATGGCTAAATGATTTGGCATTTTTGACTGACATCACAATGCACTTAAACACCGTTAACTTGGAGCTTCAAGGTAAAGGAAAAAAACTATTATTGAGATGATTAGCGCAGTAAACGCATTCAAAAGTAAATTGCAACTTATGATAGATCAACTGAAAAGAAAGGATCTGAAACATTTTCCGTCTTTGAAAGCAAGGATTCCTCAGTTGAATTATGATACGTATGAGGCTGAATTATCAAATATTTTGGGACAATTCGAAATGCGTTTTTATGATTGCAGTAAATTGGAAAATATAGCATCATTTATGAGTTATCCTTTTTCATGTAAAAACATTGAGGAATTAGCTACTGAAATAGCAAGTCAGTTTAATATGAACTCATGTTCTGTTGAAAATGAGTTGGTGCAGATTATATCAGATATACATCTCAAAGCTACAGCATCTGATACAAATTTCTGGTGTTTTATATCTGAAGATAAATATCCGAATGTAAGGCAAATCGCCCTTCAACTGACGGCATTTTTCGGGTCAACTTACTTGTGCGAGTCTGCATTTTCTGAAATGAAGATAATTAAGTCAAAATATCGCAATCGACTAACTGACGATCATATGTCATCATGCTTGAGATTAGCACTCAGTGGTTACGTACCATCTTATGAAAAGTATGCTGAGGACATGCAGTGCCACGCTTCAACATCCAAAGCCACTCCTTAGTTAAGTTTAACACCATATGTAACTCTTTTGTTTTGTAACAACAAATAAACTCGCAATTTTGAATAACTATGAGTTTTTTCATTGATATTGTAGAGAAGAACCTAACTAAACCTAACCCAAACCTTGACTAAAATAATGTACCTATATTGTGCAGAAAGCTAATATCTATATATGCTACGGTACACCCTACCTAGGTAGGTAGGGTGTATCGTGTATGTACGACAACCCTGCATCACACACACTTGCAGTCTCAGAGTCGATCGTAAGTAGTCTAAAAATATTGAGGTAGATCGCCAGCAGTTCAAGTTTGAGCACCCCTGCACTAGATAATATTTATCTGTTTCATCAGTTTTATCTTTGGGATCCCAGGCGGTTACACGTTACTTGCCTATATTCTGAGCTTGGGTGGCTCTTTCCTAAATTCCGACGGTAATACTTTCTGGGTACTTTCCTATTCCAATCTCTAAAAACCAAAAAAACCTTCCTATATTCTTCGATCTATTAACTCAGCGTTCTTCTATCCACCTCTCAAACACTAGATCCCAACCTTTTAACCTGTATATCCCCTCACATAAAACTGCTTCCTTTGACAAATCCTTCATCATTCGTGCTACCTCCTTCTGGAATTCCCTACCCCCTTCTATTCGTAAAGCAGCTTCTCTAACTTCCTTTAAAAATAATTTATTTCTGGACCTTTTAGAAAATCAATCTTCTGTAAATATGTCAATAATCAAATGAATACTTAGAGTTACTTTTTTTTTTTCTCTTTCTTTCTTTTATATGTTCATATATATGCGATTATATTTTATGTTATTATTATTATTTCATGTATTTTTATTTTTTTAAATTTAATTTAATTTTTTTTCCTGTAAAAACGTATGCTGTAATTACTGAAGCATCTCATTTGTAAATAATAGGCCAGACAATTGTACTTTTAACTGTGCATTATTTTTATTCTTAGGGGACAGTAAGTCCAAGTATAAAGTTTATTTTTTAATTTCATTTCAATATTATTAAAATTGTTTTAAAATGAATTTTTATTTCACTTTTTTTTTTTTGTGCTTAATATTTTTAAACTTTAAAAAAAATTAACGGTAATAGCAAAATACATGAAGTTGTCTACTAGTAGGCTGTAGTAAGCTTTATAAATGTATTGATGTGGTAGTTCATAATTAATGAACTACCAAATGTGTACCGCTTGCACTGTATAAAGATATATTGACATGTTTTAGATTTGAATATCTAACAGCTTATATCAAGAAGTCAGGAAATACAAATAATGTAATTTTCATTACATTTTACATTCATAATATATTTTTTACTATGATTTTTTATTCATGCTACATGTATTCTGATCTCGAAACCTATTTACTTTTATTTTTCAACTCAATGGATTTTAAAATAATAGTTGACTTGAGAATTTAGAGGCTACACAACACAGAAGTAATAGGATGGTGATAATTATAATGATGGGGCTAAATGGTGGTTTTTGATGAAGTAAATTATGAAAATTACAAACTTTGGATGGTTAGACTCTGATGTAAACAGGAAGTTTCTATTATGGCTAATCATATGAATGAAAGTTTTTGATAGATGGGTGGAGGTATATAAGACAGTTCATCACCGAATCTCCAGATCTATAAACATTATTTTTATTTTAATAAACTTTATTCTGGAAATATGTTCTCTAATAATACAATAATACAATGAATGAATGAATGAATAATACAATGAACATTAAAAAAAAAAATATATACACTATAACCCTTGCTACCTGGGGTAATGATGGGTATGGAGTGAAGATTCACAGATAATCGAAATACAACATAAGCGGATAACCGAATCACAACATTTTATTCACTTAATGAGATAGGTAAGACGGTTAATTTAAAAAAAAAAAAAAAAAAAAAAAAAAAAAAAAAAAAAAAAACCTTACAGAAAATCACTTTTACTAACAAGGGGACGTTTGCAATTGTAACTCACAGATTTGAATGCCGATTTTTGTGTGGGTAGTAGGGACCTATAATAGAGCAAAAACTAGAGTTATAGCCGCCAATGGGCATAAGGAGCCGAGAAAAAAAATAAAATATGAAAATCACGTTTTATTCTTTTTCTTAGCTCTTAATCAAGATAGAGAAATGATTCTTTCACGTTCAATTGCAGTTGTGTATGTTATTTTTAATAAAAATAATTTTGTTATGCTCAAGACACTACCTGGCTTTAGGGTGCTCAGAAACTCCAAAAAAATGACAAAATTCCAAGGAAATCCGCTGTAAATCAGTGGAAACTTTTTTTCATGAGCAACTGACCTCACATTTCGATTTAACGCACCATAAAACCCTTGTATATGAAATTTCATCAAAATCAAAAAATATTAATTTTTTACCCCTTTCGAGGAGGTTCAAATTTTGAAGTTGAGATTTCATCAACAATTTCTACAGGCCACAACAACTGCTGTGTTCAACCGATTACAATAGTAATAGAATCACAAGAATCGGCATACATTCTGTTTTTTATCCATGCATAATACATTGGATTTACTCCAGATTTTAGTGGACAAAAACTGATGTGAATGAAAAAATCCGAGGTTAGCTATGTCTTGAGATATTTCAATAAGGGGAAATCCTGCGACCTCCGGATTTGGGCTAAACTATGCAGTTTTACGTCTTCTAGATGACCTTAAAATTTTGTATTAATCGGTGGTGAAATATGTGAGATAGCGCAAATTATTTACATTTCTTCAGAAATTGACAGCCCCTTGCCTACTAAAATCCTACACAATTTTAAAGGTAAAAAAAAAAATAATTTTTGAATTCAACAAAATTAAGTTTCTTCATGTTTTTTGAGATGAGGAATTTGAAAGTAATATCAATTTTTAGTTTAAAAATTTTCCTCACCTATATTATATAAATAAGACGTTTTAAAATGACATATTTTAATTTCAAATTGCATAGAAATCCTAAGATTGATGAATAATAAAATCTTAATACCAGGTTTTAGTTAAAATATACTTTTTTTTTTTTTTAATTGGACTTATTTGAAATTTATCTTGTAAAAACTAAAATAATAATAGAAATAGATTATTTTAAAACGTCTTATTTACATAATATAGGTGAGGAAAACTTTTAAACTAAAAATTGATATTATTTTCAAATTCCTCATCTCAAAAAACATGTAGAAACTTAATTTTGTCGAAATCAAAAATAATTTTTTTTTACCTTTAAAATTGTGTAGGATTTTAGTAGGCAAGGGGCTGTCAATTTCTGAAGAAATGTAAATAATTTGCGCTATCTCACATATTTCACCACCGATTAATACAAAATTATAAGGTCATCTAGAAGCCGTAAAACTGCATAGTTTATCCGAAATACGGAGGTCGCAGGATTTCCCCTTATATCTCAAGTTATAATAGCTGACCTTGGATTTTTTCATTCACATCAGTTTTTCTCCACTAAAATCTGGAGTAAATCCAGTGTATTATGCATGGATAAAAAACAGAATGTATGCCGATTCTTGTGATTCTATTACTATTGTAATCGGTTGAACACAGCAGTTGTTGTGGCCTGTAGAAATTGTTGATGAAATCTCAACTTCAAAATTTGAACCTCCTCGAAAGGGGTAAAAAATTAATATTTTTTGATTTTGATGAAATTTCACATACAAGAGTTTTATGGTGCGTTAAATCGAAATGTGAGGTCAGTTGCTCATGAAAAAAAGTTTCCACTGATTTACAGCGGATTTCCTTGGAATTTTGTCATTTTTTTGGAGTTTTTGAGCACCCTAAAGCCAGGTAGTGTCTTGAGCATAACAAAATTATTTTTATTAAAAATAACATACACAACTGCAATTGAACGTGAAAGAATCATTTCTCTATCTTGATTAAGAGCTAAGAAAAAAAATAAAACATGATTTTCATATTTTATTTTTTTTCTCGGCTCCTTATGCCCATTGGCGGCTATAACTCTAGTTTTGCACTATTATAGGTCCCCACTACCCACACAAAAATCGGCATTCAAATCTGTGAGTTACAACTGCAAACGTCCCCTTGTAAGAAACATTGTGCATTAAATTATAATATAAAAGAATACATAAGGATTGATAAATGTATGCATGTTTTTACACATGTATTGTATTAATATTTAGAGACAAAAATCAGAGTTTTAGTTTGTCTTTTATTAAACCTTTCTTTTCTAATATCAGTTCTCATTGCTCCAGATTCTTTAAATTGTTCTGATACCAGCTTGCCGTGTATATGAAATATCTGAGGGATGTTTCCAAACTATTTCATATAAAGATGATAAATAAAAAAAACAAAAAACTTCCATATGCAGTGTATAAAAAAAAAAAAAAAAATCGAAATTATTTTATTATATATAAAAAATTCAAACAAAAAATAATATATCTGAGCAAAATTCAATTTATTGAAAAAATTAAATGAAAACTACTATTACAGTTAATTAATTAACACTAACATAAAATTATATTTATAGGTAACACACCCATTTGGTAATAAAACATTTTTAAAACACAACTTAATTAAACATGTTGCCTGAACAGACTCAGGACTACCAGTGGTGCTTCCTCTCTCGAAAACTTCTTTTCCATCTTCACTGCTTTTTTAATCAACACCTTCTCATTTGTTTAATCACTACTCATTTTTAGTCAAATATATATGCAATCTTTTTGGTTTTTGGATCACTTATATTTCCCAACAAATTTAAATAATTATGTATGAAAACAATTCATAATTATATAGAGGATATGCATAGCATTAGTGAAGGGCCGTTCCGACTTAAAATGGAATGAGATTTTACGTTCCGTTCCACTATTGGAACCAGTTCCAGTTATCGTTTTGGTCCACGTCAGTTTGACAATTTACTACATACTAGTGAAGGGCCGTTCCGAATTAAAATTGGAATGAGAATTTACGGTCTGTTCCACTTTTTGTTCCACGTCAGTTTGACTAACCTACTACCTTTCGTTACATACCTTTTTGTGACTTCGAGCTGTTAAACCTCCTCCTTCTACTTTATAATTAAAAATTTGGTAACGGTTCGGAGCGGCGACACCACCAAACTAGGTTGACCCGCGCTACACCGACCAGTTCGATCCTTACGCTTCACTTCATGTTTACATTTTTCGATAGTTCATTCCTATAACCTCACATGTAAACAATCACTTCTACAGTTTCAACTTGGATTGTGTTGTTTAGTTTGTTATATTGATATTTAGACTTCTTAAATGTAAATAAGTGAAACAGAAGTTCACAAAATGAGTTTCATAAAGGATTAAGTGTTTTATGAATTCATGTTTTCTTATTTTATCTAATCTTATGTGTAAAAGTGTTATAAAACTTAAGAAGATTAATTTGTACATGGATTTGGTGTTTTACATATTTATATTTGTTCTATCAATTTAAGTGATAAAATTTCAGTATACATATTTTGTGAATGGTTTTTTGTCATCCATATTACTTTTTGTGCTAAAGTGAGACAGATTGTATAATTAATTCAATAAAACATATCAGTTTATAAATAAATGTGAGAAAGTATATCACAGGTTTTTTATGTTTTCTTATTTCCACTTCACATGAGAAAATATAGCAGAAATTAACATCATCACTTTCAACTAGGATTCTGTCTTATATAATGGCTTATAACATGGAGAATTGACAATGTGAAAATAATCACAGATTAAGAGGTAAATGACACATTACTATATAATTGTAGAACTATTGGTATAATGTTATAGATTAATGTGTTTTTAAAAAAAATTAGAAGCCTGATGATGGAACATTATCTCCGAAACATGTAGCCACAAAAGTTAAATAAATAGGAGTTATGCCAAATAAATACCTAAGGATTCTGTCTTTTTTATATTTATAATTTGTTATTTTCACTTCTCTGACAGAAAGTTCATCAGGAATTAACTTTACTGGTGGTTCAGTAGTATATTAATTGTTGATTAAATTAATATTAATTCAAAATTGATTTAGTGTCTTATATTTCGATATTTCCTTATTTCCACTTCATTATTTGCTTATTTCTCATTTTAATATTAGAAGGTAAACAGAAGTTAATATTACTTTGAACAGGGATTTAGAGTTTCTCAGTAAATGTAGGAGAATAACCTTTCCCCTCTAAATGCAGTGACTAGAACATCGAAATAAATCGGTACAAGGTTAGAATCGATAAAAGGTATTCTGAGCGGGTTTAGGGGTTGGTGTCGCCGATCCGAACCATTACCAAAAATTTTATAGCTACTATAATATTAAGTAGGTTTAAATAGCTACGTATACTTATTTAAAAAATGTATACTATTAAAATAGTTTTATTCAATCAAGAACTTAATTTTTGGGGGACGGGGAAGTTAGCTCAAGTATAGTGCACAATTGAGCGAGAATTTTCCAACTGCATTGGTTCCGAAAAAAAGGAGTAATCAATTCTTGTGATCCCTCCATTACCTTTTAAACAAATAGCGATAAAATCATTTAATTACATAAACAGTAAAACCTTGTGTGGTTCATTTATCTGAACCCGAAATAAGAAGCAAAGCCCTATCGGTAAAATAGAAAATTTCAAAGAAAGCGGTTTATTTTGAAGATGCCCATATGCGGGGTGAAAGACCGATGGAGAGGGGGGAGAAAATCAACAGCGGAAGGATCAACGCAACGAAGCTGTCGGAACGACCTTGAGTGGAACGAAACCAGAAGTCCATTCTAAACTCTACTACACCGACAGAACGAAACGAAGGATCTCTTGGCGTTGGTTTTCCTTCCAGGTGGGACGAAAAACTTGGGCGATTGGTTTCGTTCGAAACCGGTTCAAAGCTGGAACCAGTTCCACGTTCCGTTCCAATCAGAATGACCCATTACTATACAGCATATGTTATTAAGATAGTATATCAAAAACATTGAAATATTTTAATTATGTCACTACCTCTGTAAATAATGTTTGAAATATATAATTTTTAATTTCAAAATTATATGTAAATTTTGATTACTTTGATAAAAATAAAATGTAATTAAACTTCACTCTTTAACAAAAACATTAAAAATTATAATGAAATAATGAGTGTAAGAATTAGGTATATTGAAATTTTATAATTATATTTTTCTTCTCAAATATTAATCAGTTCTAATAAAATTAATATATTTTTACTTTGGAATCTTTGTTCCACCCATATCATTACATTATTTAAAAAACAATACATAATAAATAATTGTTTTTTTTTTTTTTTTTGTTGTTTTTTTTTTTTTATTTCTTATATAATTAGTATTTACAATTCACAAAATTATATGCTGTACCAAGAAAATAAACCAGACTCAACTTAAAATATAATACTAATAATCAACTTAAATATATGTGATGTAATCATAATTTATAATGAAAGAAAAATATACGAAAAAAAAAAAACTTTCAACAAATAAACAGAAAAATATAACATCCTAGTAATAAAATAAACAAAAGATATTTACATACATATGCAATTCTTTATACATATACATACTACAAGCATATTTAAAATACAATAGATAATTTAGATTGATATATTACAATAATAAATGCTTAGTTCTTTTATGTACATATCGCTTTGTACTATTTTTTGTGTAGTTCCCTATATTTTTTATAAGTGGGTTTTTATTGTTTTTACACTTAATAAAAAATTGTTTACATATTTCCTCAATGAACACTTTAATATAAGGTATACACAGTTCTTTGTGTAAAATCTCAATTTTTGTGTAGAATGCATAGTTTCCTGTGATTCTAAGGCATTTGTTTTGGAATACTTGTAGTTTTTTATAATTTGTTTTAGACATAGAACTAAATATAGGGCTTGCGTATGTTAAAATAGATCTTAAGCAAGCTTTGTATAATAATAGTTTATTATCTGCGCTTAGTTTTGATTTCCTGTTAAAGTAAAATAATTATGTAATCCTTAGGAATAATCTTACATTTTAGAGAGTTAAGTAATTTCGTTCTGTAGGATAATTAACAAATGACCTCATTGCTTAGCTTACCTTACTATGGTGGTTTTTCTTTTTGTTAAGGCCCTCCAGAATCACCAAATCGGATATCAACCCGCGGGTAATAGTGAGTTTTCTGTTGGTGTAGAATGGATGACCACACCCTTCATTTCTATCAAGCAGGTCATAACCCACTAATATTTGTGACATGATCCATTATCTAAATCCCTTTAGTCAATTTCTAATCGGTAATCTATTAGATGTCGTTTAGAGTATGCGGTTTATCATTTTGATGTTCGTGACTTCAAAACGTCTATTGCTCTATTAAATAGAACAAAGTAAATATATTTTTCTTATTGTTCCTTAATCATCATTACAATTTCATTTGCTGCCAAGTTTTTCATAAGCCGATGACAAAGCAATATTAACCGTACATAAAGATCCCACCTTAGCTTCATTAACTCATCAAAACCTAACTATATTACAAGACTGGTTTTAAAAATGGACTCTTTTGCGGAACGGTATCGGTCGATTTTCAATCTTCACTGGAATCCACATGTTGCACCGCATATTTAAACATTTATTAAAAATTTAATTGAGTATAAGTAAATATATTTCAAGCTCTATATATAAGTAAATATATTTCAAGCTGTATATAATACGGTACCCTTGTAACCTTTCATGTAGAATGGCGCAAGCCACTTATCGGTAAATTTTTAAACTTCACTTAATTATCCACATATAATTAATTGAAAATCGGTAGATTTTATTATTGCTAAACCTTATTGCAACTATAAAGATGATGTGGTTAAAATTTGGTACAGATTGATTTTGTGGTAAGTAACCACTAGGGCTGTGAAATATATGCATTTGCATATTTCTCCAGGCCAACTAAAACATCTAATATCGTCAAAATGTATATGTTTTGAGGTATTTAGAATCAAATTGAGTTATTTTAATTTTCCATATTTCTGCATATTTTGCCACAAATACATATTTTTATCTTCAATTGCATATTTATTTTCATATATGGCATTTTTATTTTCCATATTTGTGCATATTTTGTCATAGACACATATTTTGAACTGTAATTGCATATTTAACTACAAATCTGGCATATCGGCATTTCACTTTTAATTTTTTTTTTTAAGTTTCTGAGCAGACAAACAAATAAAATATAAATAAAAACAGAAAAATATCTACGTGAACTTTTTTATTTACGTGAAAATAATTCACAGCCCTAGTGATCACAAACGAAAAATGGCTTGTCCTTTTTTATAATAGTATAGGTAGACTATCATGTAAATTTTATAAGTTTATTTAATTGTATATGTATATGTATTTTAATTTTTTTTTTATTTAGCTGCATTAATTATATTCAATAATCATTATAGCTAAATCTTTTTATGTCGATGTTATACACTTTTGATTGGTGATTCGGTAGGGTGAATCCCTAATGGTCTTTTGATAATCGATATATATCTGTGGCACCTGTGCATAGTGCGAAAATTGCGATTTTAGGAAAACTGAATTGAATGTTTGAGATTTTTTCCTAAATCGTCCAGTTAAAAAAAAATAAAATTTGTGGGGCTTTAACAACTCTTGATAGTACATTTCTAGGTAACGGTCGGGTTAAGAGGAGGCAGCAAACTGCCTTGACCAACGCTACACCGACCAGTTCGATCCTTACGCTTCACTTCGAGTTTACATTTATCGATAGCTCTTTCCTATAACCTCACATGTAAACAATCACTTCTACAGTTTCAACTTGGATTGTGTTGTTTAGTGTGTTATATTGATATTTAGTCTTCTTAAATGTAAATAACTGAAACATAAGTTAACAACATGAGTTTCATAAAGGATTAAGTGTTTTATCAATTCAAGTTTTCTTATTCCCTTTTATCTAATGTGTAAAAGTGTTACAAAACTTAAGAACATTAATTTGTACATGGATTTGGTGTTTTATATATTTTTATTTGTTGTATCAATTTAAGTAATAAAATTTCAGTATGCATATTTTGTGAATGCATTCTTTGTCATCCATAATACTTATTGCCCTAAAGTGAGACAGATTGTATAATTATTTCAATAAAACATATCGATCTAAAAATAAATGTGAGAAAGTATATCATAGGTTTCATATTTTCTTATTTCCACTTCCCTTGAGAAAATATAGCAGAAATTAACATCATCACTTTCAACTAGGATACTGTCTTATATTATATAATGGGTTATAACATGGAGAATAGACAATGTGCAAATAATGACAAATTAAGAGGTAAATGACACATTACTATATAATTGTAAAACTGTTGGTATAATGTTATAGATTAAAGTGTTTTAAAAAAAATTTAGAAGCCTGATGATGGAGCATTGTCTCCGAAACATGTAGCTACAAATGTTAAATAAATAGGAGTTATGACAAATAAATACTTAAGGATTCTGTCTTTTAAATATTTATAATTTGTTATTTCCACTTCCCTCACATCACAAAGTTTATCAGGAATTAACATTACTGGTGGTTTAGCATTATATTATTAATAGTATTATATTATATTAATCAATTCAAAATTGATTTAGTTTCTTATATTTTGACATTTTCTTATTTCCACTTCATTATTTTCTTATTTCTCATATTAATATCATAAGGTAAACAGAAGTTAATATTACTTTGAAAAGGGACTTAAAGTTTCTCCGTAAATAAATGAGAATAACCTTTCCCCTCTAAAAGTAGCGACTAAAACACCGAAATAAATCGGAAGAAGGTAAGAATCGATAAAAGGTATTCTCGGCGGGCGTAGGAGCTGCCTCCTCTTAACCCGACCGTTACCCATTTCTATTTATGTTGGTAAGGTATGTTGCAATTCTTGCCAATATTGTAATATTTAATACTAATCGTTCCAAAAAAATCGAACTCTTAGCCCACATTACACTAACCGATTTTGTGTGAAATGGGCTAAGTGATTAATGTTAACGTAATAGACCTCTGAAAGCCAAGTGTTTAACTAATTTTTAGACTTGAGAAAAATTAGGTATACATTAAATAATATTTTTTTCTTTTTCAAGAATTTATTTTGTATTTTTTTACATAAAAGAAAATAACAGAAAATAAAATACCATACACAGCGTGCCTAAAAAAAAAATTATTATTTTATTGGTAGTTTTTAAAACATTGAAAAAAAATTTTTCTTTCATTCGTGTTCTTTTTTAACTAAATCTGGGTACACATCCTGCTTAGAAGTAGATTTCAGCTCTTCATAGAACCGCCTAAATGCTGGACTTATAGGGAAAAAGATCTAACAGATCTTTCTTCTTAGGATTGATGAACTTCTCACAAATTCAGTGTTTAGTTATCTCGAAGGTGAGTGCCTATGCTTGATTTCTTATCTTATCTTTTTAAAAAACTTTAGTATATATAATCTATGTAACATAGTACTGATGTGTTGAAAAAATTTTATTGTATGTTTTAGAACTGAAGATGAATGTATAGCATTCGAAACTAGTTTTCAAATAAAATAATCTCAATAGAAGTGGCATTTAATTCATCAATCCTAATTGTATTGATCCTTCTATATCATCATGCGTACCTCAAGTGATATTTCTTCTTTTCTGCCGCTGTCGGAAGTGATCCAACATATCTGATTGCCGGCTCTAATTTTTGTAGCCTGCCCTTTTTCAAAAAACTAGTTTTAAAATTAACATTTATATCGAGAGTCGACTTGTAGTAGAGAACACCGCAGCTATCTTTGTTATTGTTATGCCATCTTACCTACCCCCAATGCATAGTGCCCTTTTAATTATTTTTTTTTCTAACTAAGGCGGTTTTTAAAAGGAATGAAAAATTGTAATTGTGAAAAATTGTGTGGCTTAGTAAACTTGACTCACTTTTCACAAGTAAAAGTTCAAGATTGGAGTATCAGCCCACGATTCAGAAAGGAATATCCTTCATTGCAATTGACGGAACACTTAGCTGGTTAGACACAAAAAAAGAGAAAAAAAAATACGAATCTGGTGATGTAGATAACTCGAAATTCACAAAATTCGACTTAGCCCACTATGCACAGGTGCCACAGATATAATTTATATTGGGGGTTAAAAAAATAATGTTATACCAATCATAATGTTTTCTAAATGATAGATATAGATATAGATAGCGCCGATTACAGTTATAAAAGTTTATTTGTTCTCGTATTTATATTATCTATATTACAAAAACTATTTCTGAGGAGGAAGATCTAATAAATAAAAAATTGATAATTTCGCAATCGTTTGTAATTTTGTCTTTAGCGTTTTAGGGTGCTTTGTCTTTCCGTGACCTCGTTTCACGTTCTGCTTGATATGCAAAAAAGTACATGGAATAAATGTACATGATATAATTATAATTGGGTAAAGTAGTACGGCCGGTCCGCGTGCCAAGTGCGGCCCTTCGGGCTAGCCAATCCGGCCCGCGACATGGTCACACACAATTATACATAAGACAAAATTTATTTTTTGCAAAGCTAGAATAGAATGATTGTTTTCTTCTCGTTGCGTTCCGGATCTTCTACCGTTGTACCATATAAGTTGAGTGTAATGAGATAAAGTCAAAAATAAAGTTTATTAGTTGTAAAACTTTGTTTTTTTCCAATTTTTTTCGGCCCGCCTAGATGTTTTTCTATTTCATCTGGTCTTCCCCTTAAAAAGTTTGCCCATGTCTGCTTTAGAAGCAGGGCTCCAGCACATCGGCCTGATCCGCACTACACCGACCAGTTCGATCCTTACGATTCACTTCGAGTTTACATTTATTGATAGTTCATTGCTATAACCTGACATGTAAAGAATCACTTCTACAGTTTCAACTTGGATTTTGTTTTTTAGTCTGTTATATTTATATTTAGTCTTCTTAAATGTAAATAGGTGAAACAGAAGTTAACATGAGTTTCATAATAGATATAAATAGTATTTTATAAATTGTTGTTTTCTTATTTTTTCTTCTCTAATGTGTAAAAGTGTTAAAAAAGTTAACAAGATTAATTTCTTCATGAATTTGGTGTTTAATATATTTATATCTGTTATATCAATTTAAGTGAGAAATTTTCAGTTTACATATTTTATGAATTGATTATTTGTCGTCCATATTAGTAATTGCCCTAAAGAGGGACAGATTGTATTATTAATTCAATAAAACACATCGATCTAAAAATGAATGTGAGAAAGTATATCAGAAGTTTCATATTTTCTTATTTCCTCTCTTCCCATGAGAAAATGTAGCAGAAATTAACATAGCTTATTACAAGGATTCTGTGTTTTATATATTTATAATTTATTATTTCCACTTCCCAAACCTAAGAAAGTTTATCATAGAATAACATTACTTGTGATTTAGTAATATATTAGTTCTGATTTAATATAATGTTAATTTTACATTGATTTAGCGTTTTATATTTTCTTATTTCCATCTAATTATTTTCTTATTTCTCATTTTAATATCAGAAGGTAAAACAGAACTTAATATTAGTTTTAACATGGATTTGGAGTTTCTTTGTAAATGAAGGAGAATAACCTTTCCCTTCGAAAAGTATTGACTAAAACATCGAAATAAATCGGAACAAGGTTAGCATCGATAAAAAGTATTCTGGGCGCGTGAAGGGGCTGGAGCCCCGCTTCTAGAGGGGTACCTTATTGTTTTCTATTTCCTCAACAGAATATTCAGAAAACTGATAGAGATCATTTTTTTCTTTGAGTGCTGTCGTCAAGAATGTTTGGTTTGGTATGTAAATTTGTTTTCAAAAAAAGCTCAATGGGCTTGGACTGGAATTTCTAATTTGGATTGTATTGTTTAGTGTGTTATACCGATATTTTCTTGTTTCGTCTTCTCAAACGTAAGAAGGTAGGATTATATTTTTGATTTTGGGAAAAGCTGTGATTTATTTTAAAATTATCAACGATACCTAACATTTACCTACATACAAAAGAAGAGTTTTCTGGGGCCTTTGATCAGTGGAAACACCGGTGGGAAAAGGTGTAGCTTCCCAAGGGGAGTACTTCGAAGGAGACAAATTTGAATAACCTGTATGTTGTATGAATAAATGTATAAAAATTCAGTCCTGGAACTTTTTGATCACACCTCGTATGTCACTTTTTCAGTTTGATGTAAAGGCTGGTTGTAAATGTAAATAGGCGGGCAGGTCTTGCGTCGTAGTGTAAATGTAATATGAAGTGATTATAATTAAGTTTTATTTTCCATTTCATGCAATCAGATTAAACTATTTAATTTGAAAATTTATCTCCTACAGACAAATGAATCACAGCCAAGAGAAAAAAAAAAATTGAAAACATATGAGCATCGCCGATCAAGTAGGCAACCCCTAAAACATGTCCCATGTTCCTATTTTTTTAGGAGGCATTGATAAACATATTGTTGATTTCAATATACATTTACAGATTTCTGATCAATAATATAATATAAATATTATTTTGGAAGGACAGTAAATGCCAAAGAGCCTAGGCTGTGTCCCCCGTGCCTTGGTAAAAGCCACGGACAACTTTAAGGTCGCCACTGAGGGGTGGGGGTCAGCTTCAGTTCTGGTCTGACAGTGGAGGAGTCGAGAGCTCGGTCGCTGCTTCTCCTCGCTTCGAAACGTCTCGTCTTTCGTCTTCTACTCCCTTTTATCTTCTTTATAATCAGGTTAGCCAACTGTAATTATTAATTCATTCTTATAGGTACCAACAAAAAGAAAAACAAAAAAACTTCACTCTATCTGACGTGATCGCTTGAATTTATCCTTGAAAATAATTCTTTCATAATGAACTTGAAGATGCTTAAGTTGATATTAAAATTCTTTACTATAATTATTGTATAATATTTTAACAATATCAAATTTATTTGTATTAAATAAATATTTACCATTGATTAGATTGGGGTTGACATTTGTTTGTTAGTATAAGATTAATTAACACGTCAGCCTTTTTTATTTTAAATTAGTTAGAATTAAATTGAATCAGATAATAAATATAAACATAAACAAGAAATTACGTAACATATGTGTAATGCAAATCTTTACAACCTAATATTGATTTTTAGATTATTCCTCTGAAAAAAATATGTAAATAGCAAATTCGGCTCAAATAAAAAATTATGCGTTTTTTACTCCAGAAATTTTGAAAGATATATTTAAAAAAATTTAAACTACAAACGGATGTCATTTTCAGATTCCTCATCTACAAAAACACGTAGAAACAAATTTGGTCTAAATCAAAAATTAAAAATTTTTTACCCCTAAGAAACGGCTTTTATGTTTTTAATGTCATCCGATTGACCGAAACATTACCAATAGACATGTATTCTATTTTTATAAAAAAAAATACAATTAATTATCTTAAAAACAAATTACCTACTTTCAAATAGATAAAATATATTTTCTTTTAATATTACCCATTTTATTAAAATAATGAATATATGCAATGATAATAATTCTTCCACACTATTGGTTATGTAATTTTAATATTATGAAAAATGGATTGTTAATTGAAAATATTTACAAATGCATTTGTAATAGTGTTTTTTAAAAATTAATTAACAATTTCTCGAAATTTCACTTATGAATCGTTCTCTGTAAATATATATTGAAGGGATACGCCCATTTTTACTTGCAGAAAAGATTTCAGTCATTTCAAACAATGCTTTGGAATGAAGTCTTATCTGCATGTAAAGGTTTACCTCCAAAAAAAAATTCTGTCCTGACTCATTTAAATACATTACTCATAGAAGCCCTTTTTTCAGACCGATTCACATGTTCGTTGATTTTGCGGATAGTGGGAGCTTATTCTTAAAAATTTTCTGCTAAAACTACCAATTTTTAGAACGTAATATATTTTTTTTTCTAAAATCAAATTTGAGAGAATGTTTGCATTATTTAATAAACCGTCTCTATTGCCAAACAAATATCTATAATAAATTATCTATAAATCACGTGAAAATCATTACTTCATTTAAATGTCAAAGTTTAATGTTGTCAAACGCCTAAGGGTTACCAACTATTCTCCTTTCGTTTCTATATTGAATTATTCTACGAAAAACATATATTTTTAGAAATTATTGTTTATTTTTTTAATTCAATATGGCAAAATTTTTTTTATGTTTCCAATTATTTTAATAAATCACGTGCTAATATTGCTAAACTAATCTCGAAAAAAATTATCTATATATCACGTGAAAGTCAGCGTTATTTACGTGAAAATTTAATATTGTCAAACTCGTAAGGTTTACGAACTATTCTCAGCTTAAGAGCTTATGCTCTGAACTGTTCTACTAAAATTAATATGTTTAGAAATTAATTTTTATATCTTAAATTTAGTATGGTAAACATTTTTTATAATTCCAATTATTTCAATAAATCACTTGCTAATATTGCTAAACTAATATCGAAAAAAAAATTATCTATGTATCACGTGTAAATCAGCGTTATTTAGTCATGACCGAAATCTACAGTTCAGGAAGATTAAATTACCTTATGTCTGTGGTACTTTTGTATAGTCGGTGTTGAGGTGGGGGATTTTCTCTTTTGAAAAACAATCACTTTCCCAAGTGAGCGCTGGTAAAAAAATTATCCGCCGAACTATGCCGAATTATAACATAGAGAAGAAAAAAAAAAGTTTTTTACCAATTTACTGTATCAATCATAAAGAGTTGTTTGTTTTCTGTTTAGAATCAATTAGAAACAATTGAGCTCCGTCCGTGAGAAAGCAATTATGTCCGGAAATCACAATACTTAGTATTCACTTTTTTTATCATTATTATTCATGTTTATTTCTCTGATTAATAAATTAGCACGAATCTCGTTGGAAAAATACAGATATGTATTATTTGGTCCAGTGATTATAAGTTTATAAAATAAAATTCATTAGTTGTAATGCTACATTTTTTTATAGTTCCAAATTTGTATAAAAACATAGTCCAATAAAGTGTAGAAAATACTATTGAGAAATATAAGGTTTTATAAAAAACTAAAATACAGAAAAAGAGAAATTAATAACCCCAATTTTCACTGCATCCGTGATAATAAAATGTTTAAGATTAAACAATGGTTTCATGATAATCATTGGTTAATTTCTAATAGCTTTAACGATTTTCTCGATCTTAATGCACTCTTTTTCTTAAATTTAAACTAATCAAAAAATAGCAATTCGAAAAAGAAAATGCAATCCAATATAAGTTTTATATAAAAAGGTTAGGGATAATCAAACTCAAATTATATATTTTGAGTACGGCGTTAGTGAAAAATAATAATTTAAAAAATCAATTTCTCCCTGACCTGGAAAAACAATAGAACATAGTATGTCTATTTAAAATCTATTGCTTTTACATCTACTGCTTCTGATAAGGAAACTGTCGGCATATTGTCCGTCCGAGCAACACCAACATCAAGAGCTTGTCAAAACAGCTCCAACACTAAAAAAAATGTAAGCAAAACTTCATTTTTTAATTTAAACCAATATAGCTTCTAAACGGTAGGTTCTAGCGACAAATGTTATATAACAAAAATCATTCTCCATTAAATTTCTAATAAGGTAGCTGTCATTAAATTTCTGATAGCTTAAGAAATTAATCAATGTTAGGGATGGTAATCGGCTAAAAACTACGACACATTTTTTTTTTTTAATTTCTCAGGATTTCTTTGATTTAAAAAATATTGTTGCTATATTATTTTCCTTATTTCAGAGTTCAAACTTCAGAGTTGTTTCAAGAAGTCTGCAGTTAATATTAAAAATATAATCAATTAGAAGAAAAACATCGATTTGATTGACAATAGCTTACCGGAAAACATATTTATTTAAAACTTTTATGTTTAGTTCACAGGCATACTTTGAGAAAAAACAAAAATACTTTATTTACTTAAAATATGTCAGAAATGTATAATTAATCTGAGAATTATATTTTAAACTTTCACTTAAACAATACTGCTTTTCACGTGAATTATAGATGATTTGTTACAGGTTACATTTTCATGAAATCAAGATTAAGCTTTTTATGACTTAAAAAACAAAACAAAAAACGTATAAATTAAATTTACAAATCTAATATGAAGCCCATTTATAATATTGTAGAAAACAGCTATCAAACAGCTGTTTTAGAAAATAATATGTTAATGAAGAAACAATAAAAAAATATTTTAAAAATATTTCTACGATAAGTCTCATTTAATTTCTTTATTCTTAAAAATACAATTTTAATATTTTCGATCATTCAACATTTAACCTTGTGATTGGTTTTACGAAGTTAGCTGTTGTTTATGCACATTGTCTATCATTTAAGATCAATGCTAACTCTTAGTCTACTGAACAATCTAAAAAAAAAAAAAAAAAAAACATGAAAGTGTTTTATCCTAAAATAAATAATAATTATTAAGTGAAGCTATTCGGATTATCTGATGCTCCAGTTCCCATAAGCCTCCCGTCGTAAATTCGATAACTAAACGCTCTTATCATTCTTGTATATCTCAACATGAAGTGATAAGATCCTTCTCTTGTCTAGACATAATTTATTAATTATATTAATTTGAATAAGTAATATCTCTTAGTAGCTATAGTTACATATTTGAATTATAAATCAATCATACATAAATTAATTAATCTAAAACATTCAGGTTTTCTTTGTTCCTTTGCTTATTACACTTACGGTGCCCTGAACACACCTTCGTAGCAAACAAGTTTTCTTTAGTCTTTAAAGTTTGAATGTTTTTAGCGTAGAGGATAATTATTGTGTTCGGTCGTTATCTAGTGATAACGAGCGATGACGAAGTCTAAATATAGAATAGCCTCGATTGTATATTTATATATAGATTTCTACGTCGTTTTTGTTTATTTATATAATTCGAATTTTAATAAATGTTTGTTTTGATTTATAAATATTTAAATTATGTCTGTCTTGTGTAATTTTCCAAAATATCCCGGCGAAGTTGCTATTATTTTTATTACTTAACATTTAGTGTTTCTTTTAATTTTAAAATATTTACTAACGCCACACAAAAATTTCTATAAAAAGCACCTAGACTAATCACGAAATCGCATTGCTACAATAAAAACCACACACTTCAATTTTGATTTACATGTACACAGTAAACGAACATATACATAACCTTTATAGACGATTTCACTACGGACTCCATGGACACAATTACATACTCAGTAATGATATGGCTACGACTACGACTGACACCCGGAAATACTCTCAGAAGGCTGAAAAGAATCTAATTGAGAAGTCTACTCAAGTAAATTTTTTTTTTAATCCATGCCAGGAGGAGGTACTGTTATGTCCTCTCCCTCTTAGCATTAGTATGTAATATTACATATTCAGAAAATTCACTTATTGTTACATTTATAACAGGTTTGTAAAAAATTGAAAGTGAAACAAACAAAACAACATTAAAGAAAGTAACGATTAGAATATTCTGAAACAGCTGTTGCTAGGCAACATAGACTTTTTTAGCAGATTCTCGATTCGTTGCTAAGCAACACATATAAACAGATCGCAGCCAATGAAATTGAGGGTTGTGAAGTTGTGTGTAATGGTCCCAATGTTAATGTTTATTATAGTTCTGTTCTAATTATGTTTATTATATGTTGTGTATGTAATCTGTATGCATCTTAAATTTCTGTTAATAATACCATAGTCGAAGCATTTGTTTGTTCAACACCGACCGTAAGTTACTTCAAATATTACATTTATTTACATTCATTTGTATTAGTTAATTTTTATTTACAAACGATATCTTTTCAACTGGCTTCAAAAAAAAGAGAGGTTCTCAACTCATCTGTTTTTTTTTTATTTTTTATTTTATTATTTTTATTATTAAACTGTTAAAATGCTATGTAGTATCTTTAGTTCGCTTTAATAATGCTTTCTGGTATTCTGTCTCGATTTCAAAATTCTTTTTCTCTCTTGAAAACGTTTGATTCACTTTCGAATAATACCTAACTTTTAATATCCCAATTTACCAAAGTACCCAAAAATACATCTAAATCCACAAACTTTGATTTCGCGATTCATTTTTATCAAATAAACTTAAAATATTTTAAATGAAAATCATAGACGAAACCGGGTCGCCGACCTTCCTGAAACAAAAGCCTCCTGTATTGCGCGTGATGCTTTAATAGTAATATTTTATTGCCGCTGCCGTTTTGATTACAATTTTTAAAAGTTTTCATTCACATTTTATTTTTACTGCATATACATTTTTTAAATAGAAATCTTTTATGTTTGCACATAAACATTTATAGCTGTTCAAAGATAAATGTTGTACATTTGTTTATTAAACTGCCTGATATCAACAGGGATATTGTACATTGTAAATGTTTCTCCTTGGTCAGTATCGGTTGCTTTTAGCATTTCAGTTATTTATTTTTAATATGTGTATTTTTAAAATGTTGTTTGATTACTCCACTGATCCCTGTTAAATAGATCCGCTACCAAGGACTCAAACTGGACCAACGTCTAACTTCGAATCCATATACAAGAATAAAAAGAAAAGAAGTTGCTCATCGTTTTACTAGACAAACGTTATAATACGCCGATTAATTATAAAACTCATTTACATGACAGGAATTAGACCTATTTGAACATACGGTGTTGTAATCTGGGTACTCCACTAAACCTATTGTGTACAATCCGTGCAATCCAAAATCCTTCGAAAAATCCTCAATGCTCCATACTTCGTCATAAATAAACTTATCCATAAAGACCTTAATGTTCTATATGTTGCTGATTTAGCCTAAACCAGATACCTGTCCTTTTATTTTAAACTCCATAACCATTCAAATCCATTATGCTCTCAACTTTCTTTACATTCTATTCCCGACAACCCGAGGCGTCTGAAAAGAAGATGACCTAATGTCTTTCTCATATAGAACTTTTATTGAAGTAGTAGCAGTTAGCAGTTTCACAAGCAATTGCCATGTTATTATAATTTTTTTTTTTTTTTGAACACTTGAAAATTTCAATGAATAGATAAATAAAGAAACATTATGGTGACGTCATGTTTGAAGTTATGCAATTGTTACCCTTCTGTTGTTTACATTTTAGTAATTCCATTGTTGATTGCATGGATTATCTTTAGTGAACGTTATTATTTGAGACTGAGCGATCAGGTTCAAGAGAAAAAAAAAAATGCCATTAGTTCCTTTTTATTACAGATCGGGTCCACCAGCAAAATTAAAATCTTTTAACTTTAAACTTTAGAATTAGACCTACCTATGGATCAAAATTTTGCACAATCTTTTTATGTTATCATTTAATGTTCTGCGATTGTGACAGTAATGGCGAAAACTGTCTGCACTTATTCTCAACAGGTATCTTTTATTTTTCTAATTTAATTTTTTTCATTTGATGAGATACTTAAAAAATCGAGCTTTTAAATACAGAAAATTTCTAATAGATGTCTAGTTTATAGTACCTAATATAATAAAATATAAATTCCTATAAAATAAAAAGGTCTTTAAAAAGGTCATAACAAGTTAGTTACATGTTACAAAAAAAAAAAAAATTCAAAATGGTGGAAGTTTTTTATTTCGAATTGTACATTCGAACGTGATCTGTTGTGAGATATCTTGAGCCCTACTTATGGGTAACGTACTAAAATAAAAATTTTAAAATATTTTTTAAGTAGATCACTATGTTGTAAAGTTACAAAACAATTAAATGTTTACCCCCTCTATAGAGAACTCTTAGCAGACGACGGAGAAATATTAAAAACTTATCAGTTTCCTTAAAGAGATAAAATGTTATGACAGGTTATAACTTACAGCTTAATCACCAATGACCCTCAAGTGGAAGGTGAGAGTAAACAATATTTTTTTCATCTTTCTTTTATTTATTTAGTTTATTATGCGTATTCCTTTTTCAATATATATTATTATGTCATCTGTTCATACAATGAAGAAATGTATATGGACATGTGCATAGTTTTCCTTACGATAAGATTCTCAAACCTTGAGTCAAAGACTAAGATATTAAGTCGAATTCTTATTCAAATATTGTTGAAAAGATGTTGGACGTGGGACATTGTCTGAACTAGAAATATCAATATAAAGACAGGAAAAGACACCGATGAGTACTGATACTTCAATATCTGTTTATGTTGAGATATACAAGAAAGATCGAGCGTTTAGTTATATAATTTATGACGGGGAGCATATGGGAACTGGAGCATCAGATAATCCGAAGAGCTTCACTCCATAATTATTATTTATTTTACGCACTCTCGTGTTTTGTTTTTTTAAACAGAAGAGTGTTAAACGAAAACAATGTAATATTAAATTTTTAAATATCTTAAACGTTTAGAGGACACCTAAAAAGACTAACTAGCCAAAGAGATCTAGAATCATTTCATTTCATGTTTGTTCGTCAGTGACAAAACAATTACATAACCAACTCTCCCTGAACGTACTAGCAAACTTAGTCAGAATATGGTGCAAGATGCTTGCCAGAAAATATAAAAATAAAGCTAAAAAGGAGTTATCTGAGGGTACTTTTCGAAAGCTCCTGTTCGCAAATAAAAGGAAAATATATTGGGTTGTCCTGAAATTAACGCAGGATTTCATATTTAAACCAAAACCTGATATTATTATTAAAGAGATTATTTATCTCTTTATCGCAACCAAAACCTGATACGTTACTGTGATTAGTGTGATATCTTAGTTTCATCTGACAAGGAAACGTTTCGACTTGTAACTAACAGATTTTAATACCAATTTTTGTGTGGGTAATAGGGACCTATAATAGTGCAAAACTTGAGTTATATCCGCCAATGAGCATTAGGGGCCGAGAAAAAAAAAATATGAAAATCTGATTTTATTTTGTTTTTTAGCTCTCAGTCAAGATATATAAATGATTCTTTCACGTTTAATTGCAGTTATGTACGCTATCTCTTTACCACAACTAAAACCTGATAAATAATCTCTTTAATAATAACATCAGGTTTTAATTTAAACATGAAATCCTGCATTAATTTCTTGTCAGCGGGTTTTTAAAATAATTATTTTAATATATTTTTTATCAGCATTGAAGTATTTGAACCTCGTTCTAAAATATTATGTCAAATAATATTATGACAAATACTTTTCCCTAAACAGTAACCTTCCAAAGCTGTTTTCCCATTTGATAACAATTGGAATTAGGTTAGTATTTATCGTTTCTAGAGTACGTGTGATAGGAGCTGTGTTTCTTCCTACAGTTAAATGTGCCATTGTTAAGACAATCATTTTATTTATTCAATTACATATGGTTGGAATTTAAATTATAAAATTTTTATTATATTTATAAATTTGAAGCCTTGACTCTTGAGTACTGGTTGCCTTTAATTCATCGTTTCCAAGACAACACATTTATATGCTCTTTTATTATTATTATTATTACTATCCATAATGATTTTTGTATTCGACCACAATGAGTTAATCCAAAAAAAAAAATAAAAAAAATGAATAATTTTAAAACAAAATAAATTTCGAATTGTTACCAGGATTATAACCTAACATATTGCACAAGAGTACACATTGAAAACTTGAGTATTTTTAAAATACATAATTTCAAAAATACCTTATTGTTCTTTTACTTTAAAAATTGACTTTTTTAAATAAATATTTATATTAATTAACAATGGGGTCTTATTCGGTTGGCAAATGAGTCCGTTCGGTTTTTGAGAGGGAAATAAAACTCTGTGTATAATAGACATTGAAAGGTCCCATCTAAAGCTTAATAATTTATTACAAGTGACCAACGAGGTGTGGGGTAGGGTTGGGCGATAGCCGATAGTTACTATCGATATATCGATAGATCATGCCTATCGATGGTCACTATCGATAGTGTCGACTATCGATACATCTTTTTTTACTCTCGAGTTATGAAACTCTTGGAATTATGCTGATCTGTCTCTGTCCAGTGTCGAGTTCGAAGATTAAGCCAAAGGAAAGCAGAAATGCTAGTTTTTCTTTCGGGAAATATGTGGCTCAAGGAGCACATTTGACTCTTGAAATTAACTATTTCGTTATTTTTCTTTTCTGAAGATTTGATTTGTTCATTATTATTGTATGTTCAAATCAATTAGTTTTTTTTCTCATCTTTATGATATAATCTTGTAGTTTATAATCCTACAAAGTGGAAATAGTAAGTAGATAATTGAATTTAATTAAAATAGTTGAAATTCTTTATTGAATAGTTTTGGAAAAAAAGGAAGCAACTATCGAAAAACTATTGATAGTTCTCAACCAATAGTTTCGGCCTATCGATAGTGCTAACTATCGACTATCGCCTAACCCTAGTCTTAGTGGAAAACAACAACCTTTCGATTTGCCAGTTCTGAGCGCTTTTTCACATAAAAATGATAATTAGAGTTGTTGATATAATAATGAATGGTATTTTTTTCCATGATCACAGTGCAACACATTATGAAGCTAATGTAAACAAGAATTTGCAGAAATGTTAGTTGACATATTACAAAAAGAGTAAACAATCCACCTTAAGGATTAATTCATCAGATAGGAAATGGACTGTAATGATATAAAAATAAACAGAAAAACCGAAAGGACTTAATTGGCAACCCAATATTAAAGAATAAAACATTTTTTTTTTTTAGTTATTTATTTTATATTAGTTATTATTTTTTCTCTAAATAGCAGCTAAGAATATTTATTACGTTTCGTGAATGAGTAATTATTGTAACTATTGGTTGTTATCTTAAAAAATGTATTATATAATGAATGTTTTTATGTTAATACTACTTATTATATTTTGAGTTTATACTGGCTAAATTAACGTGAAAGTTTTCATTTTTTTATTTTTTACTAAACGTTGTTTGCTTTGATAGTACATATTATGAATACATAATACCTAATAATTCATAATCGCTATTACGTTACCTGATTTGTTAAGAAAGGAAATAGCCATTATTATAAATTGATGTATTTTTTGTTTTTCATTATTTGCCTATTATAGTGAATATTACACGCCTTAACAGCTGACGGTAGTGTTTCCATGGCAACTCTGTGCTGAGTTCCGGTTTTAAAACAAGAACTGTTATTGATCAAACTTACAGGGATCAATGGACGTCGCATATTTTTAGCTTTTGCTGTCTACGTCTTGTCTTTTTGTAGCTAATGGAGTTGTAATAGGAGGTATCTTTACAAGTTAATGTAACGAATTATCGATTCCTTAATTAGTTCAGTTATATTTTTAATACATTGATACAAATATCAATTAATGAAATATGATATTCGTAATTGATATTAGGGAACCTGGATTTTAAACTTTTTTTTAACTTTGTTAGCCCAATTATTCAAAATAACCATTAAATGTAATTTAACTCCTGGTTCGAATTTTAGAGTTTTTTAACATAAAAACAAATAGAAATAAAAAAAAAAATAATAAATAAATCTTTTGTAAGGGAATGATGAAGTTATGGATGGATCTGTTAACCTCTCTCTAGTCAGCCAGTTTATTCGAAAACTGTTTCTTATTATTTGAAAATATTTTATTTTAATTAGATTATCTGATATATCAACAATGGAAGGGTTATCTGTAAAAAGTAGGTAGATCCACGAAACAATTTTGGAAAAGGGAGGGGTAATATAGAAATTAGAAGATCAGAATAGAAAGGAAATATCGCAATTTCAATATAAAAGCAAAGGCTCAAAGCTAAGGATTAACTAAAATTGTTGATAGAAATTTTAATTTAAAATTAAAACCGACAACCTACATCTTTAAAAAAAATAAATTTATCAAACATCTTTTGCTGGCCTGTTGGCTTTCAAAAAGAATTATTTTTCAGGTCCGTGAAAGTTGAGTTATTACCTTCATTGGTTCAACAATTAAACTCTGTCAAGCGGAACGTAGAACGTGAAAAAAAAGAAAGGTGAAATCATCTTTTTCTCGAGTATTTTTAGTATATATATTTTGTAAATATTTCATTCCTTGTTTTCTCCTATTATTTATTATTATTTAATTATTCTGAAAAAAAAAATAGAAGAACAAATTTCTCACTGACTGGGAAAACAACACCTCATGTATATGTCCTTCTATAATCCTACTACTTTTCCTATTTTACATTTTAGAATTAAAAGCAAGACTAAAAGAAACTGCCCGTCGTTACAGACTACTTCAACATTTACTTGACAAACGTTCAGAGATCCAAATTAATTACAAAAGACTCATTTACATGACTGTTATTAGACCTATTTGGACGTACGGAGTCGAGCTTTGGGGCCCTACTATACCATCCAATTCATCTCGTATCCAATCCTTACAATCCAAAATACTTCGAAAAATCCTTAATGCCCCTTATTTTATCACCAATAAACTTATCCATAAAGACCTTAATGATTCATATGTTGCTGATTTATCCCACACCAGATACATGTCCTTTCCATAATCTCTCAAATTCGTTAGTTTCTCAACTTCCCACTCTATTCCCGATTATCTTCCGATGCGTCTGAAAAGAAGATGGCCTAGAGACCTCCTAGTGTAGAATTTTTAATAAAGTGCTACTGATGAGGAGTTCTTTACAAGTTTTGACATGTTATTGTAATCGTTTTCAGCTCATTTACTTAATGTGTATAATTGTACAGTTGTAAATTTCAATAAACTGATATACAGGATAAGAATTAAAATATCAAATTACTTAAATTATCAATTAATGATTATCTGAAATAAACAATGTTGATAGAAAATAGGGTTCCAAACATGACTTCTTTTTTTTTTTTTAATTTAAATCAATACATCTTTTAGTGACAGTTTTTATATTGACAAATATATTCTCTATTAAATTTTGTGGTCAGAAAACTGTTGGTAATTTTCGTTCTGAGCTACACCAACATAGCTAGATCGTATCAAAATATTTGATTTTTGAGAGTGAAGAAAAGTTAAACAAGAAAACCCAAAAGGCATATGCATTTCAAAAGTAATGATATTTGTTGAGAACATGTACTGGAACTATTACAAACCCTAATTTTTTTCTATTCTTTTCTATTACTGCAGTTACTTTAAAAGTTATTTTACCTTAATAAGAAGCTGTGCACGTAAAATATATTTTTTTTTGTTTTAAAACATTTATTGAAATATTTAAAACTGTACAAAATATATACATCAAGTAAATGTATTGACAACGATTACAATAACATGTTAAAACTTGAAAAGGACTACTCATCAGTAGCACTTTATTAAAAGTTCAACACTAGGTCTCTAGGCCATCTTCGTTTCAGACGCCTCGGAGGATTATCAGGAATGGAGTGGGAAGCAAGTTGAGAAACTAACGGATTGAGTGGTTACGGAGCTTATTATGAAAGGATAGGTATCTGGTGTGGGCTAAATCAGCAACCTACGGAACATTAAGGTCTCTATTGATAATTTTATTGGTGACGAAGTAAGGAGCATTGAGGATTTTTCGAAGGATTTTGGACTGTAAGGATTGAATACGAGAGGAATTGGATGGTTTAGTGGAGCTTCAATGCTCAAATCCGTACGTCCAAATAGGTCTAATCACAGTCATGTATATGAGTCTTTTGTTATTGATTGGGAGTTTTGAACGTTTGTCTAGTAAATGTTGAAGTAGTCCGTAACGACGGGCATATATAAAAATTTAAGTCTAACTTCTCATTGCTGTTATTATCATTATCATACCGACGCTGTAATTTTCTTCGATAGGGACATATTAATTTTAAAGGATTAAGTTGAAAGATTTGAACCTTGTTTGCATCTCTTGGAGACTGTCAAAATGTTAAATTTTTAAGTGTGCAAAAAAAAAAGTTAAAAAAAACTATAAACCCTTGCCAAAAGACATATTCTTGTTAAAATTATGTTGAAGCACTGTCGATCCAGCTGGCCATAGTAACGAGCACAATCGATAGGCGTCAGATGACAACAGCTGTTTCATAAATAATTGACTTAGCAATTACGTCAGAGATATTACGTCATAACTTCACTGCAGCGTATCAGCGTGTGCAACTAGTTAATGGAGTATTCATTTATTCACCTAAAAACATTTTTTTTCTTAAAAAAAAGTAGGGAGATTCTCCAGAAGACCGACTATTTCCATCCTCTTGTTATCTAACCGTGCGCTGGGACTTCAGGAAGGCAAAGGAAAATAAAAGAAAGATACACAAATAAGAGACGGGATTGGTGACCTTGGGTACGGAAATAGATGAGCACTTTAAAGAAAGCCACAGCCACTTGGAATAACAGCTTCCCTTTAGCTAAGGTGAAAAGTAATTTATTATTTCAAAATATAGACTTTTTCTATGTTATTGTAAAGGATTTTCCAACGAACTAAAAAAGTTTTTTTTTAATGCGCTAATATAAGATAATAAGAAGGCATTTCGTGCTATTTTAAATTTTTAAATATTAATCAAGGACTAAAATGACAAGAAACTGTCCGTCGTTATTGACTACTTCAACATTTACTTGACAAACGTTCCAACCTTCCAATTAATTACAAAAGACTCATTTACATGACAATAAGTAGACCAGTTTGGGCATACGGAGTTGAGCTTTGTGGCTCCACTAAACCATCCAATTCATCTCGTATCCAATCCTTACTTTCCAAAATCCTTAAAAAAATCCTAAATGCTCCTTACTTCATCACAAACTAAACTTATCTACTAAGATATTAATATACCTTAGGTTTCTGATCTAGCTCAAATCAGATATCTATCCTTCCATAGCAAACTCCACAATCATTCAAACCCATTAGTATCACAACTTGCTTCTCATTCCATTCCAGATAACCCTCCGAGGCGCCTTTTATTAGAACCTTTATAAGTGCTACCAATGGGTAGTTGCTTTAAAAAACGTGTGTCATTTTTATCTATGTCATCATATTTACTTGATGTATTATATTTCATATTGTGTATATACAGTTGTAAATTTCAATAAATAATTTTAAAACAAAAATTATAAATATGACTTTTCGGACATTATAGAAAATATTTTAAATTAAACAAGACATTTTGAAAAAGTAAAGGATGTCAAACCCAAGAAAAAATGTAAGGATTTCTCCAGTTTGAAATATTCAATTTAATTTTTTTTTCAAACCGTTCGAAAGCGTGTTACTTTTTTTAGTTCTCATATATATTCACCAGAAATTATACGAGGAAGATTGCCCTAAAATTAAAAACGAATTTCGAAAGCTTCCCAAACAGCTGGACTGGAGCACACTCATTCAAGATCGACTCATTCAAATCAATTAAAATGAAAGGAGGTAGAAGGAGAAGACAACCTACTTTTATAGGCTTGTTATGAAGATAATGGCCGCTTCTGAACTGCTTTTATGTCTCATTATGAATTATTTATGACTGCATTCGCTAAATTACTGTTTAACTTCTCCCTGTTATTTAAATAACCGAAAAATTGCTTCTTTACAAAATACAGTGCTATGAATATTCAATATAATTTTCGTTTTTAATGTATTCTAGAAGAACGCTGTTGTATAGTCCATTTATTTATGACAAAACAGACTTTTTATCTATTATTTTTTTTTTTTTATTCCACTGAGAATAAAAATTGTTATTGGTGTACGTAATTTCATCGTTAAATTCTTCGTTAGAAACAACAAATACAATAATTTTTTTCAATACTCTTTTTTTTTTTTTAACTATTTATTGATATTTACAACTGTGCACAACATACAACAAGTAAATTTGATCATAATGATAACAATGACATGTAAATAACTTGTGAAGAACTACTCACTAATAACACTTTAATAAGAATTTTATATATTGAAGGTTCCTTGACCATTTCCTTGGAGATTTATCGGGAATGGAGGTGGAATCAAGTTGATAGACTGGTGGATTTGTGTGGTTATGGAGCTTACTATGAAAGGATAGGTATCTGGTGTGGGCTAAATCAGCAACATATGGAACATTAAGGTCTTTATGGATAAGTTTATTGGTGACAAAGTAAGGCGCTTTGACGATTTTTGAAGGATTTTGGATTGTAAGAATTGGATAAGAGATGAATAGGGTGGTTTAGTGGAGCCCCAAAGCTCAACTTCATAATTCGAAATTGGTCTAATCACCGTCATGTAAATGAGTCTTTTGTAATTAATTGAGAGCATTGATCGTTTTTCTAATAAATGTTTAAGTAGTCTGTAACGACGGGCAGTTTCTTGTCGTTTTAGTCTAGTATGTGGATTCCAAGTAAGATGTTTGTCCAGTTGGAGTCCTTGGTGGCGAATCTGTTTAACATGGACTAGTGAAACATCATCAAAGGATACTGTAAGACAAGAAGTCGTAGGTTTACGACGAAATTTAATCAAAATGTGATGCTCGAGGTATTACAATTACTAGGCAATCTTTTAATAATTTAAAAAAAAAAATTTTTTGTATTATTATTAGTTAATTTTTTTCAATTACCCCATCATAAAAGTTTTTAAGGAAATCAAAGATCTGAAAGGCATTTCGCACTGCCAGTTTTAAACATTAGTCTTGTAAAATAATCAATTCCACTGACCTCTGTTGAACAGATCTTCCTAGGACACCATCTGGACAAACGTCTTACTTGGAGTTCACAAACAAAGCTTTAACGACAAGAAGCTTGAAGTTGTTTTTGATTACTCCATTTACATACATTTACTAGGTAAACGTTCAAAGCTCCATCTATTTACAAAAGACTCATTTACATGGCAGTAATTAGACTTGTTTGGACGTATGGAGTTTAGCTTTAGGGCTCCACTAAACCTTCGAATCTTAATTTTTTTTTTTATACAAAATATCTCGTTAATTAGATCTTGTTAATCTAAGTTAATTAAATAATTAAATAATTTGTAGTTAATTAGATAATTTGTATTCAATTATCTAATTAACTACAGATATTTTTTCTTGTTTTCATTTTTAAATTATTTTTATTATTTATTTATTTTTTATTTCTATTTTTTTAAATGTTTGTATCGTCTTGGTCACATCCAATTTTTGTTATTTTAGCCCTACTGAAGACCTGCAAGGCAGGTCGAAATGTCGGCACACCAAAAACAAGTTTTTCATTTAAAAACTTGACGTATTTATTCATCCTGACTGCACCCCTGACCATTTCATCTCCTTTTTTAAAAATGTTTTCCTAAATCCTATAATTACCCTAAAAATATCATTTGCGCTTAAATAGATAATTTAAGGCCTTACAAGGAAACAATAACAACCAATTTTTCACTTTGAAATTCAAAATCATGCTTTGTAGGTTAAATGGCTGACACGTTTTCAAGGTAATCTGAAAACCACCGAAATATGATTAATAAGCAATAAACGAGTATTAATGTTAAATTTCTTATCTCCCATTGATAATACCTATTGATGATAGCTAGCTTAATACTTAATATTACTTTTCTGATCTAATTTTTTTTTTCAATAAAAGATTTTCTTTCTTTAATTGTCACTTCTATTGCAATTATTTCTATTAGAAAACTAGTTTGCTAGTGTGCTAAACATTCATCTTCAGTTCTAAAACATACAAAATTTTCAATACAGTAGCACTATGTTACATGGATTATATATAATAAAGTTTTCAAAAATGTAAGACAGGAAATCAAATATTGGTACTCACCTAAGAGATATCTGAAATATATCCATAGTGGAAGGGGGAAGGGCCAAGTAGGTTAAATTTTTGGGGTTTACCATGAGATTTTCTCTATGACTCATTGGATTTTTTCGTTTCTGTTAGAAACAAATTTAAAATGGGTCTATTGGAGATGTTTATCTGGCCATTTAAATCTGGATCTGTTTTAAACGATTTTACTAATACTGTTTTTAGATACCGATTATTTTCTCAAGAATGGATTAAATCGAGAAATAACACGTCTCTACAATATATTGCAGTGTAGAGTTGAAAGGTCAAGATTCATTCCGTGGTTTCACTATAACTTTAACTCGCCTACGTGGGATTCAAACCCACCATTTTCTCTATAAGAACCTCGGCATTCGAGCTCTCTGTCTTTATTGTTTTATTTCGTTTCATTCTATAAAATTAAAACTTTTCTAGAATATTGTATTAGCATCAATAAACATTAGATAAAAAGAAAATAACAAATCTATTATATACCTTAGTTGCCATACCAATATGGAAATCCTCTTTTGATTTAAATTCTTGGTTTGAAGAGCCTTCGATGTTTGGGACTGGACTCGAATAATGATAAGTCCTATCTTGTCATTTAAATAATTTTAAAACCAAATGGAAATGCCGACTTTTCACCACGAGGTTATTGAAATTCAATCCGCAATGAGACTGAAGTGTTAATTGTTGATTAGTCTGGCACAACTGCAAGGTTTGCTTTCTGAAATATTAGTTCATTAATTGTTAATGATAATGGAAATTGGATATCCGTTTTAGGTTTTTATACCTTTATAAGGGTGATTCTCAAACTATAGGCAAATGTCTAGCTACCAAAATTCTTCATTTATATATATCAATTTATTGAAATTTACTACTATACAAATATGTACATCAAGTAAATGAGCTGATAACGATTACAATGACATGTAACAACTTGAAAAGAACTACTCATCAGTAGCATTTCAATAAAATTCTACACTAGAAGATCTCTAGGCCATCTTCTTTTCAGACGCCTCGGAGGATTATCGGGAATGAAGTGGGAAGCAAGTTGAGAAACTAATGGAATTGAGTGCTTATGGAGCTTACTAGATAGGTATCTGGTTTGGGCTAACTCAGCAACATATGGAACATTAAGGTCTTTATGGATAAGCTTATTGGTGACAAAGTAAGGGGCATTTAGGATTTTCCGAAGGATTTTGGATTGTAAGGATTGGATACGAGATGAATTGGATGGTTTAGTAGAGCCCCAAAGCTCAACTCCGTACGTCCAAATAGGTCTAATAACAGTCATGTAAATAAGTTATTTGTGATGAATTGGGAGGTTTGATCGTTTGTCTAGTAAATGTTGGAGTAGTCTGTAACGACGAGCAGTTTCTTGTTGCTTTAGTCTTGTATGTGGATTCCAAGACGTTTGTCAAAGTGGAGTCCTAGGTAGCGGATCTGTTCGACAGGGATTAGTGGAATATTATTGAAGGATACTGTTGGACAGGAACCAAAATTCTAAATTTAAATGTTGATAAATCTTGCTGCAAACATTTGGTACTTCCTGGAGGCTACCTGTGAGGATTATAGCTGGTGCAACAACACATGAATCACTTTACTTTATTTTTTTTAATTCAGTTTATAATTTTAACCAATGACAATGTGAATGCCCCCTCACCGATGTGGCTTTATACATGGCAATGTGAAAAAGGGATCTCAGTAGTTTAAAAAAAATTAATTTTGTTTAAAAAAAAAATTCTCCATTTAATTTCTGATTAGGAAACTCGAGGCAAATTTTCAATCCGAGCGACACTAACAGAGCTAGTTTCAAAATTTTAAATTTTTTATGAGGGGAAATAAAAAAAAATGTTACACCCAAAAAGTATAGACTCCCAGCCAAAATACACCAATTTCAAAAAAAATTATTTGTACATTTTAATTCCTATTTAACATCAAAGTAGGAAATCTTTGAATTGATGTTGAACAAAAAATAAAATTTAAGGCTCAAATAAAATTTCAGTCTCAGAAATTCGCCCAACCTTGGCCGAGTAGGTATACCTCCGGGTTCCCAAAATCTAATGCATTTCTTCTTCATGGCATTGAATATTCTTTATTATTATAAGTTAATAGAACATAGAATACTAAAGGAATAAAAAAAATCTTTAGTTTAATTACAGGCATTAAATGTAAACTTGAACACCTGGATGACATTGCTAATCAATGCAGGTGAGTGCTTTCTCATTATTAATATCCCAGAAATTGTTTGTGTCTATGCAACCTCCACAACTGCTGCAACACTGACTCAACATTCTGAGTCAACTGTTTAAATGACTCAACTTGAGAAAATTATCTCATTGTTTATATTCAACATGAAAAGTAAACAAAGCACAAAGCTGTTTTTTTTATGATGGTTTATTATTAATTTAATACCGCCCTTATAATTCTGAATACAAATTAATTAAAAATTTTTTGGTACATTGAAACTCCGATTATCCGGATCAATTTGGGCCGAAATAGATCTGGATACCCAAATATCTGGATAAACAGAATTACTATTGAATTAGATCATTGAAACAAAAAAATACAGACATATGTAATGTTTTAATGTATTTTATTGAATGATTAGAAATGTGGCTGTTAATAAAATTATATTTATGTAACAACAAAGTTTAGTTAACATGTCGGAAATCGTGGGTGTTCCGATACAGAACGCATCTACCATTTTTCCCCCAGATTCGACATTCCTAAGAGATTCTACAATGGACAGTTTTTCGGACACAGTTAATACAAAACGTTTTCTTTTAGGTGCCATAACTCTTTAAGTTTATAAAGACAATACTCGCCACGGCAATAGGGCCCAGGCTAAGTAAACCCGTGTAGGATGGATGTGCTATACATCTAGAAATTCGTCAAGTAAGTTTACTCAGAACTTGACTGTTATGAGGTGTATGGGGTAGGTAAAATAACCGGCATTTTTGGCGCTTTTTTTGCGATTTTAGGTATGAAGCTGATGGCTGCCGTAATTGCAAACTTCAGATTCAGATTTGGCACAAAAAAAACAACAACATGAAGATCCGTTGAGAATAAAAGTTCGGCAGTTTTTTCTTGAAAACGGACTTTTGGAGCCTGTTTTCACTTGACTATGACCGATATTTAGTTACAAACTTCTTTCTTAGATTATTCTCGGTACAGAAAAACTAAATTTAAAAATCACCTTGCAAATGGATTTTAAATGATCAATTAAAGTATATTAATATTATTTCGTTTTGCCTTTGAGGGAATAACAGAAAAGGAAAAGATAAAACTGTATATAAAATAAAAAAAGCAAAGATAAAAGTTGTTAAACGATTGGTTTTAACAGCTGTCTAAACGCGTGGCCTTCGGCCATGCTAACTGCTCAAGGTCTCGCAGTCAGTTGACAAAATAAAACTCAAAAGTTCTATTTAAGATTAGAACTTTTTTTTTTTATATACATTTGTTGAAATATACTACTGTACAAAATATATACATCAAGTAAATGTATTGACAACGATTATAATAAGTTAAAACTTGAAAAGAACTCCTCATCAGTAGCACTTTATTAAAACTTCTACACTAGAAGGTCCCTAGGCCATTTTCGTTTCAGACGCCTCGGAGGATTATCAGGAATGGAGTGGGAAGCAAGTTGAGAAACTAACGAATTTGAGTGGTGATGAAGCTTACTATGAAAGGATAGGTATCTGGTGTGGGCTAAATCAGCATCATGTGGAACATTAAGATCTTTATGGATAAGTTTATTGTGACAAAGTAAGAGGCATAAAGGATTTTTCGAAGGATTTTGGATTCTAAGGATTGAATACGAGATGAATTGGATGGTTTAGTGGAGCCTTCTCTTGGTAAATGCATTTATCAATATTTACAGTTAATGTTTTAGATTTTTTTAGTTAAATTTTAAAGTTAATATGTGCTTAATTTACAGTAATTTTGTTAGATTTCTCTTATTTTTTGGAAATGTTATTATTGACACGAATATTTATGATTGTTATTGTTATAATAAATTTATATGAAGTACTTGTATGTTAAAAAAAAAAAAAATAGAATACGTTTTTACGTTTTATTAGTTGGTTTCAGAAAACACTCAATGATTTTTCTATTTATTTCGTACTTCGTACGAATAAATACCTTACAAATAAAAGCAGAAAAAGCAAGCCTTTCAAATATTAAAAAAAAAGAAAACAGCTCATGGCTACTGAAATAAATTTTCAGAAAAAAAGCAGTAAACGCCCAATATGGAAAAATAAGAGTAACCAGAAAATTCATGTATTTAGGGGAATAATATGTTAAACGCTTCTGAGAAAGCGAGCATCCGAGAGAAAAAAAAAAAAAAAAAAAAAAAAAATTAGAAAATTTAAGTTTCTAAAAAGGCAAAATTTATACAATAAAAAGAACCTCTCCTCCAATGCAAAATTAAGGCATTACAACGCTGTGATAAAGCCTGTGATTTTGTATGGGATGGAAAGCACATACCTACCCATCTTGGAAAAGCTGCTAAGAATATAAAGGATGGTCTTAAGGAAAATCTGTGGGCCCAGGAAGACACAGGAAAGTTACACATGCGAAGATCCAAAGAAGAGATCTACAGAGAAATCAAAGACCTGGAAACCGAGATAAGAATTCGAAGATTGATGTTCTATGGCCACATGTAAAGGATGAAGGAGGAAAGATTGAACAAAATATCTTTACAAAATGTTTAGCTATAAAAGCATGGCAGGATACACGAAGGAAATAAGAGAAGAATTAGAGAACCTTAAAATTTCAGATGCCGACTGTCTGGATAGAGAAACATACAAGAGAACACTGAAAAATCTCAATAATATTAGAAGAGAAAAATATGAGGTGTACAAAATAGTCCGAAGAAAGAAAAGAAATGCAGTCGAAAATCATGAAACTGCGATGGGAAGAAAGTCAAGATTCCCAAAGAAGCCTAGTCAATGATATTCGCCTGGTACTTAGTTGTTTATTTCGTTTAACGTCACTTTATGCTGCTATGGCTAATCGGACGATACTACGGTGGGAGTCCTAAATTTAGCCTATCCAGGTATAATTAGGACAGGGATCTTTAACGAGTACCTGACATCGCACAGGCTCGGGACCCCATTTTACGTCCCTTCCGAAGGACGGCATAGTTAAGGATTTTTTACTCCCTTTAAAAAATCCTAAGGTCATCTGCCGGGCTGCGAACCCGCGATCTTGGGTTTAGTAGGTTGCTATGCTAACCACTACACCACAGGTGACCCCGCCTGGTCCTTAGTGGTCGTTACGTGAAAATAAATAAACATACTTTCTTCCTTTATGATAGTCCAAATATTTTTTAGAATAGTTTATTTTCCTCAAGGCTTTGTTGGAGAGAAAGGCCATGGTTCGCATTCGTAAAGAGGTGTAGGCTGAATAATAATCGTAGCATTAGGATTGATGAATTAATTGTCACTTCTATTGAGATTATTTTATTAGAAAACTAGTTTCGGATGATGAACATTTATCTTCCGTTCTAAAACATACAAAATTTTTTCAACCCATCAGTACTATGTTACATGGATTATATATACTAAAGTTTTTAAAAAGGTAAGACAAGAAATCAAACATGGGCACTCACCTTCGAGGTAACTAAAACACTGAATTCGTGTGAAGTAAAAGGGATCAGGTAGGTTAAATTTTTTATTTACAATGGGGTTTCCCTTATGACCCATTGGATTTTTCCGTTCCTATGGGAAACTAATTTAAAACGGGGGCTATTGGGCATGTTAATCTGATCATTTGAACAAAAATCTGGATCGGTTTTAAAACAAAGTCTTTATTAAATATGTGGTTATTTTCATTTAGATGGATAGTGAAATTGGAATTTTGGGTCATATTAGTGTATGCTCTTATATGTTCTTTTACTCTTTGATTTACCGATCGTCCAGTTTTTCCCGTGTATTTTGCTTCACATTTTATTTCGTATACGCCGCTTTTTTAAAAAGGGTCTATTTTGTCTTTCGGTGAAGGGAAGTATGATGACAATGGTTTATCTATTTTAAATGCTGGGTTTAAACCTAATTTTTTTAATTCTTTCCCGACTTCTACCTGCTCCCTTCTACTTCTCACGAATTCAGTGAGAAGTCCATTTCTGTTTTAGTTACCTCGAAGGTGAGTGCCCATCTTTCATTTCTTGTCTTAACTTTTTAAAAACTTTAGTATATATAATCTATGTAACATAGTACTGATGTGTTGAAAATTTTTTGTATGTTTTAGAACTGAAGATGAATGTTTAGCATTCGAAACTAGTTTTCTAATAAAATAATACCAATAGAAGTGAGAATTAATTCATCAATTCTAATTGTATTGATCCTTCTATACCATCATGGTGTACCTCAAGCAATAATCGTAGTCTTGTAAATCCTAATTTTATAGTCTTCTAATTTATTTGGATATATTTATTATTCCGTAACTATATTCTTTTTCTTTTTCAAAATATTTTTTAAATAAAATTTAAAACACTTTTACTAGATCTAGGTAGTGAGCTAACCAAAATCTAAATCAAACAATCTTACTAATTAAATAAATTTTATTCAATTTTAATTTTTAAATTGTTTTAATTCTACCTAACTTAAAGATATGAGTGCTACGGTTGATAGAACATTCTTATATATGGCAGTTGCCCTAACTAAGTTCCCCTTCGCATGACTTTACATCGCGTGATGTTATCAAGACGTTCCCATTACAACTCATCATTTCTTTGTTCCCTGTCTGATGATATTTCCTGTGAGTTCTCAAGTAGATGTAGTTTCTCCGGCTAAGTTTGATGTAAGATTATTTTCCCATCTAAAAAAGCAATGAATACAAGTTCAAGATGGCTTTACAAACTAGCTGTGACAGGTAGAGTATAAACAATTAAGCACTTGAGGTTATTATGATGTTATAGAAGGATCAATATAACTGAAGAATTATTTGCCTCTTCTTTTGGAATTTTTTTCTAATCGAAGGCTAGTTTCGAATTTTAAAATTCATCATCAGTTCTAAAAACATACAAAAAAATTTAAAACATCAGAACTTTGTTACATAGATTATATATATATTAAATTTTTAGAATATAAGACATCTTTATACTTATCTCAGGAAAATAGTCCAGTCAATAAAGGATTATAGAGTGCGTTTTCTGTAATCCTAGGTTTTTCTTCGGAAACATGTTCAGGGTAGTTAGGAAGTAAACATACTAAAAGTCCTGGAGTGTTCGGGCCTGGGAACAGGAAGAGAGGTAATTAAATTTTCTACAACTTTTATATTATACACATTTTTCATATTCTGTACCGTTTCCGAGATATACGCTTCGTAAATGTGAACATTTTCGAAAAAAAAAACATTTTCACCTCACGTTTTCTGTTAAACTTCCCTCTATATCTACTGAAACGTTCATCCTACGACAAAAGCCTTGATTATTAATATTGTAGAAAATTAAATTTTCTTCAAAACACATTTATATATGCCCATTTATCTTAAACTTGTCCAAAGAGACATAAATTTTAACTTTTCTTGGTAATACAAACATACTAATAAAAGTTCCTCAGGTTTGCCAAGCGTATATCTCGGAAACGGCACAGAATATGAAAAATGTGTATAAAATAAAAGTTGTAGAGAATTTAATTATCTTTAATTTAGTAAACAGTCATGTTTTTCATACGACATACTGGGTTCGAGATATGAGCGCAAAACCAAAACAAGGGACCTTCCGCGCCCCCTTCTTCCTGTTCCCAGGTCCGAAAACTCCAGGACTTTTTGTATGTTTACTTTCTAACTACTTAACATGTTTCTGAAAAAAAAAACTTCGAATTGTAGAAAACGCACTCTACATACCATTTCAGGCCTTCATTGACTGGACCAATTGGATCTTTTAAACGATTTGTTAAATTTAAATCTTGCTTTTTAAGGCAGTTTCTTCATATTGGGTGTACGCATCTTTGCAATCCGACATAAAACGTAGCTTACCTTTATTTTTACTGATATTAACTTGAGTTTCTGCTTCAGTTAGTTTAAAATTGTAATCCAACTTCTTAATGTTCCGAGAACAAACTCATATCTTCAACAATCTTAATTTTTGTTTGCAGTTGCTATGTTTATTCTGCCAAGTGCTTTTTTTAATCTTGGATCAAGGAGTGTTGATCTCTTTACAAAAATATCGACTTCATTAATATGGAATAATATGGTTATTAGAGAAAGGAATCGATGTATAACTGTATCGATATAAAATTGCAGCTTCCTTATTGTGAACGCAAAACTTAATAAGTAGTCGTTAGATTACTTGAAATGTTTACTTAACTTCCATTTCTATATAAGAGTGTTTTTAAATATATTTTCTCCGGGGCTTCCCACGGGAACGGGAAAGCCCTTCCGTTTCGAGAGGTTTAAATAGAAATAATTATATCTAAAATATGACTTTCTATAAAAAGTATACATTATATTTATGAATGCAGCTTCCGTATTTTTTGTCTACAAAACTCGATAAGATAGATTGATTTGAAAGTCTTACTCGACATTCCATTTTTATTGAGTGTTTTTATGTACTTTTTATTCTGAATTCCCCACGGGAACGTAGATTACAATGCGTTTTGAGAGGTATTACTAAAAAAAAATTATATATGACTAATGGGTTAATATAGAAAGTATATCTTATATAAACAAATGCAGTTTCAGTATGTTTGCCATGTTTCCGTGTTTAGAGAAATCAGCTCATTTCATTACTTCACAGCCCATTTCCATAATGGTTTAAAAACAAAACTATCTATGAACATGGAGGAAACAAAGGATAAGATAATATTTATCAATGTAGATCATGGGCGCCTTATAGCAACTAAACAAGGTTCCTTACTAATGATAATTTGTGTTATTTTCAAGAAAATAACTGAAATTTAGAAGAATATTCTCATTAAACTGTCTGTTCATTATTTAGAATTATCTTCGACAGTGGATTAAGAGTAGAGATGTGTCTTATCGAGAAAAGTAACGGAATCGAGAATCATAATCGATACCTAAGTATAGTTAGGTGCTAATTATGTTTAGCTGAAGGTTTGCAGATCGTAAGATAATTACGAAGAAGTTCGGAGAATTAGAAGCAAGTTGAGATACTTGTAGATTTGGGTGATAATGCAATGAATGAAAGGATGGGTATGTAGTAGGGTTGGGCGATAGTCGATAGTTACTATCGATATATCGATAGGTAATGCCTATCGATGGTCACTATCGATAGTGTCGACTATCGATAGATATTTTTTAACCTCAAGTTTTGAAACTCGCGGAATTATGCTGATCTGTCTCTGTCCAGTGTCGAGTTCTTTTGAAATTAAATTCGGAATTTCTAGAACTCAAGGGTTCTCTCAAAGATTAAGCCAAAGGAAAGCAGAAATGCTAGTTTTTCTTTCGGTAAATATGTGGCTCAAGGAGCAAACTGGACTCTTGCAATTAACTATTTCGTTATTTTTCGTTTCTGAAGATTAGATTTGTTTATTATTATTGTATATTCAAATAAATTAGTTTTTTTCTCTCATCTTTATTTTATAATCTTATAATTTATAATTCTGCAAATTTCAAATAGTAAGTAGATGATTAAATTTAATTAAATTAGTTTAAATTCTTTATTGAATAGCTTTGAAAAAAAAAAGGAAGCAACTATTGAAAAACTATAGATAGCAATCGATAGCTCTCAACCGAAAGTATCGGCCTATCGATAGTGCTAACTATCGACTATCGCTCAATCCTAGTATGTAGTACATTCCAAATCAGGAAAATAGTTAGAAAGTAAACATACAAAAAGTCCTGGAGTTTTCGGACCTGGGAACAGGAAGAGGGGCGCGCGGAAGGTCCCTTGTTTTAATTTTGCGCTCATATCTCGAACCCAGTGCGTCGTATGAAAAACATGACTGTTTACTAAATTAAAGATAATTAAATTATCTACAACTTTTATTTTATACACATTTTTCATATTCTGTGCCGTTTCCGAGATATACGCTTGGCAAACATAAGGGACTTTTATTAGTATGTTTGTATTACCAAGAAAAGTTAAAATTTATGTAACTTTTGACAAGTTTAAGATAAATGGGCATATATAAATGTCTTTTGAAGAAAATTTAATTTTCTACAATATTAATAATCAAGGCTTTTGTCGTAGGATGAACGTTTCAGAATATATAGAGGGAAGTTTAACAGAAAACGTGAGGTGAAAATTTTTTTTTCTCGAAAATGTTCACATTTGCCAAGCATATATCTCGGAAACGGTACAGAATATGAAAAATGTGTATAATATAAAAGTTGTAGACAATTTAATTACCCCTCTTCCTGTTCCCAGAACCGAAAACTCCAGGCCTTATAGTATGTTTACTTTCTCACTACCTTGAACATGTTTCCGAAGAAAAACCTTGGATTACAGAAAACGCACTCTATAATCCTTTATTGGCTGGACTATTTTCCTGAGATAAGTATAAAGATGTCTTATATTCTTAAAATTTAATATATATATAATCTATGTAACAAAGTTCTTATGTTTTAAAATTTTTTGTATGTTTTTAGAACTGATGATGAATTTTAAAATTCGAAACTAGCCTTTATATATATATATATATATATACTACATTTTATAATTACTTTGGTTTCCTTGTTAATAAGGAATGAATATGAACTTGTAGGTTATTACTTATTGCACTTAAATGAGACAGATTTTAATATATCTGTACCTCTGAGGTACAGAACACTATGTCATTTCCGTAACTTTACATGAGAACAGTTTAAAGAAAAAATATTTCATATCCTGAACTGTTTATTATAATTATGTGTACGAAATAAATCTTGACTTTCCCATCCAGGCTAGAATAGGACCCTAACCACCTCCCCCCCAAAAAAAAAAAATATATATTTTTTTGTAACTTACCTTACAATTAATTTGTCTTGGACATAGAATTCTATACCTCTGTATAAAGGGGAAAAAGGTGAATAACAATACGTAATAATGTATTTTTGTTAAAAAAAGGACATAGTGTTGTGTGCCTCCGAATTACAGATATGTATAATCAAAGTTAAAAATTCTATGCTTAAGTCTAACTATTCTTAATATAGTCCTGTAGATGGGTCTTTTCTAGCTTATTGGGAGATAAGAAAGTTTGTCGAGAAGCGTTTATATTAAAAAAATTACATTATTACATTATATATTATTCTTGGCAGGACACGAACCGGCCCCGTGGAGGAACCACTCTTTGATAGCTCTCCTTAATGACTGTTCCTACTCACTAGATCACGGAGTTATTTTTTCCCCGGCAGTTTCAGTAATCGTCAGGGAAGGAAGATAATGGGTTAACGAGTTCGTGTGGGTATGGCGTTTAGTTTCGAAGGATTTTCGGTTTGCAACAGAGCGGTTAACAAGGCCAGCTTTGGATAAATGGCTTCGGGTTGTAATCATGAGAATCAAAGTGTGTAAACTGCCGTAAAAATAAATGACAGCGGTGTTAGAACTATTCGAAGACCTTGATTTTATGGACTGAAATGGCTGAATGGGTAATTCAGTTTTTCTAGGATGTTCTAAAATCATTTGTTGCCTTTCAAAGATCAATATTTGGTTACTGATTTAAAACATTGGCCAGTTAGATTTAGCTTATTTCTTAGCTTTTCTCTTTCAATTTATTTCTGTATTTAAACTACTTTTCCATCACCGCGATTCATTACCACTAAGTACTCGTCAACTTTTGGTATCATTTCTTGCTTTTCCCAACTTTGACTACCGCTACATAGTATATGGAGGACTGTCTAGTGAGCTTGAAATGAGATGTAAAAGATTAATGAACTGTTTTTTTTTTTTTTTCACGAATAGGCCATATTTCTCTCTAGGCCATACCCTCCTTTTGCTCCTTCCTGTCCACAAGAAACGCTATTCCTTCTATATTCTTCTCTATCAAGGCAGTCACGTTCCTCAATCCTCAGTTTGCTGGTCTCCTCTTTTAGCTGTTTTATGTATCCCTGGACACTCTTATAATCCCAAATTTTCTGAAAAATAGCCTTATTAAGTCTTTCCTCAGGCATTCTTACCATGTGTCCATAGAACTTCAGTCTCTATTCTTATATCCGTCTCTATGTTCGTTGTTTCTTTGTAGGTCTCCTTGTTTGATCTTAACCTGTATCCTTCCTGGGTTTCCCTAGGGCCGTAAATTCTCCTTAGGATCTTTCTTTCTACTTTCAGCATTCTTTCCAGGTTAGGAAGGTTCATGGTATCTGTCCCATATAGTATAACTGGCTTTACTACAGTATTGTAGTGCCTGATCTTTGCTTTTTTGGACAGGGTCTTTTTATTGTAAATGTTACTGGCTACAAAGCTCAATCTCTCCAGTCCAGCGATCTTTTCCTTCATATCTTCTTTCTGAAGTTTGTATCTGTGGTCATCAGTTCTGAATGAATAATAAAATGAACTGTTTTATTAGATCTATTTTTGGGATTTCTAGACGTTCTCACATATCTCACAGGTATTCTGAAATTGGTTGGCTTTACCCCAGTTTCCGACGTCAATACTTCCTAGGTGCACTCATATTTCAATCCTTGAAAACCAAAAAACCCATCTATATCATGAACTCCTTACCCTGCGCTCCCCCATCCACCTATTAAATACTAGAACCCAACCCATCAACCTGTACACTCCTACACATCCTAACTGCATCCTTCAAAAAATCCTTTATTATCTGCGCTTCCTCTTTATGGAATTCATTTTATATTTTTCTCGGATTATATATGGCTTGTCTTCAAATTTTGAATGCTCATGGAAAAACTGTAACACTATCTGTTTTTAAAATCTTTAAAGTGTATAAAATAATAAACCGATATGTTATATATTTTTATGTAGCGGATTGAAACGTTTACTTATTAACGTAAGATTAATAAACCATACGACGCCACTAGATGCGTGGCGGACTTCAGAAATCCGACGTGCATGCTCATAAATCTGGATCCGTGGGATCTGGTCTGTTTCGGTCCTAGATCCGACGGATTTGCCCCACACACGGGCAGATTATCGACGGATGTGGCTTGACGGTTTCAAACCTGACAAACCAGAACGGTTTGTTAAGGAGCAGCAGAGTTTAGATCCGTCGGATCCGATCCGTCATGGATCTCCATCGCAGATTTTCGACGGATCGGGTTTGACGGATCGGAGGTAATGTTAAGGGGCACGAGAGATCAGATCCCTCAAACCAGATCTGCCAGATCAGATCCGTAGGATCAGATCCCTCAACGAAATCCGTCCGTGTATGGCTAGCTATTGCCCATCTCAATTCGAAAAAGTACCACTCTTACTCCCTTTAAACATCAACTATTTCTTTACCTCCTGGATCTTCAATCTTCCGAGCAAATGTAAAACATGAATATTTATGTAATATACATTATAATATTATACATAAGATGTATCCTTTTACAATATTTCTTCATTTATTTTGTAACTCATAATTTAATTATTAATCAGTTTTTATTATAATTTATTATCATAGCCAGACGATTGTTCTATGTATTGTACTCATTGGTTATTCTTAGGGGACAAGTTGTCCCAGAATAAAGTTCATTTTTCTTCTACTTCTTCTTATTCACTAGATGTTTTTTCTTATACAGATTAAATTTCAATGAACATATTATTAAAATAATTTTATAAATGAAGGTAGTTGAGTTGTTTCTCTTTGTTATTTTTTTTAAAATCACACTTCTTTCAATGTCTATTTATCTCTTTATACTATTTCGGTCGATATCATAAAAATATGATAATTTGTATTTTTTCGTTTTGGAATCTGACAAAGATTTTTTTTTTTTTTTTTTAATCTTTTTAACTCAAAATACAAACCTGTATTTCTATTATAAAGTTTAATTTATTAATGCCTTTTTAAAAATGTCTGTATTGTTGATTTTTCACCTCAAACTTATTTCCTATGTTTTAGTGGTAAAACGATTTAGTACCCTTGAAAGGCCATTATTCTCCTAAGACGCGAACCCTCGACTGGAAGACAAACTCCTTCCAGACGACATAAACACCAGAGAAGGATATGCTTCCTATATCCTTATACAAGACTTGTGGTGTTCCTTTATTGGCTCGGCCTTCCGCTGCCTCCATGATATTCTACTGCGATGTTTCCTGCTTACGGGAATAGATGGCGGACGCGTCTCTTATCTGAACCGTTTGAATAATTTGTCCCGAGAGTGGATCGAACCGGCCGTGGTCACATTGTTCTCTCTGACTATAGTCACTCATGTACCTATTTCGGTGTGCTTTATGCTCTCCAGGAAGTACACATGGCAGAGGAAATTCGGTTTAACTGTTGCGTTTCCCATATACACGTGCCGCTTTTGTTGTACTAGTAAATATAGGCCTCAAAGTTTTGAAAACATGAAATCCTGCAATTATTTCCTTGGGTCTAGGTTTTATTTCGGCTGATAAAATTATTTATTCTATTATACAGTAGAAACTCGATAATTCGTCATGAGTGGGGGAGAGGGGGTGACGAAATAACGGAAGTGACGAATTACTGAATTTTGTTAATAAAGTAACAAAAAAGCATTTCAAACTATATAATTGTATTTTTTTTTTTTTTTTTTTTTTTTTTTTGCAATTGATTGAATGTAAAAACGACCAGATGAACATTATAAACATTGGACTTGAGTGACAATGACAAAAAACACAAAAACCATGGAACAAAATCATTTTTAAATAATGAAGTCATATACGAAAACGTACGTGAATGTATAAAATAGAGAAAAAAAACAGACATACATATAATATTTATTCAATACATACATTGTTCCACGCATCAGCTACATTGAAAATGGCATATATAATTGTGTTCCTGAATCAGAAGAAATAAAATTCAGAGAAAGAAGCTTTTTTTCAGATGAGGTTGTAGTTTATAGAGTCTTAACTGATTTCGGGAATTCATCAACTGCACTCATATTTCCTTTTCATCTCTTACTTCAATCTATGGAGAGATCGACTCAGGGCTTGTTCTGTTCGTTTTTTCAATCAAATGATTTTAAAAATGTATAATTATATGCGTATTTTTTAGTGACAAACCAAATGAGGCGGTTTAAAGATTAAATAATTAGTAAGGGGAAAAATATTTACGTATGTATTTTTTTTTTTTCTCTTTATTTGTTTAATCCACACCTGTCACTTAACATGTGACAACAAGGAGATGTGATAAATTGTTGTATAAAAGATAATTGGCATGTCAGACGATGAGGGAGGACAGCACCCAGCACCTACTTACTCCTAACATGAACATGATATTTAATTAGTTTTAACGGAGTAGATCCCTCAACCAACTCCTTTTTAGTCTCCTTTGGGTATTATCTGGCAAGCTTATGGAGGCCATACTTTGTATTAAATTATTGATATGTCCGTGAAGTTTGTCGTGAAGTCTTTTATATAAAGTCTGGATGTGATCTTGTACCATGGGTATGTGGTCTAAAGTTTTGTTATTGACATACCAGGGTGATTGTGTAATGAGTCTTAAAGTTTTGTACTGGAAAGTCTGTATTTTTTGGATTTGTGTTTTTTTAGCAGTTCCGTAAATTTGTGAGGCGTACGTCCATAGAGGTTTTAATAAGTAAGTATATTCGTATGTATTTAATTTTGTTATTTATAGTCGCCAATTTAAAAAACAAAACAAAAAAAAATCATCTGACGAATTAAAGAATAAGACCATTTATCGAGAGACGAATTAACGAGTTTCCACTGTATTAGTCGAGTATCGACCTAGGTGACAAATACCCTTTTGGGGTACACCCTTAAAAAGTAAAAAAACTCTGGTGTTTGAGTTGTCCATTCAATGAGTGGTGAAATGAGGGACGTAGAGTCCATGAAATATCCGATTATTTTTTACTTCATAGCTTAGTTAGATGATAAACATAGTAAAAGTCCCCGCCCTGGGGGTAAGTTAACGGTGAGGGGAGAGGAGAAAAGGTCCCATACTTGGGTTTTTCTATTATATCTTAAAAACAGTAGACTCTAGAAAAAAAATGTTTAAAAACAAATTAAAGCTAATTGAGTTTCCTATAAAATTGATCCTATACATATTTGTCGAACTTTCAATAGTTTTCGAGGTATACTTTATTGAAAATCGATAATTTTCTCAAAATAATAATTTTTTCCTTACTTTTTGTCAAATATTTGTTTCCAGTGCCTTCCACGATCATTTCTCAGAAAAAATGAAAGTATCAAAGTTATAGAGAGCATTAAATTTACTTTGATTTCATCTATACGTTTCTGGCATTTGAAACAAATGTTTGACAAAAAGTGAGGTAAACATTTTTATTATTTTTTTTTTCCCAAAGTTATCGATTTTTAATAACGTATATCTTGAAAACCGTTGAAAGTTCGACAAATATGTATATAATAAATTTTATCGTAAATTTAATAAGCTTTAATTTTTATTTGTAATATATTTTTCTAGAGTCAACCGTTTTCGAGATATAATCCAAAAACCCTAAAATATGGGACCTTCTCCCCTACCCCTCCGTTAGCTCATCCCCTAAGGGGCAGGGACTTTTGGTATGTTTATCTTTTAACTACTAACGGAGCTATGAAGTCAAAAATTAATGCATATTTCATGCACTCTACAATGTGTTAATTGACTGGAGGACTAGATTGGGTTTCTAGCGAAATCAACACTAACTTTGCCAAGAAACAGTACAACCTTACTCAACTACTTTAATTACTAAACCCAAGACGGGTCATAGTAGTAGTACAGGTTTAATTTTTTTAAATTAAGAACCGTAAGCAGTATGCATAAATTAGAAACACACTAGAAAAAACAAACAAAAAAAACAAAATCAAAACTAGTATTTTATCTGCCTTAAATTTTAAATTGCATCTAACCTTAGTTACTGATCTTTGCATGCCCACTCTTTGTATAGACTCAAATTTCTTTCATAAGTTATTATCAAATAAAAAAAAAAATCTGATAGTTATTTTTTTAAAAATTTATAAATATAGTCGGGTCGAAAGAGTAATATTTCAAGTGTCACTTGTTTTGACAACTTTACTCAAACCGTTGCCAAAGCAACGACCTTCTCTTTCTCGTTTATAGAATGAATGAACCGAATTATTTTTCGAGTTACACAGAACTCAACGGTCACCTGATCAACGATTCCCTTATTTATTTCTAGAATATAATTTATCGGTATTTCAAAATGTGTGGATAAATATATGTATAATATGGATAATTTCTTAACTAATAGCTAACTTTATGTTTTGAGATAACCTATGTTACTTAAAATTTTATTGTAACCTGTTTTTTCACTTTAGGGCATGATTATGAGAACGATATAGTATCGAAACGTCGCCAAAATAGTTGTTTTTATTTTTGACTGAACCTCAAGAACCTTATTAAACATTTATATGTATATATATATATATATATATATATATATATATATATATATATATATGTATATATATATATATATATACACAGGGTGTTTGGAAGATCAATTTTAATCAATTGATTAATCAATTTTAATTTAAGTTATTTAAAAAATCAATGCCGCGTTTACCATAATGAAGGAAGAATTTATTTTTAGAACAACCACCACAGAAATAAGAAAAAGATATCGTGCTTGTATTAGAAATAGTGGAGATCATTTTGAGCAATACCTGTGATACTCTACAAATTAAATTTATGAATAATTTAAAATTAGTTTAATTTTGTTCCCTGATTATTGTTTACAAAAATGTAGATAAAGTTTACTCTGATAAAATCGAAATTCCGAGAAAGAAAGAGGAAATATGCAGTTTAACCTATGCTATAAAGAAACACAACTATTTGTAACGTTTTGCATAAAAAATATGATTCGATTCATTATTATTGTCAGTGTGCGCTGGTGGCACCCTTTTGTTACTTTATAAAAAATAAAAAAAAAATAGATGTGCTGCGTGCCTGCAAATGGTATTTTTTTAAAGAGTATTAAATTTGGCTGTTGCGCTTACTTTTTTTTTTATTGAACCTAAACTTGAAGTTCATAATTTTTATTTTTTGCTTTTGACAAGATTTAACGATCTCCCGTTTTTTTTTGGTATTTTTTTTTGCACCATATCTTTTTTATTTTACATGGACAATGTATTAGTAATTACAGGAAAAAAATATGGCGTTGATATATCAGTAAACAACGGAGTTATAAGGCATAAATGTTTGGATTTAGCCATTTTTACAAAAAAATTCATAAAAAAAAAAAACCGTAAGACTTTGTATACAGGTAAGTGACCTTAAATAGGTTCAAAATGAACCTCCCTACCCCAGATAATTTTTTGGCCAACGATCTTCCGAACACCCTGTATATATATATTTTTATATATATATATATATATATATATAATTTTCCACATACATCGATTTACTTATTTCGTGTTGTAATTATTTTAACGAGTCTAGACACTGTCATTACACTGATAAATTTAAAACGCAATAGAGACGCGGAAGTCACGTGATCGCTGTATTCCTGTATCTTTCCTTTTAGCTTTTTTTCGTTTTTATAAATTAAATTAATTTGTCTAATAAATTTGTAAATTTCAATAAATTTTATTTATTTATTTGTTTTAAAATAATGATTAATCGATTTCGGATGATTCGTATATTTAGCTCTATATTATTTTATTTTATCTTTAAGGTATTTATTTTTATCATGATGCTTCTTATATATTTGTTTGATGTATTTGTAAATTTCAATAAATAATTTATTTAAAAAAAAAAAAATGATTAATCGATTTCAGACGATTTATATTTAACTCTATATTCTTTTATTTTTTCTTTATGTATTCTTATTTCTTTTTTTTAATTCATCTGATATATTTTTCTGATACATTAGTAAATTTCATTAATATTTTTAAAAATTAAATAATGATTAATCGACTTCGGATGATTCATATTTTGTTATTATTTCATTATTTTTATTATATAGTCACTCTTTATACATTCATTTATTAATTTTAATTACATATATAATTTCAAAACTATAATATGATACAATTATCGTATAAGCCAAATTTATTTTTGTTTTGTTACATTCCTTCATAAAATTAACCTATAAGAATTTACTATATCTTTCTATTTATAATAATTTAAAAAATAATAAACTTATAATTTGTCATAAAGATTCTTTAGTTGTATTTATATTTATTTATTTTTATTTTTTCCAGGTATGTGGATTCCTCTTAACACAGCCAATATACTGACTGATATAACCGGTATGTTTTCATTTAGTTTTTTATTTTATAGTAATGATCGAATTTTCTTGCGATCAAAAATAAATTGGATCAAAAATTCTTAAATATGCAAAAAAATAAAAAATAATAAAAAGTTGTCACAAAGAGAAAGATTGTATTTAAATTCGTACCTTGTACCAAGGCCAATTATAAAATAAATAAACTAAAAATTCAATAAAATTAATGTTTTGCTGTTAATACTAACAAATTTTAAATTAATAAAATTTAATACTAACAAATTTAAATCTCTAGAATACTTTCAAAATTTGAGGACAAAAGATAAAACTATTACAATACTAACGGACAGTCAGTGTACTCTATACATTATAAAAAACAGACAGTGTCATAATCCCATCACTGAAAAAATAAGATCATTGCTAAGACATCTACAAACTGACGATAACAATCAAATTTCATTCAAGTGGGTAAAAGGGCATTCCGACATAGCGGGAAACGAATTGGCTGACAAGGCTGCAAAAGAGGCTTCAAAGGATACTTCCCTTCCTATATCAAATAGTATGATATCTAAGGAACACTTAAAACACCTGCTAAAAACACAAGCAGTAGACCAGTGGCAGACACGTTGGAACACAACACACAAGGGAAGACATCTACACAACTTCATTCCAGACTTACCTACATTAAATCAAACTCATGGACTAACTTCTACATTATACAATACAATCACAGGACATGTGGTAGTAAACAGTTATTTCTATCGATTTAAAATAAGAGATTCATTCTTATGTCCATGTGATTTCACTCAAGAACAAAATATACACCACCTCATATATGAATGCAGACTACTCACTGACTACAGAACTATTCTACAGACAAAAACAGTACAGAAACTAGGACATTGGCCGGTGGATGGTCAATGTTTGATGAACAATTTATTTGAAAATTTCCAAATATTTCTTAAAAATTCAATCATTAAAATAGACGATATAAATATGAAATATCTCTAAACCTCTAAATATTCATAAACTTTTCTCTACATAACTTTGTTGCTTGATTTTGTTCAATTTTGAATTATTTATGTTATACAACTTCTTGTTCTTTGTTTTATTTTATTTTATTTTTCTTGTTTATTTTTATATTTTTTATATTAACCTTTCAACACATGTAAAATTATAATCAAATCAAAAATAATATTTACATGTACATTGTATACTTTGTACAATGTGTACAGAAAAAATAAATAAAATCCCTTCCAACTGGGTTACTGCTGGAAGGAAAACACTAAAAAAAATACTAACAAATTTTAAATTAATAAAATGTATGATAAAAAACTTAAAATTACTATTGGAAACAACCGTAAATTACTGTTTCAAGTCGTATAAACATGTGATATTTATACAAAATAAAAAAACACACGTTTTCTTTTAATTTTATGTAATTCAATTTAATTTAAAGCTAGAAAACGAAAAATGCTAATCCGAATGAAAATCCGGTCTTTATTTATTAACTATTGAATTAATTTAAGAGCAATTGTAATAATAAAGTAAAATTTTGTCTAATTCTAAGCCTTAGTAATTGCTATATTGTCCCCCAGGGATCGTGGTTACATTTATAATTATATTGTGAGTTATGAGTGGTCATCTTTTTGTGTATACAGGTGAGTAGCTCTTAGTATAAAAACAAAAATTGAGTGAAACTAGATCAAAAATGTAGAAAAATGCCGCAGATCTCGCCTTTCTATTCCAATCCGTTGCAGATATGCGATAAATCAAAGACTTTGTTGAGGAAACCACGTTTTTTGCCATAAAGCCTCTAATACCTCCACATTGTTTAAATATTTTTCAAACTTTGACCACATTTCTATCTATGAATGTTTGAAAAATATATAAACAATGTGGAGATATTACAGCTTTTATGGCAAAAAAAGCGTGGTTTCCTCAAAAAAGTCTCTGATTTATCGCATATCTGCAACGGATTGGAATATAAAGGTGAGGTCTGCGATATTTTTCTACATTTTTGATCTAGTTTCACCCATTTTTTTTTTTTTAAACTACGAGGTACTCACTCTGTATAATGGACTTGTTATTTTGGTGCATTTATTGTAATCTTCCATTTAACATTTCAGTGGTACAGATAGGCTATAAAATAATATTAAAACATAAAAAACAAATGAAAGAATGGACCTTACTGTATGTCATGTGTTAAAAGTTTAATTACCAGGTATGCAAGTTTAAAATGTCGTTTTAATTCCAATAGAATGCGCTCTTAGCCTATTGAAGGATTTGCTTATCTCTAAACGCTATTTTGTTTGTTAGTCATTTGTTTACAAAAGTCAGTTGTTTTTAAGTCGTTTACGTGGACGTATCATACCTTTCTTTGGTGTTAAAAATGTCTAATTTTAAGCCAAATAAAGAGCATTTGCGGCATGTCATGATTTTCTTATTTAATCAAAAGAAAAAGGCATCTGAATGTCATCGAATTCTTGTTGAGACTTATGGCGATGTTGCTCCAACCGTCAGGACATGTGAACGTTGGTTTCAAAGTTTCAAACGTGGTGATTTTGATGTTACTGATCAAAAACGAGAAAATCGACCAAAAAAGTTTGAGGACTTCGAATTGCAATCTTTATTAGACGAAGACAATACCCAAACCCAACAAATGATGGCAGAACAGTTGAATGTCACTAGGCAAGCCATTTCCGATCGCCTGAGAGCTATGGGAAAGATTCAAAAGGTTGGAAAATGGGTTCCACATGAATTGGACGAACGACAGATGGAAAAACGAAAAAAAAACTGTGTGCGAAATGCTGCTTTTACGCCACGAAAGAAAGGTTTTTTTTTTTGCATCGAGTTGTAACTGGCGATGAAAAATGGATTTATTTTCAGAATCCCAAACGAAAAAAATCATGGGTAACGCCAGGACAACCTTCCACATCGAGTGCAAGACCGGATCGTTTTGGGAAGAAGACAATGCTGTGTGTGTGGTGGGATCAGAAGGGAGTAGTCTACTACGAGCTTCTCAAACCCGGCGAAACAGTCAATACCGAGCGCTACCGACAACAAATGATCAATTTGAGTCACGCATTGATCGAAAAACGCCCAGAATGGGCTCACAGGCACGCCAAAGTCATTCTTCAGCATGATAACGCTCCTGCACATTCAGCCAGATTGACTAAGGAAACGATTTCTTCGCTTGGTTGGGAACTCCTACCCCACCCGCCGTATTCACCTGACCTGGCGCCTTCTGATTATCACCTCTTCTCATCGATGGGACACTCATTGGCGGAGCAACACTTCAACAATTTCGAAAACGTACGAAAATGGCTCGATGAATGGATTTCAAATAAAGATGAAGCATTCTTTTGGAATGGTATCCATATATTGCCCGAGAGATGGACAAAATGTGTAGAAAGCGAGGGTCAGTACTTTAAATAAAATATATTATACTTTTTTTTAATTTACTGTGTATATATTTTAAGAAATAAACGACATTTTAAACTTGCATACCTGGTACATTCGAAAAAGACTGACTCAACAATATGAGTCAGCTGTAACCAGTTACTGAGATAGTATTCATTAGGAAATGTGTTCTATTTATATTCAAGAAATGCTTTAATATTTATATTCAAATGCGTAGGTTTTATTTATTTGTTTTAATTTATAGTTAACCTGCAGTCATATCAGTTTTATTACCCAGGCTATTACACTGTGAAAGGTGTTTAAGTACCTATAAAATGTTTACATAATTTTAATTTACTACCATGGAAAGTTCCTTTTTTAATATGCTATGTCGTAATTAATATACAATATTCATTATAGAAAAATAATACCGAGGGATTGATTATATTGATACCTACTTTTTAACTATTCAAAATTCCAAAATTTGTGAAATTATTTAAGAGATCTGAAAGCGTTATTCTAATAAATAAAATACCCCCATTGGGATTGTTACTTTTATGAAATCCACGTTATTTTGGCACATTTTTCACAATAACTCCGAGAGTATTTACCCAACATTTTTCCAAAAAATTCATTTTTTCATCTCAAAGCTGGTTAAATTTACTACTAGATCGTATATATGTAATTTACATTAAATCCCGTAAACCCACGACAGCACACTGAACATGTCATAATCGTCATATTTTGCCAAAATATACATAAATATTTAGCATGCTAGCATGGGTATTCCACGGGATTTAATATAAATTACATAAATATGATATAATAGTAAATTTAACCAGCTTTGAGATAAAAAAATGAAACTTTGGATCGGACAAATAGTTTCGGAGTTATAGTGAATAATCTGCCAAAAAAAAAACGTGGATTTCATAAAAGTACGGAATTTTTAGCGTTCTGGCATGTGTATTTCTAGAGACCCGGTTAAAGCTTCATATATAGAGTCTAATAGTAAATTTAGCCAGCTTTTAGATAAGAAAAAAAGAAGAAATTTTGAGTCGGACGAATAGTTTCGGAATTATAGACAAAAACGTACGACAAACGTTTTCGTGGAGAAGTGGGACTGACCGCCAGTTGGCCAATTTTTACACTTTTCCCAAGATGATAACTTCGCGGTAAATCGTCCGATTTCGGAGTAGTTTATTTCATTTCGTAGGTAATAATTCTAGCTACAATTAATATTTGAAGACATTCTTCTAAAAAAGCTTTGTTTTCATGCTATAAGTAAATGACCGCAAAAAAAAACGGTATTTTGGGCGTTTTGTTTTGCAATCTTTGGTATGAAGCCGACGTTTGTCGTGGTAGCAAACTTCAGATTCGGATTTAGCACAATAAAAAACATAAAGATCCTTTGAGAATAAAAGTTCGGCAGTTTTTTCTTCGGCAAACCCTTATTTTACTGGACTAGTGCGTGAAATCACGAAACCGTTATGAATTATAGTAACTCATGAATTAATTAAGGTATTCATTGTTTCTGATATAATATATACGTTCTTCTTAAATGTGTGTTTTTTGTTTTTTTTTCTCCAGTAAAATAAATTTTGAAAGTGAGTAAAAATACATTGTATTCCGTGTTGCATGAATGTAAAAGTATTAATTTATACTGACCGTATATATTAAAATTTAAAAAAGACATTAAACATGTTGATACTTTTAAAATTCCGATGCTAACTACATTATGAGCTAATATTTAACATTTGTACCTGTTGATTTATTTTATACTTTCTGATATTTATCTTAATTTGCGTTTTACATTACGCTAGCTTATACAGGGTGTCCCGAATTTAAATGGCAAAACTTCAGGAACTTATGGGACCGAAAAACTAAGACAAAAAGTCCTTTAGAAATTTCCTCGTTTTTGCTTAGTTTTAGAGAAAATCGCAAAAAAAATAAACAAAACAAGTTTTCATTTTTATACTTATTTATTTACATTTATATTTATGTTATGTTCTTTTTAATGTAAATATTGCTCAAAATATTGTCCTCTTGCACCAATGCAAGCATTACATCAAGCACTCACTTGATAAATTGCAGCTAAACATTGTTCTGATGATATTTGGTGCACTGCATCTGATTCGGTCTCTTAATTGCTCTCTTGAGTTGATTGACACCGAATAAGCTTTCTGCATCAAGGTTCCCCATACGAAGAAATCCATGGGTGTCATATCAGGTGATCTGGGTGGCCAAGGTACTACTCCTCCACGTCCAATCCATCGTTGTGGATAATTTATATCCAGCCAAGCTCGAGCAACTCTGCTATAATGAGCTGGACATCCATCGAGTTGGAACCACATTTCAATCCGCTGCTGTAAGGGAATGTCATCTAAATAATTAGAAAAGTCGTTCTCCAAAAAATGTGTGAATTTGATACCATTCAATCTTCCGGGTAAAAGATATGGTCCCACCAGTAATCCGTTCCAAATTCAAAGCCAAGCGTTAATAGCGAATTCATGCTGAAAAATATTCTCTCTAATAGCTCTGGGATTTTCAAGAGCCCATACACGATAATTTCTTTGATTAACAATTCCTCCTCTTGTAAAGGTAGCTTCATCGGTCCATATAATTTTTAATGGAAATAAATTATCATCGCGAATTTTGTCAAGAAACCGTTACTAAAATTCAATCTCTTGACATAATCTTGAGGTAATAAATTCTGAACTTTTTGAAGATGGTATGGGTAGCGATTATCACTATTCAAAGTTCGCCTTATTGCTTGCTGCGATATTGCCAATGCAGCAGATGCTCTTCGGATGCTAGTCTCAGGAATTTTTATCGAAGTGGCGTTGGACACAATTTCTTCTCCGATAATCTGCTCTTATTGCTGCCTGGAATTGGTCGCCTTCATTACGTATTAAGAATGACCCAGTCTCTCGTAGTCTATTAAAAGTTAACGAAAGGACTCGTCGATTAGGGACTCTTCTATTTGGAATCAGCGCGCATACTCCCGCACCGCTTCTGAAGCATTACCGTTACAGAAACCATACACAAAAATCATATCAGCGTATTCAACATTAGAATATATATGCGGCATTGTGGCTGATGCTATTCACACAAAAATATCTGATTAACTGGCTGAAGACTGATTTAGGAATTATAATCCTAGAAGGAAGCCAAAATGTAAACAAATAAAATAATGTAAAGGATAACATTAAGTGTTTACATATCTCACTGCCTAGCCTAACGAACTTTGAAAGGTGATAATCGCTACCTGTAACATTTTTGTTTTGTCTAAAACTAAGCAAAAACGAGCAAATCTCTAAAGGACTTTTTGTTTTAGTTTTTCGGTCCCTATAAGTTCCTGAAGTTTTGCCATTTAAATTCGGGACACCCTGTATATTTATAAAATAAGTTTTAAATTTAGTATCATAATAGAAAAAAACTTGTATATTTTAAACTTGTGTTCACACACACAAAAAATAAATAAATAACTAACAAGGAAGAAAAAAAAAATTAAAATTTATCGGATCTGAAATTGTTCAAAAGCGGTTGGAAGATATCCAAGGCCTTGAACGTTAAAAAGTCCACTCTAGCGCAGCAGCCTCCTAGATAAGGTTTAGAGAATCTAAATATAGAACAGGTTAGCCAACCAAACGAATATATTTTGTTTAATCATTATTAATCGAGCAGGCCGTGCTCTCACTGAGATAATCTTGTAGTTGACCTCTTGTAATTTATTATTTAAATATATGTAATAATATTGTTCTCGTTTCAATACAAAGCATTAGTGCGTCATTAGCAGTAGAAATTAATGCACTCTCTCCATAATGCCTGTGTTTATGCAGCCACAATGCTGGTCATTATGCTTTTGCTTTTTTTTTCTGATCTGTTATTCCTGCGTATTCGGTATACAATGAATATTCTTGGGAACGTCTTTTCAATTCAAATCATCTCTTCAGATTAATCATACTGACATATACATGTTTATGTACATCGAATGATATGGCTTGATTCCTGTGGCGTTACATATACATTTAACCGAATGTATGCTATCAAATGAAGAAGTATGTTTGTTGAATATTGGTGAATATATCTTGGTTATTTTTGGAGGGATATGTCAAAGCAAAATAAGAATTGTTACAAATAACAAAACATTATTTTTTTTTTTTATATATACATTTATTGAAATTTACAACTGTATAGAATATATACATCAAGTAAATGTATTGACAACGATTATAATAACATGTTAAAACATGGAAAGAACTACTCATCAGTAGCACTTTATTAAAAATTCTACACTAGAAGGTCTAGGCCATCTTCGTTTCAGACACCTCGGAGGATTATCAGGAATGGAGTGGGAAGCAAGTTGAGAAACTAACGGATTTGAGTGATTATGGAGCTTACTATGAAAGGATAGGTATCTGGTGTAGGCTAAATCAGCAACATATGGAACATTAAGATGTTTATGGATAAGTTTATTGGTGACAAAGTAAGGAGCATTGAGGATTTTACGAAGGATTTTGGATTGTAAGGATTGAATACGAGATGAATTGGATGGTTTAGTGGAGCCCCAAACTTCCAAATAGGTCTAATTACAGTCATGTATATGAGTCTTTTGTAATTAATTGGGAGCTTTGAACGTTTTTTTAGTAAATGTTGAAGTAGTCTGAAACGACGGGCAGTTTCTTGTCGTTATAGTCTTAATACATTATTTTTTAAAAAACCGACGAAAAGTTATACGTAATAACTTTTATTATACTGTAGTATAAATATATACTATTATATAAAAGGACAAGTCATATTTCGTTTGTGATCACTAGGGTCCGTATTTATATGTATTTACATATTGTTTTTAGAACCTCCATATTCGATATTTTTTTTTTACGTTTCATACAATTTAAAATGTAATCAAAACATTTTTTATTACATATTTTACTCTTTTTTTACATATTTTTATCCATTCTTAGTCAACAATGAAAATTGAAGAAAAAAACTCATGAAAAACAGAAGCAAAGTTTTATAAGTTTTTTTTTTTGTTCTGAATTCTGTGAATTGTGGAAGGTGACCGAGCCGAAAAATTCAGTTAGGTTTCCGAGAATGTATAGAAAGCGTTTCTCCTACCAATGTCCGTTTTTCTATTCAGGATTTGTTTCATTAAATGTCGAGACTTTGTTTTGCTATCATTTAGTTGAATCGGTTGAAATGCCCAAAATCAAATCGATTTCGAAAGCTTTAGTGGCGAAATACCTTAGCGAGTTTCCCCTGAAATACATGAAACTTTTCGAGAGGATGGTCATGTTTAATTTTGTGATAGTTGTGGAAAAAAAAGTGTACGGAATTTCTAAAAGTTTTGAGAAATGCTTAAGAAAGCAACAGATCATTCGATTCCAATTATTATTATTTGTTTTTGTTTCTTTTTTAATAAATGGAAGATGAGAAAAAAAAAAAATTACTAAAATAAAATAGATTAGTTTTTTTTTTGTTTTTTTTTTATATTAGGTACATATTTGTTATTTTTACTTGCATATTCATGAAAAAGTAAATCCATATATATGTACATATTTGAAGTTTTATTTCACATATAAATACGGTCCCTAGTGATCACTAACCGCGAAAACAACTGAACCAATCTCTACTAGGTTTAGCACTAATAAAATTTATAGATTTTCAATTATATTGCCGCTAAAAAGCGATAAATATCTGGTGCGCAGAGAAGTTTCATAATCGACCGATAGGTAGCGAGCAACATTTGAGAGAGGTTACAAAGTATAACACAATTACAATGTATAGTAAGATATCTACTATATATTTGTCAAATACCACTCACTTATTTAACACGAAATCCCAGAAACCACCAAACGGATTGGAATGAAATTTGGTATTTAGCTTCCTCTAGGGTCGTAAGTGCTCGCTAAGAAAGGATTCAAAAAAATTCGGACTGGATCGAGGCTAATTCGAGAAAAACGCGATTTCTCACGCATTGGAAATTTTTTGATATAACATTACAGATCGTTATGAAACTTGGTACATTGTTTCTTATTAGATATTAGATACACGATAACAATTATTTTCCAAGTAGTTTGTCCTCTATCGGTACTACAAAGGGGTAAAATAACAGTACTCATATAATTTTTAGTGGATGAATAATAATAGATTTATTGTCATATAGTAATAAGCTAAGTTAAAATATAGGCTAGTTGCTTAAACCGCACAATTTGACCACAAATTAAGTTCCTTATAGTAGTAAACAAACAAAAATGTCGAAACCCTATTATATGGTTAAAATAAAAAAAAAAAATTAACTTTTGCAAATTCTCAAATTTACTTATTGAAATTATTTTAAGAATGAAATTCTTTAAGTTTTTTTAAGTAATAATAATTAACCTTAACGTTTAACTAAATAATTAAACTAATTTAATTTGTCCTCAATCCTTATGATATTAAACCTTAGCGGAGCACGGGACTTTTAGCTAGTTTATGATAAAATTTACTATTTTTCAATTAAATTGCTATTATAAAATATATGGAGCGACATGTGGATCCCAGTGGAGTTTAAAAATCTACCGATATATGGCTATTCTGCAACAGAGTTTGCAACGATAAAACTATTAAACCCAACTGTACCAAATTTTAACTACTTCTTCATGGTTCTAGGAAGGTTTATAATAATACATTTTATTATAATAATAATAAAATTATATAGTCTTCAGTGCCAGAAACGAGGTCATCATCTTCATAGTTCAAGAAAGGTTTAGCAATAATACAATTAAAGTTATTCAATTATATTGCCATAAAAAGCGATAAATATGGATCACCTGTGGTGTAGTGGTTAGCATAACAACCTACTAAACCCAAGATCGCGGGTTCGCAGCCCGGCAGGTGACCTTAGGATTTTTTAAAGGGAGTAAAAAATCCTTAGCTATGCCGTCCTTCGGAAGGGACGTAAAATGGGGGTCCCGAGCCTGTGCGATGTCAGGTACTCGTTAAAGATCCCTATCCTAATCATACCTGGATAGGCATGCTATGTATCAAACCAAAAGGTTTTTACTTAGCAAAATAATATTCGCGTGTTGTGTAATAGGGTAGCTGGCCCCTTCACAGCCTCTTGCGGGTGGTCCAGCAGTTCACACTCTTTGTTGGTGTGAGTGCCATATTTCTCTACCTGCCTGTCCATTACCAGGTAATATTTGGGGTAAACGCGATATTTGAGATCAGTCCAGGAGAAAGTCATGGAGAGAGTCTAGGAGATGTCTGGTCTGGTCCCTTCTGAGCGAGTTCCTGGTTCCTTCGGAGCTTGAGAGCTCCCGGCTTACCACCATGAAGCCGATCCCACCCACAACATAGCATCGCCCTCATATTCAAGATAAGTTTAGGCTAAGTTCCTTATGTTAAATTTAAGATATTAGATTAACTAATGATTCTTATTTCTAACTGTAATTTTTATATGTCAACCCATAGTGGAATATATATTGTTTTAGTTCAACTGTCATTTATTCACCATTTGCATGCCACTCAATAATTAATATATTTGATTCCTCTCCTTTTATAATTAACAAACCTTAATCATTGGCCCCACGATAACCTTCTGGAGAAGATATTAGATTAATATATTTGTACTTATATATTAGTAGTTAAAAATATCAATTATAAATTGTCAGGAGTTTAAGTCCTGGCTGGCATCCCTGTTTGTAGATTAATGCATGATTCGGACTCACAAAGAGGACATAGCAGGCAAAATTTAGGACTCCCACCGTAGCATCGTCTGATTAGCCATAGCAGCATAAAGTGACGTTAAACGAAATAAACAAACAAACAAAAGCGATAAATACGTGGTCAGCAGTGAAGTTTGGTAGTTGACTGACAGGTGGCGAGGACCATTCGAGAGAATTTACAAAAGTAAGGTGTTATATAAAGCTAGAAAGTTATAATAAAATTTACTTTTTTTCGATTCAATTGTTATTTAAAAAACTATAAATATATGGCGACAAATGTATCCCAGTACAGTTTAAAAATCGACTGACATGTGGCCATTCTGCAACAGAGTTTGCAATGGTAAAACTATTAAACTCAATTGTACCAAATTTTAACTACAACATCTTAATAGTTCTAGGATTTACGAGCCAAAAATGAGGTTTTCTAAACTATCATATCTTTTTATGGTTTGAAATTAAAATCCAACCAGATGAAATCAATAAAATTTATTTCTACCAAATTGGATGTCTAATTATGCTTTTACATACTCTTCAAACACCTAATCAATGCATTTATAACCATGTTAAAAATTAGTGCCATGCGTAAAAATATAATATTTTTGAAAATAAAATTTTTATCGATAAACTACTGTTTCAAATCAGAATTACTAAACCTATGACACTGAATGCCACAGAGCAACTATCGCTATTGTATTCTGAACCTAAGGTTAGCTGCGACAAATTTTTCTTTGAACTTTTTAAGGTTATATGAAAGGTGAAGGACATTTTTCTCAAGGGCTGGATCCGACAAAGGAACTCTTTCCTTTGAATAAATATCATTATTAACTTTTTATATCCTTTTTAAGACCTTGACAACACAATAGTAATTAAAGCATGCATATCCTTTGGTTATAAAAAACAGAGATAAAATGGGTTTAATAAGGAATTCTAAATGATCTCCATTGTCATTTTCCTTCATAATGAATAGTTTATTTATAACCTCTAGTTGGGAATTTAATTAAAATAATACTTGAATACAATGAAATCGGTTCAAAGCTCTCTTTGAATTGTGACAATTATGTCCATAGTAATCGTTTCTTCAGTTTTTCCCCTACATTAAGAACTATATACATATATTTGGATAAATTTCTTGACTGTTACTATTAAATGTCTAGTAAGGTTCTTGAGTTTCAGTCAATAAATAAAAAACAACTACTTTGGCGACGTTTCGAGACTATATTGTTCTCATAATCATGCCAATGTTACTAGTGGATATGAATAGACTAACAATTCAGAATTATGAATAGAATAACAGTTGTGTACTAGAATTGTTAGTCTATTCATATCCACTAGTAACATTGGCATGATTATGAGAACAATATAGTCTCGAAACGTCGCCAAAATAGTTGTTTTTTATTTATTGACTGAACCTCAATAACCTTACTAAACATATATATATATATATATATATATATATATATATATATATATATATATATATATATATATATATATATATATATATATATATATAGATAGATAAATAGTTTGTAGCTGCTAATGACAGCAAATCGCCCTGCGGACAAAATTCAGTTAGTTTTTCATATGACAAGAAATACATATTGACTGATAACTTATTCACTACTTCTTCTTAAAAATGGAAACAGAGGAGTACTGGACAACTGAAATTGGCGGATCACTGGATGAAATTAAAAAAAAAAAAAAAAAAAAAAAAATCAGTATAAATAATGACATATTGTTGCATTTTTAACAAATATTATTATAAAAATTATTCCGAAGAAAAAATCTATTTTTAACGATATAATATATGGCACTGGCATAGGCACTCGACATAAAAGTCAGACGATCTTTTGGTAATTTTCATTCCTGGAAAATAAAGTTTTGTTCGGTAGAAGATTAGAGATTGTTCTTCAGTAATTGTTCTCATCGGCGTTGTAGACTTGTTTTGGACCCAACACTTGAATTTTATTCTCAAGTTTATCTTGCACTGAAGAATAATTTGATGACAGTTTTGTCTCCTGTAATTGTCCGAAACCTTATCCGAATACGACGTTTAAATGTATATCACTTTAACACGGAATGATTAGGTTCGATTACCTACGACCTTCTGAAACGACCTCTATGGGACCTTCGCTTAACTATCATTTCTACCATTTTTAAATATTTTATACGACTCAAAATACAACAAGAGAAATAATAATTGTTCTAATGAAATATTTTTGTTATATTTTCGAAAACCAATGCTTTGTTAATTCTTTAATCCAAGATTCTACATCTCTTATCCAGTGGAGTAGAAAGTAAAATAGTTTTTTATATTTTTACATATTTTGGTTAAGTTATATTTGGTACAACTATAATTAACAAGTATATTACTTTCTTAATTTTAACATTTATTATTGAATGGATGCCATTATTTTACCTGTAGGACCTTTTCTTCCTCTGTTACAATATAAGTGGATCATTACAACATACAATTACTATCAGATTGCTAATTGTAGTTCGGCTGGCTGGGCAGAGATCCTATCTCAGATCTTTATCTCTTCTTCATTAGCTCTTACTGTCTCTTCTCTAATACTGTTTATGCAGATCTGTTTGAGTTTCTAAATATTTTTTTTTATAACTGCTTTTATTGAATACATATTACAATCTTCCTCATTAATATGCCAATAGTTAATACGAATGGTAAAGAGCCTATTCATACAAAATGCACAGTAATAAATGATCTAACTATATATTAATTAAAATATACTAAAAAGATTAAATCCAAAAAAATAATATGCAATCATACTAGTTATGCTCTCTCGGGCTGCATCATTTGTGTCGTAATTCAGTGGAGGCTAAGTAAGAGCGCTACTGCCGGAGACACACAAGACTTAAGTAGACAACCTGGCCATTGACAGGAGTCGATATTTGAAAATTGATTCAAAGAAGGTCTCAAAACCACTGCCGTTATAATCTGCAAGGAGGGTTATAAGAATGCGTGGAACTAGATAATTACTGTACCAGAGGATTAGGATGGTTTGTTGTAAAGGCTTTTTTTTTTTTTTTTTAATTGTATTTTGAATATTTAACGGGTCGAGGACGAATGTTATTATTTAGGGATTTGTTAAATATCTAATATGGCAGAATTGCGATTGATTGGAATGGATTCGATTCTTTAGATATTCGAATGTTTTTTCTATTCCCTACAGTGTAAGTCCGGGTTAAAAGGGCGTGTGGAACTGGATAGTTATTGTGCCAGAGGATTGGGATCACTGGAAAGGCTTTTTGATAAAATTTCGAAAATTTAAGGAGTCGAGGACGATATATAAAAAAACATGATATTGTAGATCACTTTAGCACGGATTGGGCCTTCTGAAACGAGCACTCTGGAAGCTTCGCTCAAAATCGCTCGACTATTATTTCAACCATTTTTTAAAACTACATACGACATTCACAATAGTCGTAAGGACATTGGATTAGAAAGAATGAATAGGTTTGATATTGTTTTTTCTTTCTCCTGAAGTTCAAATCCATAGATTTAACAGAAATAGGTTCAGGTAATTACAAATTTATTTAAACTTATAGTAAAAATTTTGGAAAACAATACCTATATTTGACAGGACATGGAGGATATGAATGGTATTTATAAAAATTTAAAATACCTGACACAAACTTACAAGGTAAATCCAACAGTTATTGACACCCTATCTTAAAAAAAACAAGAAAAAAAAACAAATTAGTAAAAAAAAAAAAACATAATATTCCTTTTAAATCCTATAACTCAACTTTGTAAAAGTACTTAAAATTCTGTCCGTATATTTGAAGATATCCGTAGGATGTCAATAACTGATTTTACTCGTACCTTATTTTTGGTCAATATCTTGTAAAATCCATTACAGAAATAATGTTTAGTGTAAACTTTCTTGCTTAGCTGAAAAAAAACTGCTTAGCTAAAGTAATGAAAAATGACTGTAAACTTTATTGAAATATAATTTTTATAATTGTAGTATGAATATTTCCGAATATTTCCTTAAAGTGTCAATCACATTATGGTTTACCCTATACATATATATGTGAAACTAAACATATTTTCGTAGAACAAAAAAAAAAAAATGTTAAATCCTTTTCTGTTTCTATAAAAAGCAGTTGAAGAATTTAGTTCGTTATTCTCCAACATACGTCAGGATCGCTGTTCTTTTATCAATTCATTTCGTTTCTCTATTTTCAGTGAAAAAGAAAGTGACATTTCTATTGAATAAAAATTCACTGGAATTCTAATTAATTTTGGCTTTCGAACGATTACCTGCCTCGAAGGGACTTAATACTAATAACATCTGACTAACGACTCCCACAAGAGATTGCACGATTATAGTCAATACCAACTTCCTCTGGGAGGCAGCCGTCTATAATGTTATACAGAGCGACGATCGCTTAGGAAGAAAGAAAACAGAGAATCGTGCGAAAAAGCGGGAGACAAAAGAAACAAAGAGACAGAAAAAAAAAAAAAGTGTGTGAGAGCTGAAAGAGGAAGTTAATAGGTTTGTGGCACTGTTTTATGTCCCGGTTAGCTCTCGGCTTCACTTCCGGATGTCTTGTGACTCAGGAGGTCGCGGGCCTGTCGCAACGTGCGCATAATTCCGGTCTTTATTGCGCAATATTATTTAATTATCCAATTCTTTCTGAGGAATTTATAAGATTTATTTGGAATGCAAATCCTGAGTAATTAACTTAATTAGTTGAATGTTGCTATTTCTTACCTTATATGTGGAATTATCTTTGTCTATTCATGCGAGAATTTAACCTTATCAACTGTAATTCAAAACATTCAGGACCTAAATATAATAAAATAATAATATCTTTTTTTTTTTTAACACAATAGGCCTAGTTAATAGTCCAGTCTATAAGTGCATGAAATATGCGATTATTTTTGACTTCACAGCTTCGTTTGGAATAGTTAGAAGGTGAACATACTAAAAGTCCCTGCCGCTGTGGGGTGAGCTAACGGTGGTGGGGAGAAGTTAATTGTTTTTGGTTTTTTCGATTATATCTCGAAAACAGTTGAATCTAGAAAGAAGTTATATTTTAGGTCTACAAATATCATATAAAAAAACAGGATTTATGACTGCTGAAGTGAAGTTCAAGAAAAAAACAGTTAACACCAAGTATGGTAAAATTAAAGTAACGAAAAGGTTTAAGTACTTGGGGGAAATGATATGTTGCAATGGCTCGGAGAAGGAGGGCATCCAGGAGAAAATAAAAAAATTGGAACATTTGAGCTTCCAAACAGGCAAAATATACAATAAGAAGAGCCTCTCCTCCAATGCGAAATTAAGGCATTACAATGTTGTGATAAGGCCTGTGATTTTATATGGGATGGAGACCACTTGCTTACCCAGCCTAGAAAGGCTATTAATAATAGAAAGGAGGATCCTGAGAAAGATCTATGGGCCCAGGAAAACACAGGAAGGTTACAGGCGAAGATCTAACGAAGAGATCTACAGAGAACTGAAAGACCTGGAGACCGAAATAAGAATCCGAAGGCTGATGTTCTTTGGACATCTGAAAAGGATGAAGAAGGAAAGAAAAAATAAAGATATTAGATAAAATTTGTAGCTATAAAAGGTGTAGGTGGATATACAAAGCAAATGCAAGAAGAATTAAAGAACCTTAAAATGACAGAAACCGACTGTTTGGATAGAGAGGTGTTCCGATAAACAATAAAAAATCTCACTACAATTAGCAGAGAGAAAAAGAGGGGTACAATGTGGTCCAGGGAGAGAAGGGAGAGACATTCAAGAATAATGAAGCTAAGATGGGAGGAAAGAAAGTCGAGAGTCCCAAAGAAGCCTAAACCGTGATATTCGTGTGGTCCTTGGGGCCTATACGTAAAAAAAAAAAAAAAAAAAAAAAAAAGAAAAGAAGCTAATTAAATTTCTTATAAAATAGTTTTTATAAACATTTGTCAAACTTCAAACGGTTTGCGAGATATACGTTATTGAAATGCGATAATTTTCGAGAAAACAAAATTGTTTAACTCACTTGTCAAACGTCTGCTTTTTGAGCATTTGACGAGCTTTTCTTTAAGAAATTGTCAGAATCAAATTTTAGAGCATTAAATTAACTTTGATTTCATATATTTTTTTTTGGCACTTGAAGCAAACGTTTGACTAAACGCATGGTAAAAATATTTTTTTCTTCGAATATTATCGATTTTTAATAACGTATATCTAGAAAACCGTTAAAAATTCGACAAATATGTATAGAAACAATTTTATAGGAAATTTAGCTGTTGGAACGATAAAAATTGTTTTCCCGCATATTGTAGGATGGTATGGGTCAAGCAGGGTTAAAAAAGCAAAATCCGAGCCATAAATTCCTCTTCTTTGAGGACTATATTTATTATGCATGTTTATTTTGAATTCACTTTTAATTTCCAGTAATTCCGGGAAGAGATGCTATCTCTGTTCCTGTAACAGGTTTGTGAAACCTTTATGATGAACGCACCTGATTTCCATGCGACTGCTGATACCGTTGCGAGAGGAGAAAGCGTGAACGCCACATGTCGCAAGCGCTCCCTGTTCCGTGTCATCTATATTGGCCCGTAACAGGAGCGATTTAACAAGAAAAGTTTCGTTATTTTCCAAACTATTTTCTAATCGAAACGTTCGATGTTTTAGGTACTCTTTGCGATACCTAATATTCGATATTTATGTGCTACCTATCCTCTAAAATGTTTTAATGAGTTCAAGAGTTAATGGTGCCCATAAGTGCGTACGGGATATATTATGTATCGAGTGCCAAGCATGTTTATTGAAGGTACGTGTTGAGCCCAGTAAAATTAAAATTGGTTTATACCTATTTTATAAAGTTAAAAATTTGACAAGAATGAACACCATATCACGCCCTGTACAGAAAGTTGTGGGTTCTAACTCCCCTTGAATGGGTTGGAATTAAATACGTGGCTGACCCACTGAAAAAATCTTAACCTTTCTACTCTGGTTAGAATAGGTTGGTAAATAGGTTACTCCTCCTTCTTGTCTAGTACGAGTAAAAAAGTATTTTAAGCAGTAATGAAAAAAAAATTATTTTAGGTTTTAAAATAGCACTTAAAAATATTAAAAACACCTAAAATAAATACCACTCGTAACTAGCCATATAAAACATTACTAAAATAATAATTTTAATGATAATAAAGTTTTATAAATAACAATATTTACATTAAAAAAACAATAAATATGTATGTAGCTGTGGTATGCAGTCGTGGAAACACAATTGAAATATTAATTTATTGTGTTGATGTTTCGGCCTACTATGCTAGCCTTGATCAGATTTTCTGTTTGATGACGCTAGTGAAACAAATGTTAGGAACAAAAAATCAAAAACAATGGATAGGAAAATTTTGTTTCAATAGCGTCATCGCACAGAAACCCTGAGGAAGGGTTACATTGTAGGCCGAAACTTAGGCACAATAAGTTAATATTTTTAATTGTGTCTCCGTGAAAGTAAACCCCAATTACCTACATCTTCATTTGCTTCACATTAAAAAAAACAACAACACATCAATATAAAATGATAAAAGAACTATAAAATAATCAAGATTTTTTTCCATCTATTTTTAAATTTTATTTCCACCTTTTACGTTTATAAATATCTTATTTTATATTCTCACTGAATGGCTTTTCTGAAATTTACGTAGCCAGACAATAATACCATTTTATAGTTCTTCTTACTCTTAGGAGACTAAAGATAATAAAGCTTCTGTTTCAATTTTTTTCACGAATATTAATTTAATGAACGAGTGAATATTGAAAAGTTCACGGGGTCATTGATTACAGAACAGCTGTGATTCAGGCTGCGACCTCCGAGCGCGGGAAAAGGTCGGAACCCCGCCATACATTTCGCGCCATATCTGGCCCTCTCAACGCCTACTATATCTCTTTTATTTCTCTCCTCCCATCTTTTTCATCTGCTCCTCTTTATAAATATGCTAATTTCTATTCAAAACAAACACAATGCTTTTCGGGAAATCCATATTTTAACTTACTTTTACTTTTATTTGTTGTTTTGTTTTTTTTTTATGTCGAAAATGCTAAACATAACCGAAAACCTTTGTTTAGGTACCTTGCTCAACATTACGCAATATTATCAGATCTTTTCTGTGTGGTGTGGTCAGTATATTAGTGCCAGTCATGCCAACAAGCGTGTTAAACATTTGCATATTCTGTTTAATTAGACGCCTCTTTTCTGTAATTAAATTCTTCAAATTAATATTTTAATCAGTTTGATAAATGAAAAAAAGATCTCTCTTTTTGTAATAGTTATCTTTTTATTCTGTCCTCTCTTCACGTTTGTAAATTATATCATACTTGGTTGATTAAACATTATTTTAAAAATTTCTAATAAACAATAAAAAAAGACCAAGAACGCATGATAGGTCTATCGATTAGGGAAGAATACCTCAGTATATTTACAACTAGCTTCTTGTCAGCCTTCTTGTCAGTTATTAGAATTATTTAATGTACATTGTTCGCCTTAATTGACTCCCAAACACTCCAATCCCATATCCTAAACCTTCAAGAATGGAGAAAAAAATGGAGAATCAAAATAAATCCAAACCAATTTCACCAAATAACCTTTACCCCTCGTCATTAACCCGCGACCTCCTTAAACCATAAACCTGCGACCTCCTTAAACCGTAAACCTGCAGTATCCTTGAATAATATTCCACTAATCCTTGTTTAACAGATCCGCTACCAAGGACTTCACTTGGACAAACGTCTTACTTGGAACCCGCATATAAGACTAAAACGACAAGAAACTGCCCGTCGTCACATATTACTTCAACATTTAATAGACAAACGTTCAAAGCTCCCAAGTAATTATAAAAAGACTTATTTATGATTGTGATTAGACCTATTCATCTCGTATCCAATGCTTACAATCCAAAATCCTTCGAAAAATTCTCAATGTTCCTTACTTTGACACCAATAAACTTATCCATAAAAATCTTAATGTTCCATATGTTGCTGATTTAGTCCAAACCAGATACCTTTCCTTTCATAGTAACCTCCATAAACACTCAAATCCTCTAATTTCTCAACTTGCTTCCCTCACCATAATCGTTCGAGGCGTGTGAATGGCTGAGAGACCTTCTAGTGTAGAATTTTTATTGAAGTGCTACTGATGAGTAGTTTTTAAGTTTTGACATGTTATTGTAAGCGTTAACAACACATTTACTTGATGTATATATTTTGCACAGTTGTAAATTTCAATAAATTGATTGACATTGACATAAATTCCATTGACATTTTGAATTGGTAATAACTTTTCTTATGGGAAATGATTTTAGTGATTTCAACTGGTTTGATTTTAATTTCTAACTATTAAAGTATATGACAGTTAAATTTTTATTATTATAAATTTAATTATTGCTAACACTTCCTAGAACTATGAAGATGATGTAGTTAAAATTTGGTAAAGATGGGTTCAGTAGTTTTACCATTGTAAAATCGATTGCAAAATGGTCGATATCACATATCGATCGATTTTCTAACTTTACTGGCCTCGACATATGTATCAACATACTTAAATCTTTTTTAATAATTTAATCTACTATATATTTGTCAAATACCACTCACTCATTTAACACGAAATCACAGAAACCACCGAACGGATTGGAATGAAATTCGATATGTAGCTTCCTCTAGGGACGTAGGTGCTCACTAAGAAAGGAATTTAAAAAAATCTGCCTGGGTCGCGGCTAATTCGCGAAAAATGCGATTACAATTTTTATTGGGTGAATAATAATATATTAATTGTCATATGGTATTTGGAGATAAGCTAAGTTAAAAAATAGGTTAGATGTTTAAGCTGCACACTTTGACCACAAATTAAGTTCCTTATAGTTGTAAAGAAACAAAAATACGATCGATGTCGAAACATTATAATATTGTTACTTTCTGTGAACTCATGGTGGCTGCAGAGGTGTACCCTTACAAGTTTGAGTTGTTTCGTGACGACAAGCTATTAAAGGACTTATGTTAAAGAGGATGTTAAAAGACTTATGTTCTCTGGTGATGACATTTAAGGCCAGTTTGATGTAGGGACAAAAAACTGATAAGAATCAGTGAGTTCTACCAAGTGTATGATTCTCTTCAGTATCGTCTCATGTTCTACCATGGAGAATATGGTTACAGTATTAACATCCCTCAGCGTGACCTAAACCCTAATACACCACTTAAGAAAACTGTGTCTGCAGCTGATTTTTACGCCTAAATGTTAGTGGAGCGAGGAGGTGAAGAACCCTATTTACTTTTAATCTCCTCAACCAATTTATGCTTGATATGTAAACAAAAATAGAAACAGAAAGACTAAACTTTATTCGAAAAAATAAAAAAATTGGGGAAGATGAGACTATATTCACTTAAAGTATGCCATAAGAAAAGCTGATGGTCTGGTATCAGAGCTGGGTAAGATGGTAGTGCTGCCTCGAAGATTCACTGGAGGTCTATCAAAATAATATAAAATTAACTTTTGCAAATTGTCAAATTTACTTATTGAAATTATTCTAAGAATGGAATTCTTTAGGTTTATTTAAGTAATAATAATTATCAACGTTAAGCTTAACTTTTACTAATTTAAGTTGTCCTTCATCCTAATGATATTAAACCGTAGCGGAGCAGGGTACATTCAGCTAGTTGAATATAAGTAAATTTTATTATCAATTTCTAGCCATATATAACACCTTATCTTTGTAAACTCTCATGTATAGTGGTGCCCGCCACCTTTAGGTCAAGTTTTAAACTTTACTGCTATCCACATATTATCCCCTTTTTTAATAAGAAATTAATCGAAAACATTTTCATTATTGCTAAACCTTCTTTGAACTATAAAGATGATGTGGTTAAAATTTGGTACAGATTGGTTAAGAAGTTTTCGCAGTTAGTGATGATCACAAACGAAAAATGGTTTGTCCTTTTATATATTAGTATAGATACTATTTAATTCCGTTTGATACACGCTGTTCTTTTTGTTTTTCTCATAGTTGTTTAATTTAACTATCATCGATTATTTAATAGTTTAATTACGATATGCAATATTTATTTATAAACTTGTAATACTAAATGCCTGACTACTCTCCCAATAAGCAGTTGAATGCCGCTAGCCCTCTCGACCGTAGCGAAAGAACCGGTTATTAAAGACAGTTGTGTAATGCCTTACTTGAGGAATACTAAGCCCCTGTTGCATTTAAAAGTTAATTCTACACATGATGGTTAGAGAGGTATTACCATAGGTGTCATAATTAGTAGGAGTAAGTAAATGAGGGAGGGCCCTTGTTCAATGGTAGGAAATTACTTTATTAAAATAAATATGTTTAGATCATCAAAATTAATGACAGGATATTATAGCCATTTTGCAACCTCCCCACTTGTTATAACTAGTTGTAAATTAGTAACAGCTGATTTCCGTTTGTTTTATAAACTAGTGTATCTATTTAACATGATCTCGGATATCTTCTGAACCATTTTATATAAAATGAAATGTAAATTTTATTCTGGGGCTATTATTATTTTCATGATTTTATTATCCCTTGTTGTTTTTGAAAAGAAGACGTGAGTGTGAACTTATTTGGTGTTGCTTATTGCCGTTAACTTTAGCAGATTGTAATTATTGTCAAAATAAAATCTATGTGAGAGATAGTATATTTTTCTGTCGTTCCGGGTATGATATGGATATAAACACTCGTGGATAGAAATAGGTGTATATGTAAATATGTACATATTTTTACATCAGCATTTTTTTTTTTTTTCAAATATTTGTTATATCGGTACTTTTGTTACTATATACAGTTTCTCTATTTTAAAAGTATACAACATATAAAAAAATAATAAACCTTAGAAAAATGGTTTAAATTTTAAACAATGATATTCCACTGATCCGTGTTAAACAGATCCTCTACCTAGGACTTCAACTGGACAAACGTCTTACTTGGAATCCACATATAAGACTAAAACGACAAGAAACTGCTTGTCGTTACAGACTACTTCAACATTTACTAGACAAACGTTCCAATAAATTACAAAAGACTCATTTACATAACTGCGATATGACCTATAGCTTTGGGGCTCCACTAAACCACCCAATTCATCTTGTATCCAATACTTACAATTCAAAATCCTTCGAAAAATCCTCAATTCTCCTATTTTGTGACCAATAAACTTATCAATAAAGATCTTAATGTTCCTTATGTTACTGACTTAGCCCACCCCAGATACCTATCCTTCCATAGTAAGCTCCATAACCACTCCAAATTACTAGTCTCCCAACTTGCTTTCCTCTCCATTCCCGATAATCCTTCGAGGCGTCTGAAAAGAAGATGGCCTAGAGACCTTTTAGTGTAGATTTTATTGAAGTGCTACTAGTGAGTAGTTATTCACAAGTTATTTATATGCCATTGTATTCACTATCAACATATTCACTTAATGTATGTTATTTTGTACAGTTGTTAATATCAATAAATGAAGAAAAAAAAATTTAACATTTTAAATTCCAGACATTCCAATCCCATATCACAAACCTTCATGAATGGTTTCGAAAATGGAGGATCAAAATAAATCCAAATAAATCCCATCAAATAACCTTTACCCTACGCCGTAAACCTACGACTTCCTGTCCTACAATATCCTTTAATGATGTCCCACTAATCCCTGTTGAACAGATCCGCTACCTAGGACTCCACTTGGACACACGTCTTACATGGAATCCACATACTAGATTAAAACGACAAGGAACTGCCCGTCGTTTTCGACTACTTTAACATTTACTTGACAAACGTTCAAACCTTCCAATCAATTACAAAAGACTCATATACATAACAGTAATTAGACCAATTTGGACATACGGAGTTGAGCTTTGGGGCTCCACTAAACCATCCAATTCATCTCGCATCCAATCATTACAATCCAAAATCCTTAGAAAAATCCTAAATGGTCCTTACTTCGTCACAAACAAACTCATCCACAAAGATCTTAATATACCTTACGTTTCTGACTTAGCTCAAACCAGATATCTATCCTTTCAAAGCAAACTCCACAACCATTAAAATCCATTAGTGTCACAACTTGCTTCTCAATCCATTCTAGATAACCCTCCGAGGCGTCTGAAAAGAAGATGGCCTCGAGACCTTCTAATATAGTAACTCATTATATAGAACCTGTATAAGTGCTACCAATGGGTAGTTGCTTTAAAAACAAGTGACGTGTCATTTTTATCATTATCATCATATTAACTTGATGTATTATATGTTTATATTGTAAATACAGTTGTAAATTTCAATCATTAAATAAAATAAAAAACATTTTAAATTATTAAAAATAAAAAATCGATATATCCATTTATCGATATTTAGAGTTAAAAACATTTCCGATATAGTATATAAATATATTACTCACGTTTCCTATCCTTACGTGTATATATTCCGGTCCCAGCCTACTTAGGTCTTGTTTCTTGAGTTTTTTTTTTTGTCAAAAATTATATAGTTAAAATAGAATAGAAAATGATCTATGATTTTTTTTGTTTGCAGGTACGTTGAGTTTTAGATCATCTTGCAGTAAGTCAGCTGAGCTGTAAGTTCATTTATATATTTCTTTTATATAAATATACTAGCATATTCCGTCTCGGCTTCAAATAAGTAAAGAATTCAGATAATTTTAACTAATAATTGTAAATAAAATAAAATGAGTTAAAATTTGTACAGATGGGTGCAATAGTTCAGTGGAACGGTGCTAACCAAATATCGGTTAATTTTCAAATTTCACTTGTATCCACAAGTCACACCTCTTATTTATAGCTTTTTTAATAACAATTTAACTGAAAATAAGTTTATTGTATTATAAATCAATAGCTCTATATAACACCGTACCTTTGTAACTTCTCTCAAATGGTGCTCGCCACCTATCGGTCGATTATCAAACATCACTGCGCACCGCATATTTATCGCTTTTTTATAACAATTTAATAGTAAATCTGTGAATTTTATTATTGCTAAACCTTACTAGAACTATGAAGATGGTTTAGTTAAAATTTGGTTGAGATTGGTACTGTAGTCTTCGCGGTTAATGATCTCAAACTAATAGAATCATTAAAACTCAGCTAAATAGTTCCATTGATTAACGTTTCTATATTCAATGTATCGCCAATTTTATTTAATTGAATTATACATACTAAATTCATTTTGAATGAACCCTTTTTTATTTTATTTTAAGGTGCCGTGTACTGCAACATGGCCAGAGGCACCAAATTCTGATTTCTTGTTTATCTAAATGGTATTAAAGATTCTGCAATTCCTGAGGAACTTCAGAATGTCTGGTTGATAGTTTTTGAAGATTGTACCCAGGTCTTTGTTGAAGATGGGTGTTCCAGCTGTAGGGTGTAGACTGCAATTACTAAATATGTGCTCTACTGAAAGAGGAACATGGCACCTTGAGCACATGGGCTGTGAAGTACCTTGAAGTAGGTGTTGGTGTGTGAGTTTTGTGTGCCCGATGCGCAGCCTAGTCATCACCACTTGTTCCCTCCTAGAGTCGTTCAGCAGTGGCCATGGTTGACCATTAGGGCAAATCATTTTAAGTTTGTTACTATCCGGAATCCTGTTCCAATAATAAATCCACACAGCCTTGCACTTTTGTTTAATATATATTTGATGGTCGCTGAGGACAATTGGTAAGTTGGGTACAGGGAACATGTACAAGAATGAACCCTTTAGAAAGCAAATTATTCTAATGTTTTTGAAATTAACTGCATCTTCATGGAACAAATCAGAAGCCCACAAGATGTAAATACATGTATAAAACGACATAAAGAGCTTTTGTAATGTATATTCGGAAACGAAAATTAGTGGGTGCAATTAGAGAGGTATAAAATTATCTAGAGGGCCGTGGGTGGCTGAGATCGTTACTTAGGCTTTAATAACAGTCCCTCGGGCAGTCATTAGCCCAGGACACCAACCCTCTAACATCATATGTCTATCTTGTAGCCATCTTGTTTCGATTCATCCAGAGTAATATTTTGTCAACTATATTACATCTAGCTTCATTATTTAAATGATAAATCATGGAAAAAAAATATATTTTTTAGAGTTCTCTTAATTAATTTAATTTAGGGCCTCTAGAGTCCGAAAAATTCAACATTTAACACCATTTTGTTACTGGTGTCGTCATCTGTTCGTCCCCTATCGATTCTTGATCATCGATACCGTAACCTCGCTTTGTGTCAATGTTATGAATTACGATTTTGGAAATTTACAACACATATAAATTATTCATAGGGTCTTGTGCCGAATCCGGCCACAAGCAATAATCGATAGTAACTAAACTCAATACCATAACAACTCTAATCATATGGCATTTATATTTTATTGTTATAGGCTAAATAAACTTTCTGTTTTGTTATCAGCCAATGGTTATTACAAGTGCTTTTATAGTAAAATATGGGGTTATTACAACTTTTAAAAGAATATTTCCGATAAAAAACATGCTTATGATTTTTTACAGAAGAAGGACTTTTTGAACGAAGTTCGTTTGTGCTGTAACGGACACGAAATGATACTAACGTTTGAACAGATATTGAAAGACATTGTAGCTTTTTATCCTCTTTAATAAATTAAAAATTAGATTTGTGTTGATAAAAATTAATATAATTACGTTTTATTTACTTCTTTTTACAATTCAAAAGAGATTCTTAAGTGTTAAGAAATTGAAAAACATATGTTTTCATTACAAAGCAGGTTACTTATATAATTATAATAGATATCGATTATTGCGTGTGGCCGAATTCGTCACAAGACCCATTTCATAATTTTTATTTAAGATATTCACACGTTCTGGGCTTATTTTAATTCTTTTGGAATCGAAAAGAAGATTTTATTTCATTTTATGTAGAAGATTTTATGTAATTTTAATTATTTTCCTGCCGAATTCATATTTACATCTTGGTTGTGCTGACGCTTTTAAGACAGTTTCTTGGGATAAACTAAACAACACCTTGTCTTGAGATAAAATATCTTTAAATGTATTAGGTTATTAGGTTTTCCTACAGTTACCATCCTATTTTAGCCAGAGTGGGAAGGTCGAGGTTTATTCCGTTGGTCCGCTTTAAAATATATTTTAACTCGCCGAGGTGGGGTTCGAACCCACGACCTTATATACCGAACGTAGGGTAGGGCGATAAACGATAGTTAGCACTATCGATAGGCTGATACTATCAGTTCAGAACTATCGATTACGATCGATAGTTTTTTTCGATAGTTGCTTCATTTTTTTCCAAAGCTTTTCAATAAAGAATTTCAACTAATTTAATTAAATTCAATTATCTACTTTCTATTTGAAATTTGCAGGATTATAAAATAAAGATGAGAGGAAAAAACTGATTTATTTGAACATACAATAATAATGAACAAATCAAATCTTCAGAAACGAAAAATAACGAAGTAGTTAATTTCAAGAGTCAAGTTTGCTCCTTGAGGTACATATTTCCCGAAAGAAAACTAGCATTTCTGCTTTACTTTGGCTTAATATTTGAGAGAACCTTTGAGTTTTAGGAATTCCGAATTTAATTTGAAAAGAACTCGACACTGGACAGAGACAGATCAGCATAATTCTGATAGTTTCAAAACTTGAGGGTAAAAGAGATCAATCGATAGTAACTATCGACTATCGCCCAACCCTTACCGAACGCGCTGATTCACTTATCTATTTTATTTTCTCTCCTATTAAAAAAAAAAAAAAAAAATGTACATATGTTGGATTGCGATTTATTTTTTTAATTTTATAAATACATACCTAAATAGTAAATAAAAAAAATAACTTTTAAACAGGAAATATAAAAATATTTACTTATTAATGTATTTATAGCTATCATATTGTAACGAAATAAGGAAAAATCCCCCCGTTGCTAAGTAACCTAAACTCGTCAAGGAGTGTTTACTCGTTGCTAGGAGACAGGGTAATAACAAGATGGAGTATAATTAGCGTGGTTATATTTTTATGTTTTGTTTATTGGTGTAGTAAATAGTTAAATGTCCGTTATTATTGTGCTAATGTTAATTAATATGGTTCTGTACCATATGTGTGTCTGTGTTAATTATCTTATTCTTTGTTAATAAACCATTGATTGAAAACCCCTGTTTTTGTTGTACATTTAATTGCCAAAAATGTTGGAATTACAATAAATATAAGCGTATTCTCAATAACAAAGACGCAAAACAACCTGGCGTGGGCAGATAAACATTTTTAAGTGCGCATTGACCCTCCTTCAAGTAGGAGACCGTACCAGAAGCGGAAGACAGCAATCGTAGATAAAGCAACACTCCCTCTACATCCAATATGACGAAACATATGACTAAAGGTCTTTCGAAACATTGCTACGTTCAAGAGGAGGCTTTGTCCAAGTGGTCCAATTATTAGCGAATTGAATGAGATTCGAAATTCAAACATTATTTTATTAATTCCACTAATACTAGGTTCGCAGCAATGTTGTAACCCTACATAGGTTATCAATGGCTCCCTATATAGGTTACCGTTGTCTCACTACGTATTTTGAACAGATTCAATAATGAATACAGTAGAAGAGACTTAAATATATAAACACTGTACAATTTAAACAGATTTGTATGTATGGTATATAAACATTAAATAAAAAAAAAATACTAGGAGCTACATATAAACATATAAATAAGAGAAACAAAAGGAAGATAAACAATATAAATAAATTAGAAAAACAAAATAAATTAATTAATACTATATATATATATATATATATATATATATATATATGTTCCTTTCTTAGGGTTTTGGACGAAGGTATTTTAAATGACCTCTGTCCAAGTGGCATCTTCAGAATTTTAGACTGGAGCAAGCAATAAACAAGTCAAGGGTTATACAATACAGAGGCCTTAGACAAGGGGCAGCACATATGGGCTAATATGGTTCTTGGGTTTGAGGGTTAGGTACAAAGATTTTACCATAATTATAGTTATAGTATGTTCTAGTTATAGTAGATATAATTATTATTACTACCATTAAACTAGTACATACCAACAAAAAGGATTATATTTATATATATATATATATATATATATATATATATATATATATATATATATATATATATACAATAGAACCTCACTAATCCGACCCCTTAGTAACAAGTAATACAGGGAAATTAGCATCCAATCTTGAAGTCTACAACTAATAAGGTCTGACTGCTGGAAATATTTCACAACCCTTAGCTCTAAATGTGGCAAAAAATCTTCCTCGAAATAGCGTCGGGTTTGGGCGTGGGAGGGGAGAAAGGGTTTAAGATTGTTTGTTCTAAAACATAAACTTATAAAACTTCAAATAACTCGGAAACGGTTACTTTTTTTGCACATTTTGAGTTTTAAACATTATTGAAGCAAATCAAAATTGCAACAAATTTGGTCCTATTTATTTTTTTTCTCAGATTAATAGGTTTTAGTGCTGTGGAGGAGGGAAAAAATGAAGATATTGGATAACTTCCCGTACGTCTCACTCCTCCGGAAAAATAATACGTTTGTCGGTATTTTTTTCTCTCCGAAAGTATTCACACCATCCAAATTTCTCTTTTTCATCTGAAAGCTGATTAAACTTACTATCAGGCTCTAAATACGAAATTTTCATGAAGCCGTTAAAACACCCATGCCAGTACGATAAAATACCGCGTACTGTTGTGAAATACTTTCATATTTCACCACATTTCTTGTTATAACTGTAAAATTATTTGTCCGATCCCATATTTCTGTTGTCTATTTCAAAGCTATCTAAATTTACTATTGGATCCCGTTTATGAAATTCGGATTAATTTCCATTGTATACCCACGACAGGACGCTAAATGTGTGCGTTTGGGCAAAAAAATGACGATTTCGACCTGTTTAGGGGGCTGGCGTGGGTATTTTACGGAATTGAATCAAAACGTCAAATATGGGATCTGATACTAAATTTAACAAGTTTCGATATGGAAAAAAACAAATTTGGGAAAATTTCCTATAATACGAATTTAGCACTTAACCGACAATTCACAAATGCCACTGGTATTTGGAAGTGGTAATCTTTTTTTTTTTTTTTTTTTAATTCGTTCTTATTTAGTTTAAAAAAATATATTATTATTACATGGCAATGTAAGACACTCTATGGCAGGGGTGCTCAAACTTGAACTGCTGGCGATCTACCTCAATATTTTTAGACTACTTACGATCGACTCTGAGACTGCAAGTGTGTGTGATGCAGGGTTGTCGTACATACACGATACACCCTACCTACCTAGGTAGGGTGTACCGTAGCATATATAGATATTAGCTTTCTGCACAATATAGGTACATTATTTTAGTCAAGGTTTGGGTTAGGTTTAGTTAGGTTCTTCTCTACAATATCAATGAAAAAAACTCATAGTTATTCAAAATTGCGAGTTTATTTGTTGTTACAAAACAAAAGAGTTACATATGGTGTTAAACTTAACTAAGGAGTGGCTTTGGATGTTGAAGCGTGGCACTGCATGTCCTCAGCATACTTTTCATAAGATGGTACGTAACCACTGAGTGCTAATCTCAAGCATGATGACATATGATCGTCAGTTAGTCGATTGCGATATTTTGACTTAATTATCTTCATTTCAGAAAATGCAGACTCGCACAAGTAAGTTGACCCGAAAAATGCCGTCAGTTGAAGGGCGATTTGCCTTACATTCGGATATTTATCTTCAGATATAAAACACCAGAAATTTGTATCAGATGCTGTAGCTTTGAGATGTATATCTGATATAATCTGCACCAACTCATTTTCAACAGAACATGAGTTCATATTAAACTGACTTGCTATTTCAGTAGCTAATTCCTCAATGTTTTTACATGAAAAAGGATAACTCATAAATGATGCTATATTTTCCAATTTACTGCAATCATAAAAACGCATTTCGAATTGTCCCAAAATATTTGATAATTCAGCCTCATACGTATCATAATTCAACTGAGGAATCCTTGCTTTCAAAGACGGAAAATGTTTCAGATCCTTTCTTTTCAGTTGATCTATCATAAGTTGCAATTTACTTTTGAATGCGTTTACTGCGCTAATCATCTCAATAATAGTTTTTCCTTTACCTTGAAGCTCCAAGTTAACGGTGTTTAAGTGCATTGTGATGTCAGTCAAAAATGCCAAATCATTTAGCCATTTTTCGTTTTTCAAAATCTGAGTGTCATCACCTCTTTCGTCTAGAAAAGCTGTTATTTCGGGCAATAATTCTTGAAACCTTTCTAGGAATTTTCCGCGACTCAACCACCTGACGTCCGTGTGAAGAACTAAATCAGTGTGTTCAGCTGACTCCCTATCTTCCAACTGCAACTGAAAGAGCCGCCGTTGCAAGCTACGTGCACGGATGGAATTCACAATTTTTGTTGCAATGCCCATAATTTCCTCCGTGTTTAAAACTTTTGAACACAAAACTTGTTGATGTATAATGCAATGGAATGAAAAAAAAAATGAAGGGAATTCTTCATTAGCTCGACACAATGCCACAAAACCGTTTTTGTTTCCAGTCATTGCTGGTGCTCCATCGGTTGTAATGCACACTAATTTATATATTGGTAGCTCGTAGTTTTTTACAAAATTGAAGAAAACGTCATATATATCTTCGCCACGGGCCTTCCCCTTCAGAGGAATGATTGTCAAAATTCTTCCTTAGCCAACATGTCATTGAATACCATCCGAATAAAAATACACAGCTGGGCAGTGTCTGTCATATCGATGGATTCGTCGAACTGTAAAGAAAAGTATGTACATTCCATGATATCATGTTTTAGTTTATCTGCGATGTCCTGACTCATGACTTCAATACGCCTTGTGACAGTCGGACGAGATAACTGAAGTTCTCTAATAGCAGACATGATTTCTGTTTTATTTTTAAAATCTCCAAATAAAGTCTCACCCGCTTCAATAAATGCTTCCTTCACCACCGATCCATCTTCAAATGGTTTCTTGTGTTTCGCCAAAATATGAGATATTTTAAATGACGCGATCGTAGCAGCTTTTGATTGTTTGGCTGGTCTTGTGAACATGGATTGTTCTTTTTTTCAAACAAGATATCAAATCACTTACTTTTCGTTTTCTTAATTCACTCGGTAGCGGAAAATCCTTTTCATAGTTTTTATGAACCGTTTTATGATGCCTCTCTAAGTTACCACGCTTAGGTATTGCAACTGACGCACGACAAATAACACAAATGCACTTACCCTTCACCATACAAAAGAAAAATTCTTCCTCCCAATCCTTATTAAAATGATACGTTTTAGATTTCTTCACTGCACTCATTTTCCACTATTTAATAATAAACTTTGTATCGACGTAGGATCGCCATCAAGTTACAATTCAGAATGACTCCAATTCCTGCAGGCGCAACATTTATATCGGCGTGAACGAAAGTCTCGAATGTTCCCGTCAAACGCGCCGCCCGAAACTAGACTGTACTGTCTCTCGTCTAGAAACAACACGGCTTTTCTTTGACAAGTGCCGCGCGTTCCTTTGATAAAGCCACCTTTTGCCGCAAGCAGTGTTATTTTATTACGTAATACATTTTTGTAGTTTAGTTACCTACCTACTTATTAAAATTTTTTTTCTTCTCGAGATCTACCCAAAAAGCACTCGCGATCGACTAGTCGATCGCGATCGACCGTTTGAGCACCCCTGCTCTATGGAATATAGTACCTCAATACAAGACACAATGATAATAAACATAGCGGGAGACGGACATGACCTACTCACAGCAATAAGATAATCAACTTCTCCAATAACAGTTTATCAAATACTTTATCACGTAGCTTCATCTTGAAACTAATTCAAAAAACCTACTTCCAAGGTCGTAAAAGATTGCCGTCGGCTTTATTGTGCACGGCCAGCTGAATTTATTATCAAGTTAGCAGGGGTAGGCCCACTTTCAAAAGTGAAACGACCAATTCGAAAGATATAAAATATCGGCAGCTTTAAGAGAAGGAATACCATTCAATTTTACATCCTTAAAAGTACATAACATAAAAATTAAGATATGTAAATGTAAAAAAAAAATATTTTAGTAGTTTTGATATTATTATTGTTGTGTTTTCTACGTTTCACCACAATATCTGCAGCACAGTTGGTTCTAAAGAAAGCCTTTACTACAAAATTATCAGCAATTAGAGCATAAAATAAGCTTTTTAGCTTAAACGGGGACTAAGATATAAACGTTAAAATTACTGCAATCCTCTCAAAAAAGACAGACAATTTTTTTTCGGGTTTCCTCTATAAATCCTAAAAAATGACGTTTAGAACTTACTTCATCATGAACGATTTTTAAGGTGAGTTAGTTTGTTAGAAATCTAAAAAAAATATAGTGCTATAACTGACAATGCTTTTATATATAAATAAGTGGGTAAGACGTATCTATATGCCTTTTGGCCGTACCGTCCTACCCTTGTAATAGGTGGAAATTACGAGGTGTGATCAAAAAGTTCCAGGACTTTTTATATACTATGGGAATGCAATGTCTAACAGCGATGCGGTTGGCAGCATTGTATTGCCTGACTCAACAGGAACACAGCAGTGTTGGCAGATCAATCATAACATCACTGAAAGTAACATTAGCACAGTTTGTTTGAGGTTAGTTTTATAGAGTTTGGCTATTTTATGAAAATGAATGTGAAAGAAGAGCAACGTGTTTGTGTGAAACTGAACAAAACGTTTTCTGAAACCTGTTTGATGTTACAAGAGGCTTTTGGTGAAGAATGTCTAAGCCGATCATGCTGCCATCAGTGGTTCAAGAGGTTTAAAGATGGCCTTTTTGTGTAAAAAAAAGCAATGACTGTCATTCCTCAGCCCCCCTACTCACCTGACCTGGCTCCAGCCGACTTTTTTCTTTTCCCGAAGCTCAAGAGACACCTGAAAGGACGAAGATTTCAAACAGTTGACGAAATTAAAGAAAAAACAACGGAGCTGCTAAACGCCTTTACAAAAGAAGAGTTTTCTGGGGCCTTTGATCAGTGTATACACCGGTGGGAAAAGTGTGTAGCTTCCAAAGGGAGTACTTCGAAGGAGACAAATTTGAATAACCTGTATGCTGTATGAATAAATGTATAAAAATACAGTCCTGGAACTTTTTGATCACACCTCGTATACCAATAATGGCCAAACCCACTTCAAAAATACCCATGCTAGGACGCTAAATGTGAAATCCAAGTTTTTTTGTCACACCTTTCGCTATAATATGGAAGCTGCTTTACGAATAGAAGTGGGTAGGGAATGCGAAACAATTTAGTTGTAACACGTGCACACAGTGGTCAGATTTTCATTTCAAAATCACGGAATTTCACCTAATGTATAACTAATTTTGGACAAAAAGGTGACTTCTAGCATGTGGTTGCTTAAGCATCTATGATTTTTTACTTGAAATTCAGTAGCTCGATGAATGAAAGGATATCAGTTACATTATTACAAATTAACTACGAGAATGAAGATAAAGAACAGGGATGACATGCCATCATTAGATGACTGTAGGTACCATCACTAGGTGGCGATAATTGTACATCAGTGACTATAAGGTCTTACCTTCATCAGTGCACTAAAAGCACTTCATAGCTGCTCTCTATCATTGCTGTGTTGATGGCGGCTACTGATGGCTTCCTTGTAATTCTATCTCATCAACCTCAGAGAGCTATTTAGTTTTTATAAAGGTCACTGATTGTCGTAAAGTAGAAGTAGATTAAGAATAAGTTTAATAGGGCCTATAAATTAGGTCGTATGAAAAAGTAATTGTAGATCGTCATGGCTGAGCGCGTTGGGGTGAGGTACTAAGGTACAGAAGTTCTTGGGTTCAATTTCCACTTGGGTCTGTTAATATTTGTTGTGGTACTCCCGCAAAATCTCGACCTTCTCACCCTGGCTGAAATAGTTCGGTAGGAGACGTTTCCAAGCCGCAAAAAAAAAAAACATACAATTATCATTTTCAAGTCTTAGAAAATTTATTACGTGTTTTTATTGTAGTGATTGTTTATTGTGGAGTTTAGTTCCAGGTTTAAACTTTAGCTTGGCACAGTATCGTATATGACTTTAAAATGATCATAACCATGAACTTTCCTCCGCTCCAGGTAGAATGTTTCGTTTCTTTCCTTTTTCATCATATAATGAATTTATCTGAGGAGTGAGTTGGTAACATTGACAGTGGCAGCTGTAGTACAGGGAAATTAGCATCGAACCTTGTAGTCCAAAAATGAAAAAGTCTGACTGCTGGAAATTGTTCACCATCCTTAGCTATAAATATGGTAAAAAGTCTTCCTCAAAATAGCGTCGTTTTTCTGTTTTTGGGAGGGATGGGGAAAGTTGAAGACTATGTTTTTAGCTGGTTGAACAAATAACTCGGAAACCGTTACTTTTAGCACATTTTGTGTTATAAACATTATTAAAGCAAATTAAATTTGTAACAAATTTAGTTCTATTAATTTTTTTAATCAGATCAATAGTTTCGCCACCAATGATTGGCTAATTTTCGGTAAGTCGCCCTTCTTCGCGAAAACAAGTTGTCGGTACTCTTTTGGCTATAACTCCAAAACTATTTGTCCGATTCAAAATTTCTTTTCTTTTTTTTTTTTCTTTAAAGCTGGTTAAATTAATGATCATAACCCATTTATGAAATTTCGATCCAGTCCCGTAAAACACCCATGCGAGCATACGTACTCGTTTTTTCGGCACATTTCTCGCTATAACTCCAAAAATATTTATCTGATCCCAAATTTCCTTTTTCATCCCAATATAGATGATTAAATTTAGTATCAGATCCTTCTGATACTTAAGTTTTAATTAAGTACCGTGGAATACAAATCCAGCATGCTAAAAACCTCGTAATGTGAAATCAATTTTTTTTTTTTTTTGTTCAATTTGTTTCTCTAACTCCAGTACAATTAATCCGATCCCAAATTCATTTTTTTCAAAGCTGGTTAAATTTACTGTGTCATACATATGAAGTTTTGATTAAATCCCGCAAATACCCACGCCACATATCCAAATCGCCATGTTTTGCCAAAACATACACACTTAGCGTGCTGGCATAGATATTTCACGAAATTTAATTTTTGTCTAATTTCCCTGTACTATTTATTTGAGTGAGCAAAAGCGTTGATTATAGTTTCTACAAAAAAAAAAAAAATTCTTCAGATTCTTGTTATTTTAGCACCCAACTGACTGAAAAAAAAATCATTAACAAAAATCACAGTGGATCTATTCTTGATAAGTAAAGGGTTAAGGGTCTGAACTCGTAACTTGTGGGTCCAGCTGTTCTGAAAATTTGTCTTGTTTTAAATCAGCTGTTGATTGACTCGAGGTAACGACATCGAATCTCTCACATGGTCTAACCCGCATCGCTCTTGAAAGAAAAAGAAAGAAAGACACAAAATAATCTTTATTCTGGGGCGACACCTTGTCCCCGAAGAATAACATGACAGTGTACAATAGAAAGAAATTATTTTCTGGCTGCGAACAAATCAGGCTGCTAATAAGTTAAATAATTATAAAATAAATTATAAATTGCAGACCGATTTCGATGTTTCACTTAGAGTTTCACATTTATCTATAACTCATTTATATAACCTCACTTGCATTTATATTGTTTCAACATAAAAAAAAAACAATCCATCAGTTTAAAACACTGCGGAAGCGCCTTATCTCTCGAATCTACTACTCTCCCGACTTGCTATATTTACAGGTTTTACGTTTGCAATACTTATTTTTTAATTATCACCCGAAACTAAAACTGTGATTTAAAAAAAAAAAAAAAAAAAAAAAAAAAAAAAAAAAAAAAAAAAAAAAAAAAAAAAAAAAAAAAAAAAAACCAAAAAAAAAAAAAAAAAAAAAAAAAAAAAAAAAAAAAAAAACAAAAAAAAAAAAATAGCAGGTTCGTTAAATTCTTTATTCAATATTGTAGAAGTTATGGAATTTTTTTTTTTTTTTTGTCAATATCACGATCTTAGTTCTACAAATATAATGGATTACAGAAAAAGTGGTTCCTCCTGCTGACTTAAATATACTGTAAAGATGAATGTAAAATAAAAATTATGATCAAATATGGTCATGCTTTCATTCCAATGAACCTATTTTTAAGCATAGAAATATAAATGAATGACCGACTATCTCTATTTTTTATGAGTCACGCCTAAGTTTTTTCTTGTCGAAATCGCCTCCTTCCGGCTACAGTAGACCTGGAAACGTTTCACGATTCTCATGTCGTACCTGCCACCAGCGGTACCTGCTATCGACGAATGGATCTACGTTTTCAATATTATCTCAAGGCAAAATATAAAGAATATTATGACATTACATGAACAGTGACATTAATTGATTCAGTTCGTCTGATTGACATTTCGAATATGGCCGTAGGGAACTAATGTTACCTAAATCGGCTATTGAGGCATTGACCATATGATTTATATGGCACCTTAATGCCAGGACAGCTACATGACAGCCCATTGGCAAGTTTGTCAACATATCAATAAGTGGGAAACTTGATCGTATATCATTTACGTGTCGGGTAGCATGAATATGGCTGCCTTCCCTTTGTCACTGGTGGAATTAATGTTTACTATAGATCTGTGTTTCAATTATAGTTATATTAGTGTGTTTTCCTATTTCTAATAATGATAATCATTAACTTCTGTTGGAAAAAAAAAAGAAGGTTTTATTATCAATGAAAATATAACGCACTAAGAAGATTTTCATACAAAATAATAATTAATAACAGAAAAGTATAAATTTAATTTATTTACTTTCAATTATTTACAAAATCTTAAAACCGACTCTATTACGTTTGTATTGTATACTGTGGCTACTAGTGGTGGTTCAGAAATACTGGACCTGTTATTTTGTAACAGGTATGGGCTGACTGAACGGTGTCCCTGTTACCGATATTCAGAAGTAACAGGTACGAGATACTTGCGTACTCACTTTAGTACCAGTAACAACATTCATACCTATTACCTTCGTACTGCGAATTTCTTACTCGTCATCTCTACCTGTTACCAGATACTCGTTTACCTAAACCCGTATTTTTACTTCCACTCTCGTACGAGTATTTTCTTGTAAAATGTCAGCTGGTCTTCATTGTATTAGACACTTTTACATTCTTTTATACTTTATTGTTAATTTTTATAATCATTAAAATACACTCAAATATGAAATCTATACATAAACAATTATATTATTTTTTCTAGTCAAATAAAAAATATGCATGCTGTTATAAAACATATATCTTAAATAATAGATTGCCAATTATTTATGATCTTGTTGATAATTCATTAAAGTTTTATTAAATGTAATCAGTCAAAAAAAAAAAAAATTGATCTTCATTTAACTACCAGTATTTTCTGAATAAAATGGTTGAGGATATTTAAAAAAAAAAAAAAAAAAAAAAAAAAAAAAAAAAAAAAAAAAAAAAAAAAAAAAAAAAAAAAAAAAAAATAACATACATATTATTATATATATATATATATATATATATATATATATATATAACATATATATATAACTACCTTTTTAATGATTATATATATATATATATAGATATATATATATATATATATATATATATATATATATATATATATATAACTACCTTTTTAATGATATATATATATACACATATATATATCATTAAAAATGTAGTTGAAAATGTAAACTTATTGGTTAGAGCCGATATTGAATATAATAGATATGCGAGTAATAGGTATGCTAAAATATCAGTTTAACAGGGTAAACGATTTCGAGTGTGGAAAGACGCAGACCTTGAGTAACAGGTATTTTGTAACTGATATTTTTTGGAACTGTATCGGTCGTCCCTGTTACTGAAAAATATCGGCTTAGGCCATCCCTAGTTGCTACTACTGGCCGCCATTGCTTGGTATGTATGTTGCTTAGCAACGGGTATGTTTACTTCCAGACGTCTTATTGCCTAGCAACAACGGCTATGATTCTAGCTTATTTCTTTATGATTTAAATATATGCTGTTTGAATTTATCTCCTCTAAATCATTTATATAATCTATTGAGTATTTGAACTTCTCGTTTCGTTGTTGGTGCTTTTTTTAGTTCCGACTGTTGTAAAATGCGAAGAAATTAATGGAAGTATATTCGAGTATGAAAATATCGTCGAAACTAGAGAAGCCAAGAAAAAAAAAAAAAAACACACCGAGTTCTCTTTGAATTTCTAATCATTTACATACTTAAGGAGGATGCCAACTTGTTTATTTTTAAATTGCAACCTCAATTTTTTTAATTTTTTTTTTTATGAAAGATGATTTTGTCTTCTAAAAAATTAATGGTTTGTTTATTTATTAAGCTATTTATGAATGGCTTTATCAGATTTATTTTCAAAATTCCCAAACGTTTTTAAAAGTATCACGATAATATTCAAATCGGGTGGCTTTATTTTAAATTTCCGACGTTAACACTTCCTAGGCCTGTTTATATTCGAATTCTTACAGTTGAAAAACCCACCTCTATTCAGATATACTCTTCTTTCCTCCATCCACATTTTAAGTGCAAGAACCCTACTTCTGCATAACGAACTATTCTTTCAAGAGGAAAAAAGTTTTTCACATAAAATGTTTACTATTTCAAGAAACTAAGTTGACTTCAATATTTTTTTATTTAAAGAAAAAATCTAATTAGGTACTTAATTATCCGTGAAAAATAGAAATTATTAAAATGGATTTTGCGTGTAAGATTATTTCCTGTCTGAAGAACCGTGAATCCATTTATATCAATGAATGTTTCGCTGAATTTTGTGTTATTTATAATATAAAATATAATATAATATAACTTTCAAATAAACATTAGCAAATAGAGGTTATAATTAAAATATCATTAAAATTCTGTACCATTTGAGAAAAACTAGATGAGTTTATTTTTGTCCTCAATAAGATAAATAAATAAATATTTGAGCAACCCATATGCAAGTTGTAATGGCAATGGTATCCTTTTATACATTGACATTACAACTTGCCAACTTTTACAAGATGTGTAGGACACCAATATGGGTTGCCCAAAGTGTTTATCTAATTTTGGATAAAAATGAACTAGTTTTTCCCAAATGGTACAGAATTAAAGTATTAAAATATATGTCGAAATCAGCTGACGTAACTGTGACGTCCATAATAAAAAAACAAAACAAACGAATCTTAAACTATAAAAATAATTAATTGGCTCTATATCTTAGTAGTGCATTGTTGTTATAGTATTACACACCCTGAACAAAAAATGGCGAATTGAAAAGTTTGTATACCTTTGTAAAGAACGAAAAGTCCGACCTAAAGTTAAAGTTAGAAGTCTGACCTAAAGCTAAACGTTATTAGCCTTTTCCTACAATTTTAAAATTTAAATTATTTCTTTTGTAAGCACAGTAAATATCATCTCTCTCGAAAATTGTATTTTTTTATAATTAAAAAAAAAAAAAAAAATCTTCAGCCTTCAGTTCAGTGCTATTACGTTCTCCTTTATCGAGAAACACGAGCTATAGCCCAGCTGGCGCCAGAGCAGTTCTCATTAAGGTCATCATTGGACCTATTCCGTTAATGAGACTGTCTCCGCTGTTGAGAGTTTTATCACGAAAACTAAAAGGGCTTTATCTTGAGCGCCGAAGCCTGTAAAGAGGAGATAAAAAGACAAAGCTGGCAGAAGCGGTGGCTAGAACAAACAGCTTGGACTATCGTTACGCAATTAACATAAGGAGTTATGTTAATATTATCATATCTATTGTAAGGATCTCCACGGAGGGCGGTGAACTCAGGTACGCTGGCTGGTCGCTGACTCAATTCTCGGAACTCCTGGGTGATCGCTCTCGGGGTTTAAAGGACAATCAGGCTTCCTCAGGATCCTTTTTTTTTTCTCCTGTTTTAAATTTAAAACTTCTTAAAAAACTTTAAACCTAATATACAAAAAAAAAACTATTTGTGCGATTTCATACGTTAGTCGAAAACTAATTTCAATTCGTCTATAATCGTATATAATTCAATTCTGTTTGAATTTTAGTGCTACAAGGCATTTTCTACGATGAAAAAATTATATATCATAATTCTATTTTGCTAAAGTTATAGACATGATTTTTATTAAATATATAAAAAAGATTTCTTGTTTTAAATAATTTTAACACATATTTAAAATTAAAATAAATAATTAGTACTATATACTGCAGGGTGGTTGAACTATGTAAATTCTCTAGTTGTTGGTTGTAGAAACCCTAAAAAGTAATTAACTTGCTTACTTTGCAAGAAATTTACTTTAAATGACAAAAAGTTTTAACGGTAATAAAGAGAATATAAAAAAAAAAAAATAAAAAAGTTCGCACCAAAAATTATTCCTGGAATGTATTTTACAAGATAGTGACAATAAATGATGTTAAATCAGTTATTGACATTCTATGGGTATCTTCTAAAATACGGACAGAATTGAAAGTACTACACAGTTGAGGAGTTGTAGGATTTGAAAGGAATTTTATTAATTTTTTTTTTTTTGGCTGAATATTTGTTTTTTTTTTAATTTTTAAGATAGGGTGTCAATAACTGTCTGTTTTACCCTATAGTAATATTTCTGATTCCTTAACATTGTGTTTTATCTTCTGAAATAAGAATTCTTGAAATTAATCCTTTTTTTGTTGGATATCTAAATTGTAATTAACTGCATATATTATCGTTTATGTTGTAGATAATTAATGCTATTATCTGTTTATTAATTTGTTCCACGTATACTCATGTTTTTTTTTTTTTTAAATATGTTGTAATTTGTAGATTTTGTTTTAGTTGATTTTTTAGCTCTTATATAGATTGACGTTTGTTATAGGAATAATTTTAAACTAAGTTGTCGGTATTGAGAATGTTTTGGATTGGTACCGGCATGGAGAATCGAAAAACTTTGGTACCAGCGCATACATAACACTGAACATTCGTGATACAGTTCATGTTTATTTCCTTTTGTGGAAACTGACAGCAGTTATAATAGGCTAGAAAATTATGGGCAATTTCACCGTGACGATGCTGGCCTCAAAGAGGCTGCTAATAGTGTTCATTAACTAATAGAGATACTGGGGACAAAATATCCCAGCCTTGGGGAAGTGTGGCGGCCACCAGAGGTCACCAATGACAGGTCACGCCCTCTTTAGGGGCGATTCTGGCAACAGTCACCGCCGGATCGTGATGGCACTGACTCAGCTAGCTGCCTCCTTGATCCTAACAAATCGAATGGATCCAATGGCCCACTTCCTCTATAGCTCCCCCAGCATTCCTAACCTTCGAATCTGTTTCCGCGTAGTCACTGCTTGAAACATGGATAGATAGTATTTATATATTGTTACTATGAGAATAACTAGTTATGAGGTCAACTGTGTGGATTATTGTTCATTTTGCATAGTTCTAATAATCAAAATAAATATTAAATTAAAAAAAAAAATCTGTTGTATGTTGGTGCTTAACCTCGTTATGCACTCCTAACAGGGCTAGAAGGATGAGATATCTTGCATGTTTCTAATCAGTTCTAGCTAGAGTGTGAAGGTCGAGATTTGTTCCATGGGTCATCCACGACATAATTTTTAACCCGCCCTGGTAGGATTACCATTAGGATACGAGAAGACTAATTTGCAAGGCACTCGTCAAACATCCTGGACCACCACTATCGAAGAACGGGTTATGATATTCTTTCGGAGTTACTGATCAAAACAGAACCATGAGACATATTTCCATTGAAAATCCTACTAAATTTCGAGTTGGAGGTTATTATTATGAAGTGTTTTATTGTAGTCATACAAATATCAAAATTTGCTTCATGGTAACTGACCGGGAATTCCTTATCCTTTTTGAGGGCTCAGTGTACTACAATACACCATAATTTAATAGATTGCTTAGAGGGGCTCCATCATCCGGAAACATTAAACGAGATTAAAAAACAAAAATGCAATAAAGGAAAGTAATTTTTTTTTTTTTTACAGATTTATTTAATATTAGAGCAATAAAAAAAATAGTGAATTTAAATGTTTTTAAATATGTATGCTTGCCCTGAAAAGGGTTAAAAACAATGCCAGAATACTCCTTATTGGAAAAAAAAACTTGGATTATACATGAATTTTACAATTCACCGGGAATTTCGAGAGTTAGTGAGATAATCGAAAAATGGGATTTATTTACTCAGCGTCGATTTAAATTACAGTGAGAATAATATATTAAAATAGATAATTGGGGGGGCATTATCATAGATGTTTGATTTTATCGAGAGCATTAACATCGATGGTTAAACCTCGATTATCGAACATTTTGACAGCACTTCGCGATCATATCTAAACATGAAGTAAACAATAAACCATTATCACAATATTTATTACAATCGCGTCTTATTTATCCAATCTCCTCTTAAAAATATCCCCTTTGTTTAACAATATTGTAACGAAATAAGGTAAACTGCCCCCGTTGCTAGGCGACATAGACTCACCGAGGAGTATGCACTCGTTGCTAGGTGACAGTAATAACAAGATGGAGTATACTTAGCGTTGTTATGTTTTTTTTTTTTGTTGTGTTTTATTGTGTAGTTAATAGTAGTTAAATGCCCGTTATTATTGTGCTAATGTTATTTAATATTGTTCTGTATGTGTTAAATATATTTTTAATTCATTGTTAATAAAGCATCAGTTAAATACCCTCAGGTTTTTCACAATATTATGACGATAATAAACCCCTAAAACATGTTCCATGTTATTCTTTCTTGAACTGTCAGACTCAAAATTTTTTTACAATAATAACAGTAATAACAAGTTTTTACAGTAATAACAAGAATTATATAAGTATATATAAGTAATAATTGTTGTACAATTTTTTACAGTAATAACAAGATGGAGTATACTTAGCTTGGTTATGTTTTTTTTTGTTGTTGTGTTTATTGTGTAGTTAATAGTAGTTAAATGTCCGTTATTATTGTGCTAATGTTATTTAATATTGTTCTGTATGTGTTAAATATATTTTTAATTCATTGTTAATAAAGCATCAGTTAAATACCCTCAAGTTTTTTACAATATTATGACGATAATAAACCCCTAAAACATGTTCCATGTTATTCTTTCTTGCACTGTCAGACTCAAAAATTTTTACACATGTTTTATTTTGGTAATTAAACTTTGTTGTTATTGGTTTCTATTGAATTTTGTACTCTTAATGAAATAATATTATAATTCTATTTATAACCTCTGAATGTTATATTATCAAGACCTCTATTATACTTTAATCGAATTCTTTACTCCAGTGTCAATTTGACCTTTTCTTGTTGGAAATTTAATTCCGATCCCCCTAACCCCCCCTTGGAGCGATCAATAGACTGCTGAATTACCGCCCCCTGCTGGGGTAAAGGTTAGGGCAACAAAGGACTACGTGACCCGATTCCGTAGTCAGCGGTGATGAGGATGGTCACAGCTTACGGTCACATAATTAACTTGGACCAACTAACGGGATCTTACGGGCTGTTACAATAGCGTCCGTAATAGTGGGCGTCCATCTTGTAATGTCAATTTACAGCATTAACATGTTCTGTCTCAAAGGTAACATTATGTCGCTAGGCCATCTTATTAACTTGTTGAATAAATCAACATAATTATCTAAGTTGGAAATTATAATATCTGAGGATTTAAAAAAAAAAAAAAATGTAAGCAAGGAGAAAAATTAAAATTTGGCATAATAGTTACTATAAAATGTAGTGCATATATTTAAGAATAAGTACACAAAGGCCAACAAAAAAAATGTTTTTGAAAACTTTGTTTACTTTAATAGCTAATTTTTATAGATTTTTGTGTGCTGAATCCAAATCTGGTCTTAGTTTTTTTGTATCACCCATAGTTTTTGAGAAATTTGCTTTGTTTTATATAATTTAAAAAAGCATATATAACTGTTTCATATAAATATAAAGCATTATATAACTTTTTCATGAGGCCTAACTTTATACGTAGAGGTGGTAAGAGAATGTTTCTAGGATCTACAAGGTTTTTGCGGAGAATGTTCTTCTCGCCGGGTTTTAAAGACTCTCTCACAGGCCAGTTCTTTCTGCACCAATGTTGATCCCTTGCTCTACTGTCCCATTCACACAAAAAAAACATGGAAATTCGGTAAAACCGCCTTGCTGACCAAGAAGCATGGATGTTACTTTCAAGTCACCACATATCATCCAACCATGAGCCGAATAGCCAGTTTTATTCAACACTATTTCTAGGTTTTTCATAGCTCTCTTTCATATGTACAGAATGGCCAACAGGTATAGATGCATAAGTGTTACTATTGTGTAATAAAACAGTTTTTAAAGTAGTTTTGGAAGAATCAATAAACAGCCTCCAGTCTTCTTTTTTGTACCAAACTCTTTGATCAGACGTGGGATGCCTGAGCAGTACACTAAATCACCTTCTTGTTCAAAAAATTTCGAAAACTGCTGCTCTCTCTTCCTATACTCATATATGCTAGTTCCAACTGCCACAAGTTCTTTTCTTTTAGCCTAGAACCAAGCAATTCAGCTTTTTCTTTTGCTAACCCAAGATCCCTAACTAAGTGGTTAAGCTCAATCTGAGTAAACAGCTTAGACTATATATTTGCTGTAGCACATTGCAACTCTTCATCATCTTGCTCATCTATATCTATATCTGTTTCAGCAGTGCTGCCAACTCTTCTAAATCCAGCACAAATTATTCTACAATTCTATTTGTAGTATATAAAAGCTGTTAAATTCTGTAATAAATCAAAAAAAAATTAATATATTGATGTGCAAATGTGAAAAATGCTAGGTGATATGGCTTAATAATTGTCATATTTGGATTTAGCACCCAAAAAAACGGAATAATAAGGTGATTTATGTAAAAAAGTTTTTTTATCGTTGGCCTGTGGTATTATCGTACATAAAAAAAAAAAAAAAAAAATAAATGATATAATATTGAACCATGAATATACAAAAATAACAGACTATTTTAACTCAGAAAGGTTAAAAGAAAGACCATGAGAGAAAGAGTGAGGAATACTACCATCAGAGCAAACTTTGATATAAGTTCTACCGAGATAATAATTGAAGAAATTGGTCTGAAACGATACGAACATGATGACACGTCTCTTGCGTGATAGAAAATAGCTAAGAATATGTACGTACGAATCTGTAAAGGAAAGAGACCTCGAGGAAGACCTAGGAAAACTTAAAAAGGCTGGAGTGGTAAATAAGGAACCAGAAGACATTAGGTCCAGACTTTTGGAAGTTCACACTAAGAGGAAAGAACTAGAACAAAAAATTTAGATTTTTTATATTTACAATTTTTACGTAATTTACATATATTATTTTAAATACATTGATCTATGAAATAAAGTTTAGAAATTTTTATGATGTTTTTAGTACCGATAATTAATGCTTAACATTCGAAACTAGTTTTTAAATAACAAAAATGTTAATAGAAGTTGCAATTAGTAAATCAATTCTATTTGTTTTGATCTTTCTGTATCATTATACGTACCTCAAGTGAATATAAAAAAATTCCAAATGGTTTAATAGTGTCGCGTTTATATCAACTCATGTTAAAAAAAAAAAAAAAAAAAAAAAAAAAAAAAAAAAAAAAAAAAAAAAAAAAAAAAAAAAAAAAAAAAAAAAAAAAAAAAAAAAAAAAAAAAAAAAAAAAAAAAGAAAAAATACTTGTTTACATTATATTTATTGTATTAATATTATTATATTATAAGTATCAATATTATATTAAACTTTCCAAGTTTCGTCATAGTCCGAAATTAAACAAAAGAATAACTCTTTCTGAAAAGGATTGGAAAGTCCGACTCAATTTTATTCTTTGGAAATCACCTGACGCATTTCAGATCTCCAGTTACTCATTTGACTACACGTCACTCCTGTGTCCAAGACGATATGTTAAACAGCTGATGTCAAATAATGTAATCTCCATGTAATATTGAGACGGAAGATGAAATTTCTTATTTCTTCCTTGATATTTTTTCTCATAGGAAAAAGTCGATTCTCCTTCAGTCTATTAAGCCTATGATGAATCGATTTATGGATCATCTTTTGGACCGTATGCTACTAAAAGTTTTTCATTAATATCTAGAAAAAATATTTCGAGGTAAATTTACTCCAAAAATACATACTATTTTACAACTCCCGAGACTATATGTCAAATTTCCTGAGGCACAAACATTTCACTTCAAGTTAACTGTTGGTTCGAGTAAACGAATACAATTTATCATATAAATATAATCGGGAAATGGTGTTCACTTCGACTTATCTAGTTTTTCGACATAAAGAGTTTCGAATCATCGAGTTTTGATTGTACCAGGTTGCAAGTTAACGAAATGTTGAATGAAGTCCTCTGTAAATTAATTATTTGCTCTCTGTATCCTGGATGTTTGTAAGCAGCGTAACCAATTACAACCGTTTAATAGTCTATATACCTGCTGTTTAACATTTGTGGTACTAACATACAGGATTTTATAAACACAGTAAGCACAAATAATGCTTCTACTTGCTTTAACTTTCTCATAAAAAACAACACTTATGGTCGCTTGTAGCCATTTTTTGCCGTCTTACTCTCAGAATATGGTCCAAAAATGTAAAACCTAAGCAATTTAATTTCCTATTTATCGTTGGACCGGTTGTGGTTGTTGTTTCATAAATATTCTGCCAAGCTGGAAGCCTTGGCTTTTGAATTAATCAGGCTGTTAGTTTGCCCTAATGAGTCAGCCAAACATGCAGATGATTGAATTAATCAATACTTGCATAAATTATAATATCATCGAGTCCCTCTTAAGAAAGGATAAACATAGCCACATGTACACAGACTTTACTTACAAGGGGTCTTTAAACAGACTTTACTTCAGCTGGTGGGTGCCATGTATTTGGCTGTAACTAGCCAAATCTGTCTCCACGAAGAACCTACCTGACCCGCACTACACAGACCAGTTGGATCCGTACTTCGCTTCACTTCGACTTTACATTTATCGATAGTTCATTCCTATAACCTCACATGTGAAAAATCACTTCTACAGTTTCAACTTGGATTGTGTTGTTTAGTTTGTTATATTGATATTTAGTCTTCTTAAATGTAAATAGGTGAAAGAGAATTTAACAACATGAGTTTCATAAATGATTTAGTGTTTTCCAAATTCATGTTTTCTTATTTCCTCTTCTCTAATGTTTAAGAGTGTTACTTGAGTGAGTTTGTAGCAATGACTTCGCAAGTGCACCGTGGTCCATGTTTGTAAATAATTACTAGAGGACACCTTAAGATATCCTGGCAAAAGGATGTTGAGGATGATTTAAGGATACTTGGTGTTATGAACTGGAGAAATTTGGCTCTGGGTAGGAATAAATGGAGCACAACTGTGCGAGAGGCCAAGGTCCACCCGCTACTGCAGCGCTAAAATCATCATCATCAATTTACTTTATCCTGTCGAACTATTTTATTCTCATTTGTCACTAAGTTGATGAAAAGTGTATCCTTTAAAGGAGGTCAATTTGTGAAATTATGACCTATTCACACAAAGCTTCCAATTAATTACAAAAGACTTATTTACTTGATTGTGATTAGACGTTATTTGGAGGTACGAAATTGAACTTTGGGGCTCCACTGAAACATCCAATGCATCTCGTATTCAATCGTTGCAATCCAAAAGCCTTCGGAAAATCCTAAATGCCATTTACTTTGTCATCAATAAAATTATCCATAAAGATCTTAATGTTCCATATGTTGCTGATTCAGCCCAAACCAGATACCAATCCTTTCATAGTTAGCTCCATAACCACTCAAATCCATAGTTTCTCAACTTACTTCCCACTCAGTTCCCGATCATCCTCCGAGGCGTCTAAAAAGAAGATGGCCTAGAGATCTTCTTGTGTTGATTTTTTATTGAAGAGTAGTTCTTTTCAAGTTTTGGCATGTTATTGTAAACGTTTTCAACACATTTTCTTGATGTATACTTGTACAGTTGTAAATTTCAATAAATTGATAAAAATAAAAAAGTGCTACAAAAGTTAAGAAGATTAATTTCTACATGGATTTGGTGTTTTATATATTTATATTTGTTTTATTAATTTAAGTGAGAAAATTTCAATATTCATTGCCCTAAAGTGAGACAGATTGTATCGATCTAAGAATAAATGTGAGAAAGTATATCACAGGTTTCATATTTTCTTATTTCCACTTACCTTGAGAAAATATAGCAGAAATTAACATCCTAACTTTCAACAAGGATTCTGTGTTTTAAATATTTATATTTTGTTATTTACACTTTCCTGACAGCAGAAAGTTTTAGGGGTTAACATTACTGTTGGTTCAGCATTATATTAATTCTGATTTAATATAATATTAATTCAACATCGATTTAGTGTCTTATATTTTGATATTTTCTTATTTCCACTTCATTATTTTCTGCACCCCTTCATAAAGCGAGTAACTGTACTAGGGGGAAACCTGGTGGTAGAGGATTTCAGCCTAATCTTTTAGAACCGATAGCCTGTTAACAGTATATATTAAAAAAAATTACTTAACCCAATATCCTTCACATGTTGTATTGGTACAGGTTTCTCCCCCCTCCCCCCCTTAAAATTTGACGAATAATATAATCAATGAAAAATTACTGTAACTATCCCAATTATATTTTTAAAAATACATTTAGTAATAATGTACGAATATTAGCCTCTACGTTTTTTTACTAAAGTATTTACTACAATATTAATAACGGTTCAGCCATAAACAGCAAGATTACAAGGCGGGAAAGAGGGACAAAGTTTCTATAGAAAAAAAAATAACATAAAAAAAAAAAAAAAAAATAGTTTTCCGTTTAGGAAAAAAAAAAAAAATGTTAATAGGACATTTTTATATTTATTTTTTCCCGTCCTCCGACCCACGACATTCTAGAACGCCTACTAACCACAATAAATAATGGCTAGCCCTAACGGTGATTCCCAAATAGGAGTGAGCATTGATTCGACAAATAGTAGAAAATCTGAAAGCAAAAATAGAAAAAGAAATAATTTTGTCTAGAGTTACCAAAAAGATAGTCTACTCTTCTTTTGGTAGTAGTTCTGCCCACAAGACAAATAGTAACGGCATATAATCAGTCAATCTTTTGTTTTGCTGTATGCTAAAAAAAAAAAATAAATAAAATAAAATAAAAAAACAAGAGAAAATAGAAAACTCTGAGGGATAGGCTCAGCCAGTTTTAGAGTTACGAAATTATCATTTTCAGGATCGACCAAAACTTTTATACTTGGGTGATTTCAATATTTTGGGACAATTCCAATAAACAAAAATGTTCACTACATAAAACATGTAAATTGATTTTTTTTTTTTCACAAATTGTTTCTCTAAGGTGTGTGAAGTAAGTCTGCGTAGTGGACATACATAATCTGCAGTATTTCTAGATATACTAAATAAATAGACTATTCTCATTGGGTCAAAACCTCACCTAAAAGCTCTTCCCTACTATCCACTGCTTTTCCTAAAAAACCGTCCAATTCATTTCCAAAATTCCATTAAAAATCTGGGAATAACTTTCGATCAACATCTTGCATGGAATAGCCATGTCTCTCAAATCACGAGGAAATCTATTTTTATTCTTAAGCAACTTTCACATTACCGTGATTCATTACCATTAAGTACTCGAAAACCTTTAGTATCATCACTCATTTTCCCTAACTTTGACTACGGATGCACAGTATATGGAGGACTGTCTGATGAGCTCGAGATGAGATGTAAAAGAGTAATGAACTGTTTTATTAGATTTATTTTCGGGGTCTCCAGACGTTCTTTCATATCTCACAGGTATTCTGAAATTGGGTGGCTGTACCCCAGTTTTCGACGTCAACACTTCCTGGGTGCTCTCATATTTCAAACCTTGAAAACCAAAAAACCCACCTATATCCATGACCTCCTTACTCTGCGCTCCTCCATTCAACTCTTAAATACTAGAACCCAAACCATCAACCTATACACTCCGGCGCATCGAACTGCATCCTTCGAGAAATCCTTTATTATCCGTGCTTCCTCGTTATGGAATTCATTGCCCATCACAATTCGAAAGAGATCCACTCTTACTTCCTTTAAACATCATTTATTCCTTTACCTCCTTCATTTTCAATCTTCCGAGCTAATGTAAAACATGAATATTTATATAATATACATTATAATAGTATACATAAGATGTATCCTCTTACAAGATGTCTCAGTTATTTTTGTAACACATAATTTAATTATTTATCAATTTTTATTATTATCTATTGTTATTATTTATTATAATTAATTATCAAAGCCAGATGGTTTTCCTATGTACTGTAATCATATGTTATTCTTAGGGGACAAGTAGTCCCAGAATAAAGTTCATTTTCTTCTTTCTTCTTCTTCTTCTTAAATAATAACTATTAAAATCTAGGGAGTGAGTTTGGATCTAGGGAGTGAAAAACAACGACTAGGAAGTGGGTTTATTATCTAGGGAGTGGGGAAAATATCATATTTATTAAATTTAAGAAAAGAAAAGCGAAATTAACGAGGTATGTATATTATAAACTTGTGTATACATGAGCTGCATTTTCAGACTTTTAGGTACGTATTGTCACATCTACTTTAAAAACTTCAAACTAAACTATAAAAATACTAAAATAATATAAAATTGCACTTAATAACGACATTTCTATTAGCTTTTAAACAATAAAGCCTAAATAGATTGTAAATGATAAATTAGCTACGAAATAAAGACTATCAAAATATAATATGATACGAGTATATTAAAAACATTGTTTTGATAAAAATATAGTTCCTTGAACTTTCATTATAACAAAGTAGGTGGGTATAATGTTTTAACATTATATAAAAAAATATAGGCTGTACGTTTAAAAATAAAAAAAATTAACGAGCAGCAATAATTGAGTAAATGCTATACATAAACATCAATTACTCCGGTTATATATGTAGATATATCATTATTGTTAGGGGTCCATAATGTTACAATGGGCACTTGGCAATGTAAACTAAAATCTAAATTTTATGTTCAGTACAATTTTCAAAATACCTTTGTGACTTAAATTGTACCGTAATTTTAAAATCACCTACATACGGTGACTCACGAAATTGACCAAATCGCATATGACTGGAGATAGATTGTTCATTTCGTTGTTTCCATATCCATTCTTTCCCTTCAGATCCAAATCTATTAATTTTTGTCTCATCAGAGCATATGATATTTGACCAATTATTTTCAGTATAGTGGCCATATTTTTTGGTGAATGCTGACCTTAGTTTTTTATGCCTATCTATTAGCAATGGCTTTTTAACTTTTGCCCTTCCTCGTAAACCAGCTTGTCTTTAGCTACGCAGCACTCCTTCAGCGGTGATGTTGATATTATCAAACCAAGCTTGCGTTGTATTTGAACGGCATTATCAACTTCGCCCGACCGAATTGAACGATTAATACCGCGCTTTACAATATCTGATGGTAAAGGCTTACGACCTGCTTTATTATTTTTAATCATTTTCAAATGGTAAGGTTTTCATTCATTTTTTGAATGCTATTTATAGTCCCTACTGAGCATTCGTAAGAACGCCGAGAAACTCCATTTTGAAGCTGATTTATAATTGCTTTCCCAATATTTTCTAACAACAACTTTAATTTGTTATTTTGTATTGCATTTAGAATCGAAAAAAAAAGAAAGTAAAATTGCTTCGTACTTAATATACTATATATTTGTCAAAAACCACTCACTCATTTAACACGAAATCTCAGAAACCACCGAACGGATTGGAATGAAATTCGATATGTAGTTTCCTCTAGGGCCATAGATGCTCGCTAAGAAAGGAATTAAAAAAAATCTGCCTGGATCGCGGCTAATTCGCGAAAAATGCGATTACAATTTTTATTGGGTGAATAATAATAATAGATTAATAGTCATATGGTATTTGGAAATAAGCTAAGCTAAAAAATAGGTTAGATGCTTAAGTCGCACACTTTGACCACAAAGTAGTTTTAAAAACAAAAAAAAATATGATCGATGTCGAAACCCTATTGTATGGTACTTTCTGTGAACTCATGGTGTCTGCAGAGGTGTACCCTTACAAGTTTAAGTTGTTCCGTGACGAGAAGCTATTTATATAATAAAAACTTATGTTCTCTGATGATGACATGTAAGGCCAGTTCGATGTTCATATTCCTTACGAGCAACCAACCAACCTTGCTTCACCCCAATTACTCTTCCTTCAGCTTTCCGGTTGCAAGATAATTGTTCTGAACTATAATTGGCCCTTTTCAAATCGGCTTTTCTCAACCAGGCCCAAGTTGTATTTCAAAAAAGTTGAAAAGTTGAGACTATATTCACTTAAAGTATGCCATAAGAAAAGCTGATGGTCTGGTATCAGAGCTGGGTAAGATGGTAGTGCTGCCTCGAAGATTCACTGGAGGACTATCAAAATAATATAAAATTAACTTTTGCAAATTGTCAAATTTACTTATTGAAATTATTCCAAGGATGTAATGCTTGAGGATTATTTAAGTAATAATAATTATCAACGTTAAGCTTAACTTTTACTAATTTAAGTTGTTCTAAATCCTAATGATATTAAACCGTAGCGGAGCAGGGTACATTCAGCTAGTATTTTATAAATGCAGGAATTTTTAATTATTATTAATAGATGATTTTAAAGTACAATTGAAACTCACGAAACTGATCAAGTGGTCTTGGGAGACTTTTGAAAACGACTAAGTGATTAATGTTTACAATGCAGGTAGGAAACAGGATTACAAAAAAAGAGTAAACAATACTTCATGTAAGCAAAGTAATAAAATAGCTATTGACAAACAACATGTCGGATTAGGAACAAATTTTTGATATTACCACAAACATTTTATCAATTTTGTGAGTCACTGTAGTTTTTTAAGTAGAGGGATTCTACGCGCCATTTTATATACCTTGGTTAAACTTTATGGGGACTTGAAAACCTAAAAGAGAATAAAAATATAAGCCGAGAAAATAAAAAAAAAAAATTTTGTTGCCTGTCAGTGTATAACGATCACAACAAAAGTTCAGCTATAACTGTTTTCTGTTTGTTTTTTTATGTTAGCTATATATTGACATTTACATCTGTATACAGCATAAAACAATATAATACATCAAGTAAATGTGATGATAATACTCGCTCTTAAAGCAACTACCCATTGGTAGCACTTATAAAGGTTCTATCTATATAATAAAGTACTATATTAGAAGGTCTCGAGGCCATTTTCTTTTCAAGCGCTTCGGAAGGTTATCTGAAATGGAATGAAAAGCAAGTTGTGATACTAATGGTTTTGAATGGTTGTGGAGTTTGCTATAAAATAAAATAAAATATTTTATAAGATGTAATAAATTAAATTATTTGCAGTCCGTTTATGTAATTTTTAATGAAATTGAAATTTATAGCACAAGGAAATAATTCATAATTTTTTTTTGATAAAAAAAAAAATAATAAAAAATGAAACCAATTTTCCAGTAAGAAAAGAATGAGGCAAGGAAACTGCCAGAGTTTTATTTGTGTCAGGGTTTGAAGTGGGCGAAAACGGATTTGTCAAATGGAAAATGGCAAGGTTTTGTTTTAATGGCGGATCCAAAACAAGAGTTACAATATTATATATTATATAAATTGTTGTCATTATATTGTTCCTGAACTTGACTTCTTGCCAAGTGGGCGTTTTTTGACTTTATCGCATGAGTCCTCATTATTATTTAATACCTTGTTTTTAATTTTTTTTTTCTTTGCGATGATATTTACTTCACTATGTCGTTTTAATACCCCAATAAGAAGTTATATTATATATTAAATATATATAACGTTCGGATATGAACTGCAATCAATATCACATGTGGGACTCGGCATTTCAACAAGCAGTAAGAGATGATCGCACGTACATCTTTTCTTCAAAGATAAATTTTAAAAGAGAAGAATATAATCAGGGATGCAGTCAAAGAGGAACACCAGGTCTAATTAGAAATACTTTAATTGTGTGCCAACGTTTCGACCTACCTTGCAGGTCTTCTTCAGGGCGAACCACACTCTTGTTGTGACCACAACGTTGGCACCCAATTTAACTATTTCCACTTAGACGTGGTGTTCTTCTTTGACTGCATCCCTGATTTTCTTCTTCTCCATTCATCTTAACAGTCAATCATACTTGTATCATTAGAAATTTTTTAATGTATTGTAAAAATAACCCTCTCAAGAGAAGCCAAGCTGTATAAAACTATAATTAATATAAAACAGTGTAATCTGTACTATGAATAAGTTTGATTGTTTTGTCACTTTATGCTGCTACGGCTAATCGGACGATGCTGCGGTGGGAGTCCTAAATTTTGCTTAGCCAGGTATAATTAGGATAGGGATCTTTATCGAGTACCTGACATCGCACTGGCTCGGGACCCCCATTTTATATCCCTTCCGAAGGACGGCATAGCTAAGGATGTATAACTCCCTTTAAAAAATCCTAAGGTCATCTGCCGGGCTTCGAACCCTCGATCTTGGGTTTAGTAGGTTGCTATCCTAACCACTACACCACAGGTGACCCAATTATGAATAAGTAAGAACATATTAAGAATATAGCTGTAAAGAGATCTTAGGAAAATATTTGGGAAAGGAGTTATGTTTGTTTGTTGGGGCTAAATATCCTAATACACTCTAACTAGGACAGACAGGACAGAGTATCCTACAGGTTTCCAACTTGTTATAGCCAGGGTGGATATGTCAAGATTTTTATAGTGGGTCCGAAATAATAAAAATTTCAATGCGCCCAAGCGGGATTCGATCCCACAACTTTCCGAACCCCAGTTGCTATGTTGTTACCACAGCTTGGAGATTTATGCCATTCTTTATTAATATCAGGTGTAGTCTGTTGTGACTTAGTATTCTTCACCTATTGACGTCTAATCTATTCAATTTCTGTCTATTATGTTAACCAATCATATTTAAATAAGTGGAAATTATGTGAGGAATAATTGATAACACTAGTGATTATATTTTATTTAACATTATCATTTTAGAAATATGAAACTCTGGATAATTTTACAATTACTTTATTCGCGGATGATATATGCAATTCCATCTTCCACGATGGGACCTAATCGCTCTGCATTAATTTATTCCAAGCTTCTGCATACGTGATCTTCTTCCTAAGGCATATCTTAAATATGAGTTTATCCCCTCCATCTAACCTTTGCATTTTTTTCTTTAAATATTTTCACTTTTTTTGCAGGAATTGCCGGTATAGGATCTAAATATTAACATTATTTAAACTGTGGCTATAATCTAAATATGTAGCAACATCTTCCTGAATTCTACTTCATCTACTCCTGTCCTAGGTTATATATAAAGACATTCATCATTTTGCTTTTATAATGTACTGATTCGTTTTTATCTGGAATTTAAGCGGTCAGACAATTGGACCATTGACTATCGATTCATGTTTTTCTTAGGAGAGGTGTCGCTGAATATTGATTATTTTTCTTGCTGTCATTAAATTTTTTTTTTTTTTCTCGAAACTGCCTTGTAGACCTCGCGAATATCAATTTTTGGCTCCTCTCTTATTTTTCCTTTCCTTCCATTTTTCTTTCATTATTTCTCCGTGTCTCTTTTTCCTTTCTTCTGTCCACGCCACTCCCTTTTTTGATCTTCTTCTGCCCACAACAACCTTCAATTCCTTAAGTCTGTTTCTATATCTTTCTCTGTCCTGACAGTCCTGGTCCGTTATACCTAATCTTTCCGTTTCTTCTTTCATCTGTTTCATATATCCTCCTGAGCTTTTATATCCACGGATTTTCTGAAACATTTGCTTATTTAGTCTTTCCGGGACCATTATTACCATATGTCCATAGAATTTCAGTCTTCTGATCCGGATTTCCGTTTCTATGTCCTTTGTATCTTTATAGATTTCCCGGTTGGGTCTAAGCCTGTATCCTTCTTGAGTCTTTTTGGGGCCATAGATCCTTCTCAGAATTCTCCGTTCAATCCTTAGTAGTTCTTCCAGACTAGGAATGCAAGTGGTTTCTGTCCCGTATAAAATCACAGGTTTAACGACAGTGTTGTAGTGTCTTATTTTTGCTTTTGTGGACAGGGGTTTTTTTTGTAAACGTTAGTGGTTGCAAAAGATGGTTTCTTAGTTTAGTTATTCTTTCCTTTATACTTTCTTTTTCCGAACCGTTGCTACATATAGTCTCACCTAGGTACTTAAATTTGTTTGTTACTTTTATTGTTCCGTATTTGGTTTCCACTGATTTTTTTGACGTCTGGGTCGGTAGTCATTAGTTCTGTTTTTTCGTAACAGATATGTAGACCTGTTTTTTCCGAAATTTCTGTCAGGATGTTTATTTATTCGATCGCTTCTTCTTCCGTTTCCGCTAAAAGGGCAAGATCGTCGACGTAGAAAAGGCATCTTACTTTGACATGGTTGTTCTTGGTCCCTATAATCGCACCCGTATTATTAACTTTCCATAGTTCTTTCATTATTTTATCCAATACAACGTTAAAAAATGTTGGGGAGAGGCCGTCTCCTTGTCTAAGTCCTGTTTTTGTTTGGAATTAAATTATTATTATTATTATTAATTTTTTTTTTTGAGATTATTTTGATATATTTTGTTAATTTGGTATAATGATGGCATTTCATAAATGTCACATTCTGACTACTTTCTAATACCTACTCACTTCGTTTGACACCTTGTATTTTTTTTTCCTTAGTTCATGTTCTTCCTACCCTATAAAATAGCAGAGGTTTTCTTTTTCTTTTCCTCCTTGGACCAGACTAAACTAGAAAAGAGGACGGCCATAACTCACCGATACGGATAGGAATAAATATCGGACAGGGGTAGAGCGAAGAATAAAAGCATTGGCGAAGGTGTCCTTGCGCCGCCCACAAAGGCCCCACGCTAAGCCTGACTCAGCATTATCGTCTATTCTCGGTTATATACTTTATTCTATGTATTATATTTATTACATTATTATATATATGTATACATGTGAAGTTTATCGGTGGTAGGGTGGTGTATATCTGGTTTTAAAGTCACTTTGGTTGTTTTCCTTATAGATTTGAAGCTAAGATAAGTATAATAAAACATAAAATAGAGGAATTATATTTCACTTTTCATTTCCCTCTATAATGACCTTTAAGTTTTTGATATTATTAGGGCGTATAAAAAAAAAAAAAAATGACCGTTCTTTCAAATTTCAGAGTTCAAAAGTCAGTAAATATCTTAATGCTATTTGTTATTTACCAATACTTAATAATCCCTTTAGAGCATTCTATAAGCTTGTTTACTAACACTGGACTGTTTCAAAAAATGCCTCAGTTCAGTTATTTGTGTCTTGCCAGGGAGTGTGGTGTGTCAAAAGATACTGTTAGTCGCCATCTTCTCTCCAAGGGGAAGGTGCAAAAGACCTGTAGACTGGTCCCTCACGAACTTACTCCTCAACAATCAGCAGAAAAGTTTACAGAACTTCATGGGTTTGAACTCCTGCCTCATCCACCTAGTCCAGACCTCGCACCTTCGGATTACTACTTGTTTCGCTCCATGGCCCATTTTCTTCAAGGAAAAAATTCGATAATATTGCGGAAGTTGAAAATGTCCAAGAGTTCTTTGACAGCCATCCCAAGGAATGGTAACAGCGTGGCATCGAGCAATTGGCTAGCAGATGGGTAATGTCGGTAGATAACAATGGACTATACTTTGAGTATTAATTGTATTTAATATCAAAGAAATAATAATACAAATATTTGTTTAATAAACGGTCATTTTTTTTTATTCACCCCATTAGTAGATTGACCAGGTATTTTGGAGAGAAAAATTCCTCCATTGATAAAGCTTTCATCAATTGATTTCTTATGTCTCTTGGAACTCTGAAAGGGAATTTTAACTTGACCATATCAAAAAATTGTGAATCGTTCTGATAACAAAACCTGTACACACTGGGGTTCAGTACTTAGGTAAGGCTGTGCTGTTACGGGGCCACCGGTTGCGAAAGGAGAAATTTTCGCCGAAATCACGTCCAACCTTCAGGTTTTTTCTTAATTTAGGTTACCCAATTTATAAAGGCTGAGTGTGCCCCAGAAGGGTGTCCCGACCTCGAAGTGAAGCCTTTTTCTTCTTTCTTCAGTCGGAACGAGAGCTTGACTGTCTAGTGCCTTACTGAGCTCCAGCACCTCATTTTTAAAAAAATAACATTAAAAAAAATTATTTTTTATTTTTCACTTTCATTGGAAAACCATTTGGGAAGAAAAAACTAGACAAGTCCAATATCAGCCTCTTTGAAGTTTTTTTGTTTTCAGTGTAAAACGATTTATTTTAAACTATTTTTCCAAGTGCCTTTTTTATACGAATAATATATATAGAGAAAAGGTGTAAAAACGGGCACTGGTGTGGGCACCCCTCCTTACTGGCTAAGGGAGATATTGAATACTGGCGGCGAAGACTGTCTATGGAGCCATTTGGTATGAACTTTTGAGAGATATGTGAAATCGTCTTCGTTTCATGTTCTTATGTTTATTTAACAATGATATCTGGAAAGCGGTCATCTTAAGCTACTTTTTGAAGCATACCGTTAGTCATGCACGCTTTTAGATTACAGTTGATAGCGGACATTCTTAGGTGGAGTTGGTGTAAATATGGGCACCCTTTCTTAGTGTAAATATGGACCTCCATTTCTCTGGGAACTTAAAAATATCTTTTGTTAAAGATCACAACTTGCATCTTATGTAATGGAATGTGATCTGAAGGCACTCGGGTATAGGTGTGGGTAAAATGTTCCCAAATATTTTCTGTTATAAATAAACTCTCTATTGTTTCGGTTTGTTTTACCCTGTTTTAAACTATTTTTGTCATTTTTTTTCTTTTTTTGTTAGAGGACCCATAATTACGCCCTAATTTTTCTGGAGCTATTTTGAAAGTTTTTTTCTAAATCGTCGTTTTTGAAATAAAATAATTGATCTTAATCGTTGTTTTGCCTTCTCGCATTTAAGTGTTATCGTCTGGGGTTGTACTTAAAGCAAAGGTGTAGGTTCCTTAACTATTCTCGATGACACATTGCGAGCCCATGGCTACATATTTACTACATATTTCAAAGTAAATACAGGTTTTTAAACTGTTGCATCTATTTATCACTCTACGTAGAAGCAATAAAAGTGATTTAGCTCATACTCCTATTTCTTCGTTCATGTTCCTCTATTCGCAGGTAATAGGTGCATCCGCCAAACGACCTTGCTGAAACATTGCTATTACCTTCGTGACGGCGTTAAACGTATAATTTTGCTTAGATGGCATTACAGATACCTTGTAGAAGGTTTCCGTTTTAATTAATCGTTTGTTCCCCCACCTCAAGTCTAGTTTTAAACTATATTTATATCGTTCTAAACACTCTGACTCAGGCCCAGTGATCGCTTGGGAGCTTTGTTATTGTATCGTTGTGGTCAGGATCGTCTCCTTCAAAGTTCCCAACCCAGGGTATGAGTCAGGGTCTACAAAACCGCAAATTTGTTCCAGTAGAAAGTATTTCAATGGTGAATTGAACGATTTGTCAATCTTATTTATTTTATTAAACTGAGGAAAGCATAAAAAAAGACAAAGAAAAAGATTTTTCTTATTTAATCAAGAATTATCTGAGGTATAGGAGGATTAATACAATTAGGTTTGTTTAATTTTATACCGCTTCTAATGGAGTTTTTGTATTTGAAAAATTGTTTCGAATGTTAAACATCCATCATCAGTTCTAAAACATAAAAATTGCAAAACAACAGCAGTTTGTTGCATAGATTATATATTTATTAATTTTTCACTTGAGGCACGCATAATGGTATATAAGGATTAATACAATTAGGATTAATGAATTAATTGCTACCTCTATTGTAATTATCATATTAGAATACTAGTTTCGAATGCTAAAATTCATCTTCAGTTCTAAACATACAAAATTTTCAAAATATCAATACTAAGTTACATGGATTATATATAATAAAGTTTTCAAAAATGTAAGACAAGAAATCAAATATTGGTACTCACCTGAAGAGATGTAACAGATATCTGAAAAATATCAATCGTGGAAGGGGGAAGGTAGGTTAAAATTTTGGGGTTTCCCTACGGCTCATTGGATTTTTCCGTTCCTATTTAAATTTAAAATGGAGCTATTGGAAATGTTTATCAGGTCATTTAAACAAGAATCTGGATCGGTTTTAACTATTTTATTATTTCTAATGATTCATAAATATTTAATTTTAGGCTATTTTCTACTTAATTTATTATTTTTACTCCCGAGTCAGTATTGAATTTATGATAATTTAAATTTAAATGGATAGCGAAATTGGGTTTTTTATTCTTTAGTGTAAGCTCTTATATGTTCTTTTACTCTTTGATTTACCGATCATTTATTTTTCCCTGTATATTCAGCTTCGCAGTCATTACATTTTCGTTATAGGAAAAGGGTCTATTTTGTCTTTAGGTGAAGGGAAGTATGATGACAATGGTTCATCTATTTTAAGTGCAGGGTTTAATGATATTTCACTAATCCCTGTTGAACAGACCCGCTACCTAGGACTCCACTTGGACAAACCTCTTACTTGGAATCCACATACAAGACTAAAACGACAAGATACTGCCCGTCGTTACAGATTACTTCAAAATTTGTTAGACAAACGTTAAAGCTCACAATCAATTACAAATGACATATACATGACTGTGATTAGACCTATTTGGACGTACGAAGTTGAGCTTTTGGGCTCCACTAAACCATCCAATTCATCTCGTATTCAATCCTGAGATCAACGTTGGACCAACTATTCTCACTGAGGCTGATGCTAGAGAAATGCAAAGAGTACCGAATAGTTACCCACCACCTCTTTCTTGATTTTAAAGCCGCTTACCGATAGTGTAACTCGGCCAGAACTCTATCAGGCCCTGTTAGATATGAACGTCCCAGCCAAACTGGTACGGCTTGTGAAAATGACAATGTCGGGCTCGAGGTGTGCAGTACGAATAGGAAATGACTACTCAGATGATTTCAACACAAACTGCGGAGTGAGGCAGGGGGATGCTCTTGCCTGTATTCTCTTTAACTTTGCTGCAGAGAAAGCGGTACGTATGTCCGGAATCCAACTCCACGCAACCCTTTTTAACGGCACAGTTCAGCTTCTGGGATACGCTGACGACTTTGATATTGCTGCTAGATCGGAACGTGCACAGAGAGAGGCGGTCTTGGCATATAGAAGATGCAGCAAAGAAACTTGGGCTACATATTAATGAAGCTAAGACCAAGTACATGAGAGTCGGAGGAGATGGACCAGGGATTGGTCCATTTGTGGCTGGACCATATAATTTTGAAAATGTAAGTAGCTTTATCTACCTCGGGGGCTGAGATCAGCTCTGGAAACGACATCTCTCGAGAAGTCAACAGAAGGATAGCAACAGCGAGACGGTGCTACTTTGGCCTTGCGAAGCATTTTAAAAGCAGGTTCCTGTCTAACAGGACCAAGATCACCCTCTACAAAACCTTGGTCCGTCCCGTTTTAACTTATGGATCAGAAGCATGGGCCTTTAAAAAACAGGATGAAAATAGGCTTCTGATCTTTGAAAGATCAATTTTGAGGAAGATTTTTGGTCCTGTTAAAGAGGGTGGAATTTGGAGAAGAAGAAGAAATGTCGAACTGGCTGGCCTGTATGGGGATGCAGACTTGGTAAAGTTTATCAAGATAGGACGACTTCGATGGGCCGGGCACGTCGCACGCATGGATGACTCGGCGATACCCAGGAGGATACTGTCCGGAAAAATGCATGGGCGAAGAAAAGTCGGCAGGCCAAATGTGAGATGGGAGGATTCAGTGACACTGGACGCACGGACTCTGCTGGGAGTCCGAAACTGGAGAGCTGCTGCAGCTGACAGGATTGACTGGCGAAAGATTTTTGGAGGAGGCCCAGTCTCGGTGACGGGATGTAGAGCCACCGATGTATGTATGTATGTATCCAATCCTTACAATCCAAAATCCTTCGAAAAATGCTCAATGCTCCTTACTTTGTCACCAATAAACTTATCCATAAAGATCTTAATGTTCCATATGCTTCTGATTTAGCCCAAACCAGATACCTATCCTTTCATCGTAAGCTCCATAACCACTCAAATCCGTTATTTTCTCAACTTGCTTCCCACTCCATTCCTGATAATCCTCCGAGGCGTCAGTAGCGCTTCAGTAAAAATTCAACACTAGAAAATCTCTAGGTCATCTTCTTTTTAGATGACCTAGAGATTTTCTAGTGTTGAATTTTTACTGAAGCGCTACTGATGAGTAGTTCTTTTCAAGTTTTGACATGTTATGTTATCAGCTCATTTACTTAATGTATATATTTGTACAGTTGTAAATTTCAATAAATTGATATATGGGGAAAAAATGCAGTGTTTAAACCTAGCTTTTTTAATTCCTTTCCGAAGTCGGTGTGTTAAAAATTTTGTATGTTTTAGAACTATGGATGAATATTTAGCATTCGAAACTAGTATTCTAATAAAATAATTCCAACAGAGATGGCAATTAATTCACCAATCATTAATTATATATATACTTTTTTTTTTTTAAATGTAAGACAAGAAATCAAAACATGTTAATACTCACCTACCAAAGAACATAATGAAAAGGTCTTCTGGCAGATATCAAAACAGACTGAATGTCAAGAACGTTTCTACTGAACGTTACGTAGTATCTAAACATTATATCAGAGTTGTTAAAATTATTTCCGGAGCGGATATAGACAGCTGATCCATTATATAATTTAACTTCAGTTAATCAAATACATTCTTAAGAGACTTTCGTTTGTATGTTGATGAGAGTTATGTACTTTTGAAATGCTTATTCATAACACCTTGCCAGATATATATATAAAAAAAAAATATTCTGGTTTAAAGTGTGCAGAAAGTTTGAGATTAGAAGGCAATTAATTAATTTAGTCATGTTTTGAATTTGCAATTAATTATTTGTGACCGAAAATAAATTTAGTTACTGTTAATTTTGTAGTAGATCTGTTTGTTTTTTTAATGTAATATTTATAAATTCTCTTTTATGATAAATTTAATAATTATTTTGTTTTGTTTTTCAGGTGCGTTCTAGAACATCTTTGCTGTTATGTAAGTTTATTTAGATTAATATTTATATGTGATTTTAAGACAATGTCTCAGTGTTGCTGAATCAGCCCGCAATAACTTTGATTTTCCCTTATGCTGGTGAATTTTAATAAACTTCTCTACATTATATCTGTCTATGTAATGACAACTCCATGAAAAATGATAATAATTAACTCTGCTGAAAGTTGATACTTGTATCCTTGATTTTGTTTATCGTATCTCTTTTGCCTTTTGTGATTCCAATGCCGATTCTTCTCATATCCAATTTCTAATTATCCAAAACCCTTCCTTAAATCTACATATGTATGAAGATGTCATAAAACGTTTCGCCTCGACGTTTTCCCATTTAAAATAATAATAATAATTCTTTTTTCTTTTTTTAAATTCTGTTTTTACTACATTTTGACCTTGACAAATACCCAAAATATTATTTTATTTTTAAAAAGAAGACTAAATCGTTACAAACTACTTCAACATTCACTAGACAAACTAAGCTCCTTTCACATACATGACTGTGATTTGACCTCTTTGGACGTACGGAGTTGAGCTTTGGGGCTCCACTACCCCATCCAATTCATCTTGTATTCAATCCTTACAATCCAAAATCCTAGGTTGAGCGTTAGTCGATAGTTAGCACTATCGATAGGCCGATACTATCGGTTGAAAACTATCGATTGCTATCGATAGTTTTTCGATAGTTTCTTTTTTTTTTTCCAAAGTTATTCAATAAAGAATTTCAACTAATTTAATTAAATTGTTATCTACTTACTATTTGAAATTTGCAGGATTATAAATTATAAGATTATATCATAAAGATGCGAGATAAAAAAATTTAATTGAATTTAAAAAAAAAGTATTTAAAATTTATATGGTTACAATAATAATGAACAAATCAAATCTTCAGAAAAGAAAATAACGAAATAGTTAATTTCAAGAGTCAAGTGTGCTCCTTGAGCCACATATTTCCCGAAAGAAAAACTAGCATTTCTGCTTTCCTTTGGCTTAATCTTCTAAGAGAACCCTTGAGCTCTAGGAATTCCGAATTCAACTTCAAAAGAACTCGACACTGGACAGAGATAGATCAGCATAATACCGAATGTTTCAAAACTTGAAATTAGTAGAAAAGATCTATCGATAGTCAGCACTATCGATAGTGACCATCGATAGGCATGACCTATCGATATATCGACTATCGCCCTTCTCTACAAAATCCTTCGAAAAATCCTCAATGCTCCTTATTTTGTCACAAACTAATCCATAAAGATCTTAATGTTCGATATGTTGTCGTTTTGGCCTAAACCCGATACTTATCCTTTCATAGTAAACTCCTTATCCACTCGAAACTACTAGTTTCCCAAGTTGCTTTACACTCCTTTCCCGATAATTCATCGAGGCTTCTTAAAAGAAGATGGCCAAGAGATTTTATAGTGTAGAACTGTTGAAATGCTGCTAGTGAGTAGTTCTTTCATGTATTGTCCTTTCATTGTAACCATTTTCCTCAAATTTACTTGCATATTATGTATAAATTTGAAATATCAATAAATAGTTAAAATAGTAACAATCAAATTACAATGTTTCTTTTTTTTTTTTAATGAGATCTGAATAACTGCATAATTGATTATCTTTTGTTTTGATTAGTATGCTTCATAACAATATCCCGCCCATTATGTAATAATAACCAGCCAATGCCAACAGGATATGAGGAGGATTGGATTAGATATACCTTCCCCCCTCCCCCTCCCATTCAGGCAGGTAACGAAGCAGTTAATTAGGACGAGGTTACCTTTCTCAATGGCTCCTCCCAAATGTTCCTTCCTCCAGGTCGATCTACAAAATCGATGTTGGATCGATATAATTCGGTGTTAACCTTGATGCTATCGAACTATAGGCTCTACGGTATTATTCGATTGACACACCAGCAAGGCCGCCTTCGGTATAATCAGGAGCAACCTACTTCTTAATAATTAAAGTTTATTTTGATGGGGTCATATCCGGCCTAGTCTTTTGATATATTTTTTTTTAAATCCTTTTATTAAAATTTACAACTGTACAAGATATATACATCAAGTAAATGTATTGACAACGATTACAATAGCATGTCAAAACTTGAAAAGAGCTACTCCTCAGTAGCACTTCGATAAAAATTCTACTCTAGGTCTCTTGGCCCTCTTCCTTTCAGACGCCTCGAAGGATTATCGGGAATGGAGTGAAAAGCAAATTGAGAAAACTAGCGAATTTGTGAAGTAAGGAGCGTTGAGGAATTTTCGAATGATTTTGGATTGCAAGGATTAGATTCTAGATGAACTGGATGGTTTAGTGAAGCCCTAAAGCTCAACTCCGTACGTCCAAATAGGTCTAACCACAGTGATGTATATGAGTCTTTTGTAATTAATAGACAGCTTTGAATGTTTGTCCAGTAAATTTTGAAGTACGGGCAGTAGTTACTTGTCGTTTTAGTCTTTCATTATAACTTTTTTTTTTCACTTTATTAACTATATCCACACCTGTCACTCAATTCGTGACAAAAAGCGGATTTGATATGAGAAAATTATCTAAAAAATTGACATGTCAGACCATGAGGGAGTTCAGCACACAGCGGTACCTACTTCAGTCTTGCATTTTTAAAATATTTATCTCTTAACCAGCTCCTCTTCAGCCTTCGTCGTGCTGTCTCTGGCATATCCAAAGTCGCCATGTTTTGTATTAGTTTGTTGTAGTGTCCTGGAAGTTTGTCATAAAATCGTTTGTAAGAAGAGTGAATATGGTCCTGTACAGTGGGTATGTTCAAGTCTGCATGCAATGTTCTGTTACTGACTTACCAGGGTGAGTGAGTTATGATTTTTAAAACCTTAGAGTGAAAAGTTTGTAATTTTTGAATGTGAGTCTTTTTTTCTGTTCCAAAAATTTGAGATGCATAGGTCCATAAAGGTTTGAGTAAGTAAGTATAAGTATTTAATCGTTGTCTGATTTTTAGAGTCGATTGTTTGTGAAGAATAGAGTATAGTAGTCTTCATTATAACTTAAATTCAAATCTCGTAACAAACCCAAGTGCAGAAAAGAGATTTCTTCTATTTATTATATGAATTCTATTTAGTTTAGTGTTGCAGATCATGAAAAGTCTAAGAGGCTTTAAAAAAAAAAAAAAAAAAAAAAAAAAACTCAATAGAAAAACTTGGAAAAACAATAGATCATGGATATGTCAATCTATAACCGTCTGATTTTCATAAATTTTTTTAAAAGATTTAATAGCATCAAATTAAATAAATTAAATTTACGATCAATGATTATTCGAAATGAATAAAGTTGAGAGAAAATAGCGGTTTCAAACCTGATTTTTTTTCTTTTTTTTTTATTCAAACCAATACAGCTCCTAAACAATAGTTCCTGCCAAAACATGTTTTAAAACAAAAAATATATTAAAAATATATATGACTGTGATTTGGACGTACGAAGTTGAGCTTTTGGGCTCCACTAAACCATCCAATTCATCTCGTATTCAATCCTTACAATCGAAAATCCTTTGAAAAATCCTCAATGCTCCTTTCCTTACTTTCTCACCAATAAACTTATCCATAAAGATCTTAATGTTCCATATGTTGCCTATTTAGCCCACACCAAATACCTATCTTTTCATAGTAAGCCCCATAACCATTTAAATCCTCTAATTTCTCAACTTGCTTCCCATACCCCGCTAATCCTTGTAGGCGTCTGAAAAGAAGATGGCCTAGAGACCTTCTAGTGTAGAATTTTTAATAAAATGCTACTGATGAGTAGTTCTTTTCAAGTTTTATCATATTATTATAATCGTTGTCAATACATTTACTTAATGTATATATTTTGTACAGTTGTAAATTTCAATAAATTGATATAAAAAAAAAAAAATTATAATGATTTGTATTTATTTAATACAATATTGTCTTTTGATAGGACTTAAATACGTTAAGGGTAGAGCAACAACACATGTGTTGCTGATATCGGATGTGCTCTGTATAACGTATCTAGAGCGAGGCCGACTCACCTGTATGATGTGGGCGAACACTGTCAACTTATATGGTTGTAGATGTGTAATATTTACCGCTAGTATAATATGATAATCATATCAATATGTTACGTAACTGTAAGGAATGTTATGTCTACAATAGGTACAGCTGATCGGACTACGGATTTGAGTGAGACCTTTTTTTGGTGAACTAAATAAAACATATATATGTTTGTCCAAAAGGATATGTGGATAAGTTCAAACAACACAGGAAGAAAATGTTGTTTCTTACAAAAAAATAAAAACAAATACAACAGGCTCTATAAATAATATGTTAGTATTTTGTATATAGAATATAATCAGTGTTTGATTATATAAAATGTAGCAGTGATAAGATAAAATAAAGTTATGAGACTTATTGGATTGTTTTTTTTTTTCTTTTTATTTCAAAGGATTTTAGTTTTACGTTCGTAACAAAAAAATTTAATAAAATAAATAAATAAATATTTTTCATCATCATATATATATATTTTTAACCACAATTTTGGTTTTGTGTTATAATTAAAAAGCATTAATTCTCAACTGAAATGTTGGTTTGTTTATTTCGTTTAACGTCACTTTATGCTGCTATGGCTAATCGGACGGTGCTACGGTGGGAGTCCTAAATTTTGCCTATTCAGGTATAATTAGGATAGGGATCTTTAACGAGTACCTGACATCGCACAGGCTCGGGACCCTAATTTTACGTCCCTTCCGAAGGACGGCATAGCTTAGGATTTTTTACTCCCTTTAAAAAATCCTAAGGTCATCTGCCGGGCTGCGAACCCGCGATCTTGGGTTTAGTAGGTTACTATGCTAACCACTACACCACAGGGGACCCCTCAACTGAAATGTAATGAAAAGGTTGAAACACGAAAAATAAACTGTTCTTTTTGCAGTTTACATACATTTCTATTTACAATTACCTGTGAAATATTTTGTGTTTCCATACTTATAAAAAACATACGAAAAATAAATATCTGTTGGTACACAATACTAAAATTTATAAAAAACTATAAACAAGGCGCGCCGAACATTGCCGATCTCACCCGAATTCTAACGGATGCAATGATAGTCGGCCATCTATAATTAAAAGAACAAATAATGCTTATTTTTTAATTTTTTTTTTTCCCATACTTTTTTTGTATGCGATGTTAATACATATACCACCGATAAGAGATTAATACTAAGAGCAGAGAGTAAAAAACACGAACTAAATATAATTTTTAAAATATTGTTACTATAATTCATGTTTATAAAATTATTTTTACATTACAATAAAGACCGTCTCTATTGATATTGAGGTACTGCGATCTATCAAAACCTTGCTTTGATGAAAACATACACTGCTATCTGCTTTCTCGATTAGAAAAGTTCAGTAATTTCTCCGTTGACACACTTTTCTAATCAAATCATCGGAAGAACTTGTCACTCCTGTAAAGCCGCATCCTTCAGAACTTCCAGCCATATCTGGAACCTTGGTTTCCCTTCCATCAAAGGATAGCGCACACCGCAGGGTGACAGCGCTAAAGAAAGCTCTGTTGACACACGATTCAATTTCTCTCTTCCCTTTCTCTAATGGACACTTGTTGGAGTTTCATCAATCTTAGCTCGACCGCAGGCATCCATAGAAAAGGGAATGATGCTAATAATTAGAAAGTGTCCTTATTCCTTCAGGAAGGATTTAAATAAGGACTCCCGCAGTTAGTGAGATGATCAGGATTGAAGAAAGAGGATCAGGATAAGAGCCATTTGTTTATCGCTTTCTTTAACACGTCCTAAACATTCTAAGGACAAACCAATCGGATTTCAATTAATAAATATAAACTCCCCGCCAAAAGTATTGCAAAACCTATAATTATCGAGATTTTCCTGGTTTTTACCTTAATCCATACTTGATTTATATTCATATTAATATTTATTAAACCTGAGAAATTAAGGATTAGGCACATCAATGTTTTCCCTGTTAATAGCAAACGATGGGATTTCAGATTATTTTTTTTCAAATTTGCTTCAGTCTATGTTTAACATTCGTTTCGTTATTTAAAAGAATGCCAAGACTAGTGGAAGCAGTCATACAAGCCAGAGGTGGCAATAATATATTATATATCCATTAAATATAAAAGTTAAAACTGTAAAAAATTTAAATTTTAAAAAGTGTTTTCTAATTGTTTATTGGAAGACATATTGTAATTTATTTTAATAAAAATAGTTTACCATATGTCTAGTTTAGGAATGTTTATTATAGACTTTAGAACCTTTCATTATTTAGGAAAAAAATAATACATTACTTTAGCGGGGGGCAGTAACAATAAAAATCTAATAAAAAACAATAAAAAATCTGGTTTAGGACAAATCAGCAACTTATGGAACTATAAGATCTTTATCTATCAGTTTTTTATGACATAACGAGAAGCATTGATAAACAAAAAACACATTTATCACTACGATGAAGGGTCAGTGCTGTAAAGATGTACTGTTATGGGGGCAACGGTTGTGAAAGGAGGAGATTTGGCCGAAATCAATCTCAACCTCCAGGTTTTTCCCCAATTCAGGGTAACCTCTTTATGGAGGCTGGGTGTGCCCCAAGAGGGTATGCCGACCTCAAAGTCGATCTACAGCCCAAATAACTTATGGCGGTTTAGTGGATTATCTCCTGAGCTAACGCACCTCGCCTAAAGTATACTACAAATTCAAATAATTTATACATGTTACTAATAAAGTGAATTTGAGTGACGTTTTTTGAGTGATGTATTTTGTAAGCATTTTTTATTTATTTATAATTAGAGACCGGATTTCTGTGTTATTGCACATTTAGTTCGCTTTGATTTAGCGCTCTCTAACCCAAGTAGTTATCTCATTTATAACCTAAGGATTCCTATTAAATTTTATTTTGCACGAAATTGGACAAATTTGATTTTTTGAGCTTAATTGCACGAATTCGGGTTTACTGCACGAAATTGCACAATTGAACCAAATTCATCTAATTTTATTCACTTAACCATTTATTTTTTGAAAATTTTACTTAGGATTATTAGGCAACATTTATAACAATTATTTATATTAAAAAGGTTAATTAGTTTTAATTTGAAAGTAAAAAGTCGCTTAAATCATTTGTGACCTACTACTTTTAAATGATCGTATTGAATTAGGAGCTTTGAGGATTTAGGCAAACATTGAGGATCGACGTAGTTCCTAGAACTAAGACCTTTCCTCAGAAAATTTTATTACCCGCTTCCCATTTCATTCCCCACTTCTGATTAAGCACAAAGGGCTAGTTGTTGACAAGATATTAAACTATCAACTTTGAAAATGCCAAAAACGTCCGCGAGTGTTTCTACAAAATTGAAACAATGGACCAATGAATATCCAGAGCTGATATTTGTTTGAAACACTCCAAGAAAGCTTAAAACGAATTGAAAATGAAAAGGGAAGATGTTTATTTTCAAAATTCGAGTAAATCCTTGAGAAAAACTAGGGCTAAATTCGTTAAAAAAAATATAAAATTATTGTATCAACGGAAAGGAAATAGAAGCTGATAATCTGGATCCATCCACAATCGCACGCTACAAAAAATTGTCCTGTTACGTCCATAGATGTAGAACGTTCCGTTTCTTTACTAAAGAACATTTTATTAAGTTACAGGCGGCATAATTTTACTGAGAAATATTTTGAAATTTATAATGTACATTTTCACGAAACTTTTAAAAACTAATTTATTTTTTTTCAAAAAATTTAATTATATTTTTTTTTCCACGTAAAAGGAAATTTTAATAAAGATATTTTATATTTCTTTTAATTAACAATTTTTTTCATCTCCTTTTTTTCCCAAATTTTAAAGTATTTCAGATTGAATTAACACTAAAACGAAACGTTTGTCGAAAATGTCCTTAACTTTATTCAAGGCTGGTTAAGTTTTGCATATTTGTGTAAATAAATGGATTGCTGCATGTATTAAGTTTTTAAATTCACTGTTTGGGTTTTTACTGCACGAGTTTGCATATTTTGATTTTTTTACTGCACGATTTTGCATGTTTTGAGTTTTTTACTGCAACATTTTTGATTTTTTACTGCACAAAAAAGCCGTATCTCTATTTATAAACTAAACCATCTTAATCCATGCCAGAACAAGATACAATGTGTTATTACTATAACCCCTCTCCCTGTATTCCTGAAGCAGGTGCTTTAGTTCAGTCAATATTACCCAGACTATCGACCAAGAACAGCTGTTGATGCGATGTTCACACCTGTCCGCACCTGGCCACTTGCCCGCCTTGCGGAGCGATATATAGTCACTTAATGGAAACAACAAAGATGTTGAGGGGCCTTCTTGATGGGCAGGCATCGGGAACTATTTTAACTGCAGGTCTGGAGTATGTTATCTATAAGGCAGGTCCTAATGTCTTGTCTGATAGGGTAGGAATATGACGGCAGGTATTTAACATGTGAGGGCTCAAAACGAAACCTAAGAAACATTTCAAAAATAAATTGAACTTTTTAAGGTGACACAATAAATTTACAATATCACATCGTTTCCGATCAGTTCTTAAATTCATTCAAACATTTAACTAATTAATAGGTGTTACTACAATTGATGGGACACGGATTTTATTTCATTTTTTTTTTTTAAAGTAAATCCTCAAAAAAATATTAGAAAAGGGTTGAGGGTCTACTGTTAGGAGCATATATTGATTTGTATGAAAAAGTCACTTTTGAGTTCTAGAATAGAAACGCATTAAATTGCTAAAATAGCAATTTTTATGTGTTCCTGTCTATTAATTACATTTACATTAAGAATTATTTTTTTTAGTTATGACATAAAATCAAAACTGTGATTAATAAAAAAAAAAAAAGTGGGTTAAGTAAGTTTTTTGTTTAGGTTTTAGATAAATTATCGAATTTATGTTTTGTTAGTATCACCATTTACCTTACAATTCGATAATTAGTTACAAAAAAAGTTCTCATTTCTACAATAAATAAAAAACTTTAAAGATGGATTTAAAATACAAATTAGTAAATCAATTAAGGTCATGTTTTCATATCAAGTCAACCTATTTTTAATGCTATAAATCTAGATGAATAAAATGGCTGACTAGTCGGTTCTTTTAGCCTACTTATCAATAATCCAAATATTCCCAGTAGGGGAAGGTACTGTACCTGTGGACAATTTTCACTTCTAAATTTGTCCTAATTTTTCGGTGCTTTATTTATCTGAGTGGTTATCGTGCCATTAGATAAGAAATTTAAGGGGCTATCGAACCCTGGTGTCTCTATTTTGAAAAGTAATTTTATTTTTACAGAAAATAATGTTTTGTAATTTACTGATTAGTGCCCATAGGTACCTTCCCCCTTTGTACCTGTGGACACTAGTGGTTGTATCAATGGACTTTCATTTCTTCATAGGTTTATAGGGATAATTGAAATGATATTTAGAGAAACACATCGGCAATAATTTTTTATGAAATGTACTAAACTAAATAGAATATTTAAACAAGAAAAGTTAACTTAATTATTAAAGTAGAAGGCCGACTAGAAAGGTGGCAACAATAAATTTAGCCTATGAAAGTAAATAGAAACTTAACTTATTTTTAAACCTTTAAACAAAAATAAATCTTTTATGTACCTATAATTATTATTAACAAGTGTCACAGACTTTTTTTAATGAAAAAATCGAATCATTAGAGATTGTATCCATAAAAAGATGTAGGAAAATGTAATTGTTTACATAATCTCACTGTGCCAGTTATAAAACATGGCGGTGGTAATTTTCTTTTGACATCACTTATTTTAATTTCATAATCAGTAGCGAAGAATAAATTTCCGGAAAAATAAATTTTGAGGTTCTATAATTTGATGGAATTTTCTTCAGGTAGCAAATGTTGAACGTGAACGAGTCTACTTTTTCTTTGATCAAAGCTATAAAATGCTTTTCAACACAAAACATAGCTACCAACATATATTTCTCCATCTTCAATTCTTTGACCTGTTCATAATCATTCATCAATTCATTCGAAAAAAATTACAATCTTCGCTTGATGGATCAGCCAAGATCACATTTCTGAAATCACTATCTTCACTAGTTGAATAGTTTTTATAAATAGTGACTCTTAAAAAAAAGGTTTTTATACGAATTATCCAAATTTAGGCATTTTATATCACGCGGAATGCCTACAAACTTTTCCGAAATATTTATAATTGAAGTAATGAATTAATTAACAAAAAAAAAAAATCTGTTGTACCTGTGGACACTTTAACCATCTGTCCACAGGTCCAGCTGGCAATGGTGTCCGCAGGTACAACTGAACGCCATGTTGTGCGGAAAGCTCTGTTTCACAAAACCCGTAAGTGACAACTGATATGAAAACATATGAAGTTATGATATATTTAAGTGTAGGTCTTAAAAAATTTAAAATCACTGGTTGGATTAGTCAGGATTTAGAAGAAAAAAACTTAAAAATAAAGATTTCTACTAAACTGTTATCCTGACGATCTTTAAAAAAACATTTGCAACTGCAGGGAGATGCTTGCAGCACTACAAATCTAACAATTTCAATTTCCCTCCTCCCACTCTCTCTTAATTACAAATATCCATTGGTACAACTGTGGTTTAGGTACAGCACCTTCCCATACGCCAGATATTTAATTAAATATATCTATATGTCGTTTTACGTTCTATATTTTTTTCCACATGCCACAGAAAGTAATCAGGAATTGACTGTCTAGTGGGTCTGAGTTTGTATTGTTATCTGAGTTAGTTAATCGTAAATGATAGAAATACAGTTTGGTCCAAATCTGCTGCATATCAGATATTACCATCATTATAAGTAAAACATACTTATCATAATTTACGTAAGTATGACAGTAAACTCTCTAGAGTGAATTATCCCAATATTCAAAAACGCCTGATCATGACAATGTGGTTGTTGAAAAACCGCTAATTATTCTAGTTATATAAGCTGTACACCTGAAACAGGTAGCCATTGTGGTGAATACAATTATAGCGGAATGCTATACACTACACCTACAATAATAACATGTAACGAGTTACTACAGTAAGCAGTAACTATAACAATGGGGGCACGATCTGTTACATGAAGGCGCGGAGCTAACTAACTGCTCTTAGGTGGACCCTTCTTGCTTTCCCTGCTCCTGCGTATCCTACCATCTCCTGTATTCTTATTGTTATCCTCTCTCATATTGTTATCGGGGGAACTTCTTTTATCGAAAGTGAATTCCTTCGTGGAAAAAGTAGTCTTTGTCCTCAGAAATTCAGCTTAATGGATAATAAAACGTATAATCATTATTAGAAAAATGTTTTGGGGATTTTGCTTGGATAATGCTTTACACTTTTATATAATGTCGATTTAAAAATAATTTCCGTCCGAAGAAGGCTAAATTAAAAAAAAAAAAATTAATATTAAAAAATCTTTATTGATCTGGAATTTTACATTGAAAAATCTTCAATTTTATATAGAATATACTACATATTTAGGATTGAAGGGTTTACGCAACAAAACACAATTGCAGTGGTTTATTTTTAAGGTTTTTTTTTTTTTTTTTTTGATGAAAATAATTATGGTTCACTGTATAAATAATGGTTGAGAAGATGTTTAGGAATGCTGTCAAGTTGATAAATTACAGCTCGATGGCCGAGTGAGTTGGGACGAGGGTCTTTGGGCGTTCGGTACTGAAGGTCGTGGTTTCGAATCACATCTGGGCACGAAATATGTTTCGTTCTTTTGTACTTGTATTTTCGATTTGATTTTTTGAGTTGGATTATGATTGAGTGTGTTGAAATGATTGGAAAGTTTTTTGTTTTGTTTTTCTCTTTAATTTTATTAATCTGCATCTGTCACTTATCATGTGACAACAAGCAGATATGATAATTGGAATATTCTAGATAATTGGCATGTCAGGCTTGAGGGAGGGACAGTACCCAGCTGTACTTACTCCTGACATAGAACAAGATATTTAATCAGTTTTAACGCAGTAGATCCCTCAACCATTTCCTTTTCAGTCTCCTTTGGGTATTATCTGGCAAGCTTATGGGACCATACTTTGTATTAAATTATTGATATGTCCTTGAAGCTTGTCGTGAAGTCTTTTGTATAAAGTCTGGATGTGATCTTGTACTATGGCTATGTGTAAGTTTGTGTGTAAAGTTTTGTTATTGACATTCCAGGGTGATTGTGTAATGAGTCTTAAAGTTTTTGACTGGAAAGTCTGTATTTTTTGGATGTGTGTTTTTTTTAGCTGTTCCATAAATTTGTGAGGCGTACGTCCATAGAGATTTTAATAAGTAAGTATATGTATTTAGTCTTTGAGTCATTTTCAATTGAGATCGTTTATGTAGAATTGGATATAATAGTCTCAGTCTTTTGTTAAGGCTTAGGCGTTTTTGTTTCACATGTGGGCCCCATGTCATCCTTCTGTCGAACATTAGGCCTAAGTATTGGACAGTGTCAGTCTGTTTAATTGGAACATTATTGAAAGTTATATTTATTAAAATAAGGAACAATTGAATAAATAGCCAAAAAAAAATCCGGTATTTCTGTTCGGTCACGCATAAAATGGAAAGTTTACCTTACGTGTAATAATATTTTCGTTGGACCTATCGCTCATGAATGCTCGCTCAAAAAGAACCGTAGTGAATGAGATCCGACACCTTACGTCACTTTTCGAGCGTGAGAAGACAGAGATCTATTTCCGGATAGTTGGCGGGAAGAGCTGGTATATTTTGCGCGAAACATTCTCGTTTCCGCTAGCTGCTGACGGAGTAGTTATATTTCAATATTTTGTTAAAAATTTCACAATAGGCATATGGTTCATAAGGTTATGTATTATCATATTTTTTAGCTTATGATAATGACGGATGTTGTGGTTATTTCTGTTGATAGCTTAACAGCAGCTGGTTATTTAAAGATAGCGTAACAGGAATTCAATTGACGCTGTTAGATTAAGTTTAATTTTGATAAACTAGAAATATTCCGTTGACTAATATTCAATGGCTAACGTATTAAATATTCGGAGAAATTTGCTGCTTATTTAAGGAGGGGAGGTAGCTCAGTGGGTGAGGTTTAGATCCTAAGCTCCCAGACTCGAGTTCAAGTCCAGCTGTTGTCAGAAAATTTATTTTCTGTTATTGTAGCCGTGGTTTGACTTCGGATTGAGCGACCTCTTATGGCTCAACTAATAAAGACGGCCTCTATAATATGGGTACCCTTAATTAGATGAAAAATCTGATTTATGCCAGACCTTTTCGTTTCACTACCGTTGCTAGAGTTGGGCGATAGTCGATAGTTACTATCGATTTATCGATAGGTCATGCCTATCGTTGGTCACTATCGATAGTGTCGACTATCGATAGATCATTTTTACTCTGAAGTTTTAAAACTCTCAGAATTATGCTAATCTGTCTCTGTCCAGTGTCGAGTTCTTTTGAAATTGAATTCGGAATTCCTAAAGCTCAAGGGTTCTCTCAAACATTAAGACAAAAGAAAGTAGAAACGCTAATTTTTCTTTCGACAAATATGTCGCTCAAGGAGCACACTTGACTCTTGAAATTAACTATTTCGTTATTTCCTTTCTGAAGATTGATTTGTTCATTATTATTGTAACCATGTAAATTGTAAATACTTTTTTAAAATTCAAATAAATTATTTTTTTTCTCTCATCTTTATGATACAATCTTATAATTTATAATCCTGAAAATTTCAAATAGTAAGTAGATAATTGAATTTAATTAAATTAGTTGAAATTCTTTATTGAATAGCTTTGGAAAAAAATAAACAAACTATCGATAGCAATCGATAGTTCTCGACCGATAGTATCGGCCTATCGATAGTACTGACTATCGACTATCGCCCAACCCAACCGTTGCCATGGAAAACTTAAGTTTTATAATTTGGTATGGTCCAGATGGGTCCTGAGAATAAAATATAAAAAATGTGACTACATTTGATAAGATGAAAAGTTTTGGGAGGCAATAAAACCCAACCTTTTTTTTTTTTTTAAAGTTTTTTTCAAAAAATATATACAAAAATGCTTTAAATCGAAAAATGTGTCATTTAAAAATTTAAAGGTTTATTAAATTGTGCGTCTAAAGAAATCTCTTTAGCTGAATTTGATTTTGGCGTTTACTTATAATCGACTGTCGAAAATCGACGAATTTCGCAACTTCTCAAAAAGTTAGTTTTGTTCATGTTTAAGAGTATATAACACAAATATACTAATAGTTGTAGATTATTAGATTTTGTCTAAGATAGGTTTAGTTCGGTTCGCTATTAAACCGTGTTTTTTTTTTTTTAGTTTTTTAAACCATAATTTTATTTCAATTTAATTATGAATTTATAATTTTAACTAATAAAATATTTATAACGTCAAAACTTATGTCATTGTATTCTATACAAGAGAAATTCTAATCAATTTGCTGATGTAGGAGTATTCAGGGTCAAAAAGAAGCCTTTTTCGTGCTATTAATACTGAGAAGCTTTACAATTCCATCCTCTCTATATAACAGCGACATTTTTAAAGGAAAAAAAAAAAAAAAACACAACATGATTTAAACAAAAATTAAATTTAAAAGAATTAAGTCTTGAGGATGTTATTTAACACTTTATAGTCTTACGATAGAAATACATACAATACTTGATAACAATTACAGTGTATTCTTAAATCTCCTACATACTTCCTTATTATCCGCTCCTATCTCAGTGACAGACAGTTCAAAGTTAACCATAACTTTTCCTATTCTTCCCTCTTTGTCCAAACTGCCGGTGTTCCTCAAGGTAGTATCCTAGGTCCCATCCTCTACACGGTGTACCAGGTATGAAAGTTTAAAATGTCGTTTATTTCTTAAAATATACACAGTAATTTAAAAAAAAGTATAATATATTTTATTCAAAGTACTGACCCTCGCTTTCTACACATTTTGTCCATCTCTCGGGCAATATATGGATACCATTCCAAAAGAATGCTTCATCTTATTTAAAATCCATTCATCGAGCCGTTTTCGTACGTTTTCGAAATTGTTGAAGTGTTGCTCCGCCAATGAGTGTCCCATCGATGAGAAGAGGTGATAATCAGAAGGCGCCAGGTCAGGTGAATACGGCGGGTGGGGTAGGAGTTCCCAACCAAGCGAAGAAATCGTTTCCTTAGTCAATCTGGCTGAATGTGCAGGAGCGTTATCATGCTGAAGAATGACTTTGGCGTGCCTGTGAGCCCATTCTGGGCGTTTTTTCGATCAATGCGTGACTCAAATTGATCATTTGTTGTCGGTAGCGCTCGGTATTGACTGTTTCGCCGGGTTTGAGAAGCTCGTAGTAGACTACTCCCTTCTGATCCCACCACACACACAGCATTGTCTTCTTCCCAAAACGATCCGGTCTTGCACTCGATGTGGATGGTTGTCCTGGCGTTACCCATGATTTTTTTCGTTTGGGATTCTGAAAATAAATCCATTTTTCATCGCCAGTTACAAACTCGATGCAAAAAAAACCTTTCTTTCGTGGCGTAAAAGCAGCATTTCGCACACAGTTTTTCGTTTTTTTCCATCTGTCGTTCGTCCAATTCATGTGGAACCCATTTTCCAATCTTTTGAATCTTTCCCATAGCTCTCAGGCGATCGGAAATGGCTTGCCTAGTGACATTCAACTGTTCTGCCATCATTTGTTGGGTTTGGGTATTGTCTTCGTCTAATAAAGATTGCAATTCGAAGTCCTCAAACTTTTTGGTCGATTTTCTCGTTTTTGATCAGTAACATCAAAATCACCACGTTTGAAACTTTGAAACCAACGTTCAACATGTCCTGACGGTTGGAGCAACATCGCCATAAGTCTCAACAAGAATTCGATGACATTCAGATGCCTTTTTCTTTTGATTAAATAAGAAAATCATGACATGCCGCAAATGCTCTTTATTTGGCTAAAAAATTAGACATTTTTAACACCAAAGAAAGGTATGATACGTCCACGTAAACGACTTAAAAACAACTGACTTTTGTAAACAAATGACTAACAAACAAATAGCGTTTAGTGATAAGCAAATCCTTCAATAGGCTAAGAGCGCATTCTATTGGAATTAAAACGACATTTTAAACTTGCATACCTGGTATACAGCGGATATCCCGATCCATCCTTGCACCGTCCTCACCACGTATGCTGATGACACATGTGTGTTATCAGTAAATAATGATCCCTTCAATGCTTCACAAACACTCCAATTTCATCTCATCAACCTTCAAGAATGGTGTCAAAATTGGAGAATTAAAATAAATCCAAGCAAAATCACATCAAATAACCTTTACCCTTCGCCGTAAACCTACGACTTCCTGTCCAACCGTATCCTTTCATAATATCCCACTGATCCCTGTTGAACAGATCCGCTATCTAGGACTCCAACTAGACAAACGTCTGACTTGGAATTCACATACAAGACTAAAACGACAGGAAACCGCTCGTCGTTTTCGACTTCTACAACATTTATTAGACAAACGTTCAAACCTTCCGATTTACTACAAAAGACTCATTTACATGACAGTTATCAGACCTATTTGGACATATGGAATTGAGCTTTGGGGGCTCAACTAAACCTTCTAATTCTTCCCGTATCCAATCCTTACAATCCAAAATCCTTCGAAAAATCCTTAATGCTCCCTACTTTGTTAAAAACAAACTTATCCATAAAGATCTTAATGTCCCATTTGTTGCTGATTTAGCTCAGACCAGATACCTATCCTTCCATAGTAAGCTTCATAACCACTCAAATCCACTAGTCTCTCAACTTGCTTCCCAATCCATTCCCGATAATCCTCCGAGGCGTCTGAAAAGAAGATGGCCTAGAGACCTTCTAGAGTAGATTTATATTGAAGTGCTACTAATGAGTAGTCCTTTTCAAGTTTAGGCATGTTGTTGTAATCATAATCAACCTATTTACTAGATGTATATATTGTACAGTTGTAAATTTCAATAAAATGAGAAAAAAAAAATTCTTAAAATAAATAAATAAATAAACATTAAATAGCATTATATAACAGAGGAGGGAGGTTAAATCTTAAAATAATTGAAACGAAAGCTACAGTGCATCAGTGGCGCCCCTAGCGGATCATTACATTTACTTTCATTGTTGTTATGTTTTTTATGGTTTTGTAGTTATAATATTAATGGGCAATAATGTCAGCTGTTATTGAATCTCATTAAATAAACTATTTACTTGCGAAATGATAAGGTTATTTTTCTTGTCATGCATTACTGAATGTAAAATTAATTGCTACTGTAACTAGTATTGTTAAACCTGATTATATTTGTAAAGTTGAAGTAAAAAGAAAATAATTTTGTTTCAGTCATTCATGATTTACTATCTTAACTAGAATATAAATTATTGAAGCCTTTTCCTACCCTAGTTAATTTAAACTCCACAATTGCATCATTAACTCTTCAACACCACTTAACAATACTACAAGACTGGTTCAAACAATGGAAAATAAAACTAAACTACACCAAATCACAGCACATAACCTTTACACTCAGACAAGACTCTTTTCCACCTGTCTTCATCGACAATCAACCCATACCACAAACAAACGAAATTCATTACTTAGGACTTACATTTGATAGAAGAATGACCTGGGGCCCACACGTAAAACAAAAACGTCCTCAGTCTAACAAAGAGATTAAAACTTCTGTATCCAATGCTTCATAAACGGTCGACATTTAAACTCCGACAACGACTGAATACATACACTTACTTACTTAAACCCATATGGACATACGCCACACAAATATACGGGACTGCAAAAAAATACACACCTTAAAAAAATACAAAATATTCCAATCAAAATTACTCAGACTAATCACGAAATCACCTTGGTATGTTTCAAACCACACAATTCACACTGATTTAGAAATACCCACAGTAAAGGAACATATGCATGACCTTTATAGACGACTTCACGACAGACTTCATGGACATAACAACATACTCATTAATGGCATGGCCACGACTGACATACCTGGAAATAATCTCAGAAGGCTTAAAAGAAGCTGGATGAGAGATTTGCTCAAATAAATCTCTTTAACCCATGCCAAGAGGAGGTACTATTGAGTGCTAGTCTCCCACACACCATACAAGGCCTGTAGTATTACAATATCATCACATTCACTGATTGTTACCCTAATAACAGGTGTGAATTAAAATCTGAATGAGGAAAAATAAAATAAACTAGAGTTGATTTCAATTGTCGATACTCGATTGAAAGAATCACTATTAAAAATCGAAGGTTACCAATTCGTTTCCTAGGAACCAATCGATAAAACTGACGTTGGCAATAGTTATTGATACCTAATTATGTAATCATGATAAATGATTGTTCCATAATTGAAAAAAAAAAAAATTGTTCTTTAATAATTGAGCGATTTTTCATGTACACTCGGGACTCGATTAGCCGAATCTCTATTTACCATGCCTTCTATTTTTTTTATTTAATTGTATGATGTATTAATTTTTTTAATCTAAAAACATTCGATTTCCGAACAATCCATAGTCCAGTAAAAATAAAAAACAACAAAAAAACAAATATTTATTTATTTGAATTTCGGATCAACAATAAATGTTATACACGAACTGTTTGATAAACAAACGTTATAAGCCAAGTATGTCTTGGTAAGCCCTAGGCTTTAATCTTCTTGTTATTGATGTTCCTAAGTTATACTCCTGAGCTCCAGATGCGACGTGAAAACTTCACAGTCATGGTGTCCGTCTTGTGAGCTTGTTAAAGACCTCTTCAAGTCGATCAACTCCCCAGTTCCCGGTGATAAGCTGGGAATTCCTTACAAAACCAGGGCGCATTAACCGCCATTCGCAGAATTCTGTTTTGGAATGTCTGTTAGTCTCTTTTGGTTAATCTTGAAGTGTTATACCAGACAGGACAGGAGTAGTCATTAGGGGCCGCAGCATGGTTTTGTATACTAAAATAGCTGTTCTGTGGCGAAGTAATGATTTTCTATTTAAAAGAGGGTACAAAAAGTTTAAGTCTTGCGTTAGCTTGTTGTAAGATGTAGTTAGTGTGTAATCTCCAAGTCAGTCTGGTGTCAAGGTGTACTCCTAGGTAACGCACTGCCTGGTCTTTAGGATTCCAGGGAACTGGGATGTGATCGAGTCGAAGTGTAATCGAAGTGTAATAATAAGTGTGATTATACTTCGACTCAGTAAAAATAAGGCTTTGGTGAAAAAACTGCAGAACTTTTATGCTCAACGGTTCTTCATTTTAGGGGTGCCGATTCAGAATCTAAAAGTTTGATACCACGGCAGACGTCGGCTTCATACCAAAATCGCAAAATACCGGTTATTATAGGTCTGTTACCTGTAACACGACAATGAAAGTTTTTTCGAAGAAAGTCTTTAGATATTAATTGTAGCTGGATCTATTACCAACGAGATAAAAAACTCATAACGATCCAAAATTCCATTTTTTATTCCAAAAGTTGCTTAAATTTACTATCATATCCAGGGTTTAAAATCAATCATTATTTTTTTTCCAAAAAATCACATAATAATTATATTTGATTTTTAATTTAAAAATTATTCCTGATTTATAAATAAAAATTTCAATTGATCTTTGATGTTTATTGATTTGTTTAAAAATTATGATCACTCACTGAGTGATATGGTATTGCATAAATAATAATGATTAAATTGCGATAAAAAAAATGTCGATCAGAAAATAAAAATCATCTTTTATACACAAATTGATTAATATGTTTGTATACAAAATACTCAAAATCTTGGAGATAATTCAAAAAATTTAACTTTCTGATTTAGAAAGGAATTACTCAAAAATTATTATTATTGTTAATAGTAAAAATTTAGTTCAAAAATATTGATCAGAATTTTATTTTTATCACTTATGATCAAAAATAAAAATAGATATTAATAAAAATCATCAAATGATTTAAAAAATTCCGGATAAAAATCTTGATCGGATTTGATTTTTTTTTTTTTTTTTTTTTTTAATGCGAAAAGGCCTTAAAGACCACGCAAATATCATGGTCAGGTTTTCTTTATGAACTTCCTCTTTCTCCATACTTCCCTCATGAGCTCCGCGTGTCTGCGCTTCCTTTCCTCCGACCACGCACAAACCTTTTTTTGGCTTCTTTGTCCACGAAGACCTTTATATCGTTTAGTGTTTTCTATAGGTTATCTGCCAGTCTGAATCCCTCAGTCCGGCCAAATCCATGTCGATCCTGATTTGCTTAAAAAACCTGTCTTGTTCTTGCGCTGGTGGAATCGCCGGAAGATTCCCGGTTTAACCTTTCAGGGCTCATTCTCATCATATGACCATACGAGAATTTAAGTCTTCTTACTCTGATGTCGGTCTCCAGGCTTTTGATGTTATTCATTATATTTCCTTGTGGACTTTAGCCTATATCCCCCCCGCCCCCCCCCTCGGGTGTCTTTTAGGCCCATAGATTTTCCTCAGGATTTTTCTTCACTTTCAGAAGCTTTTCCATGCTAGGAAGAAGCAGGAGGTCTCCGTTCCCCACGTAGATAATCAACAGGTTTAATCACGGTGTTATAATGACGGACTTTGGCTTGATGGATAGATTCTTTTTGTTGTAGAAGTTCTGAGCTCATCGCAGAGACACAATTTTTCCAGCTTGGCAACTTTTCCCTTGAAGCTTTTCTCGGTCCGAACTGTTGCTGCAAATGACTTCGCCAAGGTATCTGAATTTTTGTGTACCCCAACTGATCAATTCAGCATATGGTGTCGACTGCTTTTTTCTTGTATTTTGCATCCGTGGTCATTAATTCTGTCTTTTCAAGAGGAGATTTGGCATAGGCCCCGTTTTCTTGGCTATCCTTGACGAGGGCATTATCTGAGCAACCGCCTCTCCTCCGTTTCCGCAAAGAGGGTGAGATCGTCTGCATAGGCGAGACATTTTACTTTTTCATGATTATTTTCGTTCCTAAGACGCTCCAGAGTTGTTTTCCTTTCCACAGTTCTCTCATGATCTTATCTAGTACTGGACATTGAACAGTACCGGGGATCATCCTAATCTCCCTGTCTGAGTCCTGTTTTTTATCCGGAACGGATTTTGATTTTTGTCATTATTATTCTTTAGTTTTTCATTATCGATTTCAAACCCCCCTCCCTGATCAGATCCTTATACATGTAATTTATATTAAATACCAAGAAACACCCACGCCAGTCCACTGAACATTTCATAATTGTCGTAATCTTGCCAAAAAGCATACACTTCGGTACAGGATTTTTAGCGTGCTGGATGCGTTTAGTTCAAGGAACTTGATCAAAACTTTATATATGAAGGCCTGTAGTAAATTAACTAGCTTTCAGGTGATATAAAATAATTTTGGATCGGACTAATAGTTTCGGAGTTGTAGCCAAAAGAGTTCACAAACCCTGTTTTTCGCGGAGAAGAGTGGGCTGATGGCAAGTTGGCCAACCTTTCTCAATTATTTCCCAAGACCATAACTTTACTAAAATTAGTCCGATTTCTGAGTTGTTTTTTCATTTCGTAGGTACTGGGTCTCGTTTTACAGATCTGCCAGGATCTGACGTTTTTTCGAGGCGAAGGGACATCCTTGGCCACTCCTCCCTCCCATACACAATAAGAATTAGCTTTTTCGTCCTTAAGGATTGCTGTTTTAACTGTTTTTAAGGACAACTGTGTTACAGATCTGCCAGGATCTGACGATTTTTCGAGGCCGAAGGACATCCTTGGCCACTCTCTCTATCCACAATTAGAATTAGCTTTTTCGTCCCTAAGGATTGCTAAATCCGTCCTTAACGGTTTAAGTTATCCGAAGGATAACTTCCGTCATTGTTGTCCTCCAGGATACTGTTTTAAAATATTTAACGGTTTTAAGATGGCGGTCCTTAAAAGGACACTTTTTAAAAAATATTCGACTATTTAACTGTTTTAAGATGGCGGAAGGATAGGATATTAATTCTTTGTTAACGCATTCTACGGGAGGCTGGAGATAGTTTTTCAACGCTAACGACTCCTTCCCGTTTACTCTTTTTGCTAAAAAGGTACGATATAGAAGAGTGGCGGTTAGTTGGGGTTAGGGGCGGGATGTGACTACAATCAATAATCGAAAGAAAGCTTCATTATCGTGTTATAGGTAAAACAATGAAAATAACCGGTATTTTGGGCGGTTTTTGCAATTTTGGCTATGAAGGCGACTGTCGTGGTACCGAATTTCAGATTGGGATTCAGCATCCTAAAAAGACATGAAGAACCTTTGTTAAGAAAATTTTGGCAGATTTTTCTTGAAAACGGTCTTTGGAGCCTTATTTTACTGGACTATTAGGAAATCTTACTAGCATTACTACGGAAAGACTGGAAGATGGGGAAGATGGTTCTACTAGGAAACCAATCGTTATGAACAATTTCTAATGAAGGAGGGTTTGCTGGGTTAGAGAAGGCACTTCATTATCTGGAAGACTGAACTGACGCAACAACTCGTTCGGTTTGATAGTTTTTAGGCAGTGGGGGAGATGAAGAGTAAGGGTATATAAAATACCCATATCATGTTAATTATGTATATAATTATGGCATAACCTAATAAGTATTATTTTGTTGTTAAATAGATGAATGTATTACTTCAGTTACTCTTATTTATTGGTGGTCTCGGTTATCCGAGGATTTAATTATCCCGTGCATATCTCGGTCCCGAACACGTCTGTGAATCGAGTTACCAAGTTTGCTAGATAAACGTTTACATCCATTTATTGAAATGTACATCTGTACAAGATATATACCATCAAGTAAATGTCTTGATAACGATTACAATAACCTGACAAATTTGAAAAGAATGCTCATCAGTAGCACTTTAATAACAATTCTACAAGGTCTCTAGGCCATTTTTTTAGACGCCTCGGAGGATTATCGGGAATGGAGCCTGTGGAAAAGGACCAAGTTGTGGAACTAGTGGATTTGAGGTGGTTATAAAAGCTTACTTGAAGGATAGGTATCTGGTTTGGGCTAAATCAGCAACATATGGACACATTAAGATTTTTAGGATAAGTTTATTAGTGAAAAAATTAGGGAGAGCATTGAGGATTTTTAGAAATATCATGGACTGTATAGGATTGGATACGAGAATGAATTGGATAGTTTAGTGGAGCCCAAAGCTCAACTCCGACTACGTCCAAATAGGTCTAAACACAGCCATGTATATGAGTCTTTTGTAATTATTTGAGAGCTTTGAGCTTGGAACGTGTGTCTAGTAAATGTTGAAGTAGCCTGTAACGACGAGCAGTTACTTGCCGTTTTAGTCTTGTACGGTAAAGAATTTAAAAACAATTTTCTTTTGTTGCAATTATAATTTTTTTTTTTTACTGGTTTTTATTTTATCTGTAAGCTCTCAAATCAATTCTTTTTGTATCGACATTTTATTTTAAAACCTATTATCGGTAGGAGGATTTGTTTTTGTTTTTGTATCGATATCTGTTTCGAAAATCGAAAAAATGTTGTTACCCCTAAATTTCACTAATTTGAACATTCTAGTGTTCTTTGATTCCAGCAATACATGCCCTAGATATTCAGATAATGTGCTACCCCTAACCTTTAAAAAGGAAGCCAAAGCATGCCATAAATCTAATTATGAAATTATCATTTTTGGTAAAAATGCGATAACTTGAGGAACATTTGTGAAATTCCGTTTTTTTGGTATGAGTAGTTGCCCAATGCCATATTGATAGATGTAGCCATATTTCAGAGCCGAAATCCGCCCCATCATCGCGCTGCCTCATTCCAGCAGATTTAGCAACTCGCTTTATCAACGAAATGTTTTTTCCTTTCTCCGCCGACAGGTGAGAGCTAGGGTTGGGCTGTTGTTTTTTTTCCCTTGCGATTGTGTGTCACAACACCGTTAGTCGGCGGCTACCGCAATCGATTCTTTATTTTTCGATAAATAAATAAAAAATATGGCTTTATGTGAAGTCCCATCATCATATGATGTCATAACATGATTGTAATTCTCACCGACTATCCAGTTCAAGTGATTTTACAACTTGGCTGCTCCATTATCCCTGTTTGAACACGGACATGATATATGGCATTATTAACTGTTTACAGTTGGCATGAGTCCTGTTCTATTTAAGGTACCATTGCGCCTCTTACAGCTGAGAAGTGTTATCACTTGAGTTTATTTTCAGAATATCGCTGTTATGACTCTAATCTATCAATAGGTTAAACGTTAGTGTAAGTTTTCCTTAACCTATATACAGGGTGAGTATCTCTTAGTGTAAAAAAAAAAAATGGGTTAAACTAGATCAAAAATGTAGCTAAATGCCGCAAATCTCACATTTCTATTCCAATCCGTTGCAGATATACGATAAATCAAAGACTTTTTTGAGGAAATCACGTTTTTTTTTTTTTTTTCCATAAAAACTGTAATATATCTCCATTTTGTCTAATATTTTTCAAATTATGGCCATTTTTAAGATTTAGCATTAAATTCCTATAAGAACAGAGTAACACGTAACCTTGAATTTTACAAAACTTGGTATTTAAAGAAACAGCTGATCTTCACCTTATTTGGGGAAGTCACAATGTCTTATTACTTCAAACGCTCACGTTTTTCGTAAAAATTATCCACATAAAACGTTCAAACCTCTCACAAAAACTTGCAAATTTAATCATCTTTCGAATGATATGTTAAACGTATGATTTGTTTCAATTTCATGGAAATATTGCTTTTGAATACCGAAAAAAAACATGGTGCCTCTACCATTTGTATACAAATCATTCTTGGGTAAATAAAAATTTAGACAATCCCTTAATGGAAATGTGCATTTTAAACATAATAAACTGTTCATTGGAATAAAAACGCAACAGAAAAAAATTATTGTTTAATAGTAAATAAAGGAAAACTGTCAATAAAGCGACACCAGCACCCAGAATCAGAGGATGGTATGTTATTACATTTATTTATTATTATTAGCGACTTCGACTGCTCTCATGAATAACTTGAATAATTTTACTCTCGAGATTTTTTTTTTTTCAATCAATAAAAATCTTTTTTTTTATTTTATTCATACAAATTTACAACTGTATACAATGTAAAATATAATACATCAAGTAATGTGATGACAATAATAAAATGATTGTTTTTTAAGCAACTACCCTTTGTAGCACTTATAAAGGTTCAATATGAATGAAGTACTATGTTAGAAAGCCCCGATGATGGCCATCTTCTTTTCAGGCGCCTCGACGGTTATCTGGATAGAAGCTAGTTGTGATAATGGATTTGAATGGTTTTGGAGTTTACTATGAAGGATTGATATCTGGTTTGGGATAAGTCAGAAACGCAAACCCCCGTATAATAAGATCTCGGTGGATAAGTTTGTTTGTGACGAAGTAAGGACCATTTAGGATTTTCGGAATGTTAGGAAATGGATACGAGATGAATTAAGTAGTTTAGTGGAGCTCCAAAACTCATATGTTCCAATAGTTTTATTTACTGTTATGTAAATAAGTCTTTTTGTCAAGCAGATCGTTTGAAAGTTTGTCCTGTTGAATGGTTAAAAAAAAAGATAGGTTACTTGTCGTTTTAGTCTTCAAACGTTTGTCCTAGGTAGCGGTTTAACAGGGATCAGTGGGATATTATTTTCAAAACTTAATTAGTCCAATCAATGAAGGCTTTTAAAATAGGGTGTAGATAGCGTTTTCTGTATTCCTAGGTTTCTGTTCGGAAACATGTTCAGGCCTGGGAACAGAAAGGGGATGGGCGCAAAAGGTACCTTTTGTGGTTTGTGCTCATATCTCGCCGAAAACGGTGCGTCGTATGGCAAATCATGACTGTTTAATTAATGTTAATTAAATTCTCTACAACTTTATTATATACACATTTTTTATATTCTGTACCGTTTCAAGATTAAACGCTTCCTGTTCTCAGCCCAAAAACTCCAGGACTTAAAGTATGTTTATTTCTAACTGCCCTGAACTTGTTTCCGAAGAAAACTCCTTGGATTACAGGAAAATGCACCTCTATCCTTTATTGACTATTAATTTTTATAAAATCAAAACTATCATCCCGTCTCCGTCTACCTGTTGATATCTGTTGATTCATGCTTATTATCATTTAGCAATTAGCCCGTCATTATATAATTCAACTATATGTTTACCTTTTAGTTATTCTTAGGAATATTTTTTTTCGAATTATTTTTTATAACAATTTTAAGAGCTGTGTGTAATAATATTGAAGAAAGAAATCAACCGTTTCTTAACCGAACTTCTACATTTTTTTTTTTTTTTCAAACCTTGTACCTCAGGGTATCGGGACACCACCTGGACCCATACCATTGGTAAACATATCTCTTTCTTTAGCTAACCTCTTAACCTCATCTTAGCACGAACTCTTTCCTATCCCTTATCCGCTCAGATATGCGTTCCTCCCACTAATTTTTATATCAATCCCAGCAAAAAAACTTTACCCTACGTTGAAAACCTACCTCATCCTGTCCTCCTGTATCCTTTAATGGAGTACCATTAAATAATGTGGGCACAGATGAGATACCTTGGATTTTATTCTGGGCCAAGAGACTTACCTGGAACCCTCATACAAGATTGAAAGACAAGAAGCTGCACGTCGATT